>JASDDO010000004.1:11864860-11972323 GCA_030015575.1 Agapanthus africanus | reverse complement strand
CCCAACTAAACTACACAACAACAGAAAAAGAGTTTTTAGCAGTTGTGTTTGCACTTGAAAAATTTCGGCCTTATTTAATCGGCTCTCCAGTTATTGTGTATACGGACCATTCAGCTCTTCGCCACCTTTTTTCGAAGAAGGATGCTAAATCGAGGCTAATACGTTGGATTCTTTTGCTACAAGAGTTTGACCTTGTCATAAGGGACAAAAGAGGATGTGAAAACATAGTGGTCGATCACCTTTCATGACTTCCTTCTTCACCTACACTTGAAATTCCAATCAAAGATGTTTTTCCCGATGAGCAACTCTTAACCGTGTCTTGCGAACCATGGTTCGCTGATATAGTAAACTACTTAGCCACCGGCTTGATACCTAAAGATTGGTCGAAACAGGATAAACTTCGCTTCTTTTCCCAAGTAAAGCATTTTTACTAGGATGAGCCTTATCTTTTTAAATACTGTTCTGACCAAATCATTCGTCGGTGTGTACCTGAAAATGAGTTTAAGAGTGTGCTGTCTTTTTGCCACGATCAAGCGTGTGGTGGGAACTTTGGCCCAAAGAAGACAGCCGAGAAAATCTTGCAGTGTGGTTTCTATTGGCCACGACTCTTTAAGGATGCATATGAATATTGCAAGACATGCTCCCGGTGCCAACACTTGGGCCGGATATTGCGGAGAAACGAAATGCCACTCCAACCAATTTTGGTTGTGGATGTTTTTGATGTTTGGGGAATAGACTTCATGGGACCATTTCCCAATTCTTTTGGGAATGTGTATATTCTTTTGGCTGTTGACTACGTGTCAAAGTGGGTCGAGGCTGTGCCTAGCCGAACGAATGATAACAAGGTTGTCGTTCGATTTCTTAAAGAACATATCTTTTCTCGGTTTGGGCACCCTCGAGCGATTATAAGTGATAATGGTTCTCACTTTTGCAATAGGACTTTTGAGTCCTTAATGCGCAAATATTCTATTACCCACAAGCTGTCAACACCATACCATCCCCAAACATGTAGGAAAGCCGAGGTCTCGAATTGGCAAATTAAGCAAATCTTGGAGAAAACGGTTTCTAAAAACCGTAAAGACTGGTCACTCGAACTGATCGATGCACTATGGGCTTTCCGTACTGCATACAAGACCGATCTTGGTATGTCTCCATACCGGCTTGTTTATGGGAAGGCTTGCTACCTCCCAGTAGAGATTGAGCATAAGGCATTTTGGGCAATCAAAGAGTTGAATTTATCATTAGGAGATGCGGGCAGCAATCGAAAGCTGCAATTAAATGAACTAGAAGAGCTGCGGGATGAGGCTTATGATAATGCCGTAATTGTTAAAAACCGAACCAAGGTGTTCCATGATAAACACCTTCTGCGAAAAACGTTTAAACCTGGTCAACAAGTTTTACTCTATAACACTCAGTTACATTATCACCCCGGCAAGCTCCGTTCTAGGTGGAAGGGGCCATTTGTAGTTCGCACCGTTTATCCGCACGGTGCAGTCGATCTTGAAAATCCGGAGGACAGTACTTCATTCAAAGTAAATGGATATCGATTGAAACCGTTCCTCACGGCGGACCCATCGGAGGAGCTCCTGTTTTTGCAGGAGCCGCTTTACACCGATTAATTCTCCTCCACTTTCACCCCCGAATTTCCAATCTTCTTGCCAAAACTTTGTTTCCAATAAGTTTGGGGGTTTGTATCATTTGTAAATACATAAATACAAAATACCATAAAAAATAATTAAAATTTTTTTTGGACCTTTTTGTAAAATTTCAGAATAAAATTTTATTTACCGATAATTCCTCCTTTTGGAAGGTTTTATCTGCAAATTTCCATCTTCTCACCCTATTTAAAAGCCCGAGCCCCATTTTCTGCTTATCACCCTTATTTTAACATCCTCACAAACCCTAGCGCCACCAGATTTTTTTCGCAACAGAGATCTCTCCTTGCTGCCACGGAACCGCCGCGCGAGCGCGCTCCAGCCGCCCTTCCGCCGCCGCTTAGCCTCTTCGCCCCCTGAAACTTCAGGGGAGGTACGTTCTGATCATTTCCTCTCTGTTTCTCAATTACTAATTCTGTAGAACACCATGTCGCACAGAATACAATTAGAGAGAGATTTTTCTCAAGTTTTCTCACACGAAATTTATGGTAGCTACTTCGCGAACGAAATTGAGCGGAGGGGTTGGAATTTTCTGATCTATAACCACCCTTCTGCATTTGCACTACCTGATTTAGTTCACCAATTTTACGAATCCATGGAGGATGGGTGTCTGGCTGACTTAGGTTATATAAAATTGAACTGGGGAGATCGCGAGATAAACATTGATAGGGATTTAATTCACGAGGTCACACTTATACCTCGCATACCTGCACACGACCACCCCCTACAATTCGAGGACTACATGCCCCTGATGAGCACCGATTGCTCGAGGGCGCCGCGACAGGGTATTCAAGCTCGATCCCTTTTCGCGAATGTCTTGACCGTGTGCCGATGGGCACAAAATAACATTTTTGGAAGCTCCCATAACACAACTTTTTTCACCCCACTCCTTACATATTGTGCACACACTTATGATGAAGAACCCACGTTTCGATATGTGCACAGTATTGCTTAATTCTATAGGTGCGGGAAAACGGGCCACAAACTACCCATGTCCTATGCTGGTCACATAGCTTTGCCGATATTTGCTCCCCGTTGAGGAATTCGAACATTACATGTTGGGAGGGATACCGGTCCGACCTCTTGTTGAGGGCGTTTCTACGTCCTACGCACGATTGACTGATATATGGTCGAGAACTGAACCGGCAAAAAATGTACCCTCGCACCCCTAGCTCTAGCTCGACATCGAGCGAGGGCGAAATGACACCTCAAGAGCATGCACGATTAATGAGGAGAGCTGTGAGGGGAATTGATGCTTTAAGGGAGGAGTTTAGGGCGACGGCAAGAGAGCACGACCGTCGACTGACGGAGGTTGAGAGGGGTATTCAAACCCTGTTGGCTAGGGAAGAGCGATCACGTTCACGCTCAAGGGCGCGACGTGGGGACGGGCAGTGAGGGCACTGCTTTGCTTAAGTTTGGGGGAGATGGTGGTGTATATAGTTATCTTTTGCATTGCATATTTTAATTTTTTGTATATATTTTTCTTTTTTTTCGGCATATTTAATTTCTGCATTACATCCTTATATGAAAATCATAAAAAATTGAAAAATTTGAAAAAAAAAATTAATGTATTCAATTTTGGCCGTATTTGACTTAAGTTTGACAAATAGGTTAACTAGCTAGGAAAAACAAGATCTTAGACTTAGTAAATTAAAAACCCTAAAATTAACCTTTCTTAAAGTTTAACGGTAGAAAGTATATGTCTTTGTAGTTTATTTAGAAATAGGAAAATTTTGAGTTCACTTCTTGGGCTAAGTCAAAACAAAGGAAAAGTATTGATATTTTTATTAGAGTATAAATTTGAAAAATAATTCCTAACTTAAGTCTAGATTCTGAAAATGTATACCCTACAATTTGCACAATCACGCACCTTGAAACTTGGAATAGTAGAAGAGACCTTAAAATGCTCTTGTCTAAAGTCCTTAGTATGATGAAAAAAAAGTAAATAAAAATACAAGTGTGAATAAAGAAAAGAATGAACACTGGTTTTTGCAATTACTTAAGGCTGAAAAAATAGAAAAATATTTAGCGAGGGTGCTTCATCACCTAGTGCCTTAGACCAACTGGTTTGGGAGTCACTGCTAAAGCCTTAGGTGTTACAAGACTAGGAATTATGCTTTAAAGTGCAAACGCATTTTGTAATCGGTCGTTGGTACCTCAAGAAGTATTAACGGTCACATGAAGGATGTATAAGCCAAATTCATTTAAAAATTCACCAATTAAGAAGTGCTTTGGACAACGGACAAGAGTATGATTGCTTGATTTGAATTTCCAAGTATAGGGGTGATATACACACACACGTAGGGGGTATGTGATTGGAGTTTAGATGAGAGATAGGAGTGAAGAATAGAACTTGTATCTTTAGTAGAGTTGATAAAAATTTCTAAGTGGAGATGGAACCCTAGAAGGAAAACTTAAGAGATGCCAAAAGCTAAGTAGGTCTGCAGAACATATATAATCTTAAGTTAAATGATAAGGAAGTGTGAAGAATATGGGTGGATAATTTACGAGTCGACGATAATAGAATTCCTTGTTAGAAAACCTAATTGGAGAATAAAAGTCAATGGGCCTAATTGATAGCATTTTGTGGGTAGTATCCGCTGAAAACCCTCAGGAGACAACACTCCTCCTACTAGGGACACCTAGAGGTTTAACGGCTTGTTGCACGAGCTCAGTGCAATCGCGTTTCCCTGCGAAAGTGAGGTTAGGTTTTTGTCGAGAATAAAATTAGGTTTGCTCGAGGACGAGTAAAAGATAAGTTTGAGGGTATTTGTTTATATCATAATATTGCATTATTATATTCCCCATTCTTATGCATTTTACAAATAAACAGGTGCGTTTGACCCATGTCTGCTACATAGTACAGGTTACAGGTTCTTGGAGCAAAAACAGTGAAAAAGATAAAAGACGATGCAAAAGTGGGACTACAACCAACAATTAGAAGGATCTTGATCAAGCCTACATAAAGATCAGTTCACAAAATACAAGGCATCGCAAGGTTCAAGAGTTCGACACAAAGCGAACGGTTAAAAGTCCACTGCACTACTCACTGTGAAGATCTGGAGAAGAAATAGAAGCCAATCTGAGAAAAGACCTGCAGAAACAGGAAGTACAAGTCAAGCAGAGCCAGCAGCAGAAAGTTAAAGACTCAAACTCTCCTTTTGGCCGCGGAACCGCGGCCAAACCCTGGCTGCGGCCGCGGTTCCGCGGCCGGGTAGTGCACGGAGAAGATAAAAATTTTACCAAGTTGCGAGGCGGCGCTGACTAGTCTTCCTAGGGGTATTTTTGTAAAAGCACACATGCAGCAATTGCAAACTTAGGGTTTTCTATGTCCTATAAATAGAGACCCGAATTCTTGTATTAGTTCATGCCTCTTTTTATAAATAAAATTCAGATTCCTTTGAAGTTTTGAGAGCATCATTTTGTAAGTTTCTTCTAATTTCTGCCTTAGCTCTAGTTTTAATTCTTGCCCTAGATAAATTATTCTTTTGCCTTAGTTTAATCTAGTTTAGAATTTCATAATCTGCAGTAGGTAATTAATCTCTTAGATCTAAAAACAAAATAAAAATCATGTTTTTAATAGATCCCTTAATGAGCGAGTAGTTTCCTCGCTTGTTAGGGTTAGGAATAGGGAAGAGTTTGAGAGATGAAGATCTCTCATCTCTTTCGTGCACAATCATTTGTAATAATTAGGACTTCATGCATGCATTCATATTCCGCTCCCTACGGCATCCTACCCACGAGATAACGGTGATACCGTAGTATAAAAGACCGGATATGCATGTCTTCTATAAAGGTTAGGGTAATTATTAAGAAAGGACGGACAAGGATCTAGAGGAAGAAATATCGTTTCTTCCCAATCATCCTAATCCCCTTTATTAATAATTACCATAACTCCTAAAAAGATATCTAATTTAGGGCATTGAAAGAGGTGCAAACTTTATTTTACCAAACTTTACCTAAACCTAATCCTAGCAAGTTTCCTAATCCTAGTATAACTCAAATTAGTTTTTGTGATAAAAGATCCAACACCCTTTGGAATTAGCTCGTAAGAACATTTAGGAAATTAACACCATCTCTGTGGATCGACCCGTATTCACCGGCTAGCTACCAAGCGACGCCGTTCTTGATTGCGGTAACATATATTTTTGATCTATAAAATCTGTACAAATCAGGGCTATAATGGCGACCTCCGGCTCGGCGTCCACGACCGCCTCCACCTGCTCTCCAGTCGGTTCGGCACCTTTACCCTGTGGTGCTTCCTCGGTTAGGGGATACCTGGCACGAAGCTCCCGATTGTCGAACCCGGGCGTAACTTCCTTCACGGCGTCGAAGGCGTTGTGCCACCCAACGGCCGCAGAATCGGCGAGGTCGAGGTAGAACTGGTCAGAAGTCTTATAATCCTCCACGGCCCTTTCCGCTCTGCCCTCTGCAAGCTTCACCACCTTGCCAGCCGCCCGAGCATCCCGCTTGAACGAGTCCCTCTGCCTCTTCATGGCATCGTAGAGCCCGTTGACCTCCCCCACCTGGGCCTGAATAGCCTGGTTGGATTCGGTCAGGAGCCGATGAGACTCTTTCAACCTGGTGACCGTCAGACCCTCTGCGACCAACCTAGAGTCGAGGAGGGCCGCCTTCTCTTCTGCCTGTTGCAGTCGGCCAAGGAGCACCTCCTCTCGCGAGGAAGATTTACCCGCCTTCTTCATCCTCGGGGCCACCTCCTCGGACTCCATTGCAGCGAGGAGGGCGCAGTGCTAGAGGACCTGAGGAAAACGTGAACCATGTTAAAAAGCTAAAAACCGACTAAAAACAATTGAGAAATTCTTGAAAAAAGTTACCGACCTGAACAGCCTCTTGAGCTATCGCGGTCACCTGGACCTTCATCGTGCCTCGGGGAATCTTGGTCCACGCCGCCTTCTCCATATCCGCCAGTAAACTGTCGGCCATAGAGATCCCCGAGGGCACCTCGATGCAGAAATCACCTTCCTTCACCTGAATTTCGGTCGAAGGCGGCCGAGAAACTACCATCTTTTGCCTTTTGAGTAGGGATTCGGGTGCAGGCGGCGCCTCCGTCCTGGCTTGGAGCGCCACATCCCACGGTTGCTTGTGACCTCCCCCATCGCGTTCCTCCAGAACTAGGGGTGCTACGGAAGCCTTAGTAGGAGGAGCTTGCTGATTAGTCGAAAATATTGCATATTTTAACCAGCAACTTCCTCATCATTTGCATCCATATAGAAGTGTTCGGCATTCATATTTTACATATTAGCAAAACGGTCGCAAAATATTAGATTGCATGTATTAAAACTTAAAACCGGCATTTCTAAGGAAATTGACTACATTTCATGGCATCGCATCATCCCTACATTTGCGCAACACTTGTTTTGAGATCTGTGCAGGAAAATCCAGCAGAAAGGCCAAAATGTACATGGTACCGATCAAACGTTACGCCAACTCAATGATTTCAGATCTGGTATCAATCTAAAAGGGAAAATAAAAATCAACATATCAGATAAAGCCCCAAATAGCAGCCCAAGACTACACCAAAAAGCCCAAGGCCCAAGCTCTACAGACAGCCGCGGATCCGCGGCAGGAGCCTGCTGGAGCCGCGGATCCGCGGTGGTTCCAAGGATTTAGCCTCCCAAATTTAGTGCAAAATGTTTCTCTCAGGGCCTACACTTCAGAAAGACACAACAAGTTCCAGAAGACTCCAGAGACTTCTGCCAGATCAGAAAACCATTGTTCCTACACTAAACTAAGCCTTGTATTCTAGAAACTTCTACCTAAACCCTAGCTTAAACCCTAAGCTAAGCCTAACAAACTCTTTCTAGAAGTCTTTCAACAAACTTTTGGAGGGAACTCAAAGGCTTAGGATTTGGGTGTTCTATAAATAAGACCCTAGGCTCACTTGTAAAAGATGATTCAAGCTTGATTCATCTTGGAATCTAATCATTTTTTAGCCAATTTAGAGCCATTCTCTCTCTCTTCATCTTCTTCTTCCACAAATCTAGTGAGGGGATTTGTGTGAAACCCTAACCCTAATTCCATTCAAAAGCCAAGATCCCGTGTACCCATTCAAGCAAGAAGCCTTGCAACCTTTTAGGAGCCGAGCCGGTCTTCAACGGAGCAAGTGGTCCAAGCCGATTCGCGACTCACGGAGCCGAGCGAAGCCAAGTCGACAATTTAATTCTTCCTCTTGTAGTTCTTGAGCAACTGTAATCAAATTGTTGATATAAATAAAAGGTGAAATTCTTTTATCTTGTTTTCTTTAAATTCTTGCATCATGAGTCAATCTAAATTTCTAGTTATAATTCTTGTTATGATGTTTGAGTAATACTCGTCGAGGAGTCAAGACGATCAATAGAATGATGATGTAATATATCTTGAATCGATTTTTGATTCCTACGAGTTTTGTAAACCCTAGCAAATTCAAGAACCGACGACCCATTTCGTTGCGATGCTTTCTTGATTGATATCGCTCGAAATTTGGGAGTTACGATCGTTTCTTGAAATTGCTAGAGGCTAGAATGTGAATGAAATCAACGAAAGAACAAGGGTTAAACGATGAAACCCTAGTTTCATCAAGAAAGCCCTAACTCTCGTCGATCATCATCGATCTCGCATCAATCCTTCGAAGGACAAGAACACGAAATCTTGAGGTTACATCACATCTATAGATCCGATCGATTCCTACGAGCCTCATTTAGATTCTTGACTTTTTGTTTGGAAATATTATCGAAACCCAATTCTTGATTGTTTATCAGTTTCTTGATTCTTGATTAAACTCGTGACACTTGAATCAATTGATAAATTCTCGAGTTATGTTTTCTTTTCTTTTCAATTAACTTTTCAATTCAAACGAAGCAAATATAAAAACGAATCGCACAATCCCTGTGGACGATCCGCACTCACTTACAAACTACATCCGACACCGTAGTTGATTGCGGTCAAATATAATTCTTTGATTGTGATTCTATACATTTTCTAAACCGACACACAAAGAAATGATCAATCAAATGGTGCCGTTGCCGGGGATCGCGCGCTAATTCGTTTCATATTATAGTTTTGAATTGAAAGATTTATTTCATTGTGATTTTTGAGATCAAAATTCGTGCAAACTCTAAACAATTTGTTGTGTTTTATTGCAAGGAAATCTGGAGCTTGCTGGAAATTGATAAAAAATTTTGGAAAATTCCAGAGAGCTGGAGTTATCAACAAGAAGCTCCTGAAGAAGTTTGGTTCAGTGATCCTACATTTTGACCGCGTAAGGGCGGCATAAGAGAGGATCTGCAGCGGAACCGCGGCCTCTTAGGGGGTTCTCTGAAAAAGTTTTGCTTCAGGTGAATTCTTGACTTCTCCTCTCTCCTCTTTTTAGCTCCAACTAATACTTTGCTGCAGGATTCTTTGCAAATAATCGCAGCTCGCAAATTGCAAAAGTAAATTTGTGCGTATTTTGTTTCTTGGTTGTTTGCATTATAAATACGGAAATTAAGGGGCACGGCCAAATCCAAATTAGGTGGGGATTTCATTACCCTTCCTAGGCCCCGAAAATCACCAAACTTGCATCCGCATTGACCCACATTAACTAAAAGAAATCTAGAGATGACTCTAAGGACTGTCGCGCTCAATTAGGACAGAAGAAGGCCGTGGATAATTCATTGCTTATCCGCGTTTTCCTGTGGTGCCTAAGGCGAGTGTGTCTAAGGCTGGTGGTTATTAATTAGGCCCACTACTTACGTAGTGGAGTACCTTCCCACTTACCTGGCACTTATCCGGCCACAGGGGAACAAAGAGGCAGTGGAGGATTCTATCTCGCGACTTGTCTTTTGGCAGTTAGGAGCGGTCTAGAGCCGGACCTAGGTGACCACTAGATTCTAGGGTTGTGTGCTGCATTTGTTGTGTCGCATCATTTTTTCAAAAATCCGTCCCTTTTTAAAAGCAAACACCGCATTCATTCATTTACCCCTAATTATAAGCCAACGCTGCCACTTGTACTAACCATTTTTAGTACAAGATAGGCTGGACACGGGATTCTAGTGCCCGTTTAGTCCGCGTACCCTTTATCGACTCCGAAGTCGATATTTCTCCATTTACCCTTCTTTTACCCACTACCACACCCACACCGATGGATCCAAATCCATCAAACTTCTTTAATCCTAATCTGCCGCCGTCCGTTGGTGCGCAGAATCCATCCCGCATCTCTCTCCAGGAGAGGTGCTATCCACTTAGAGGTCATCTTTCGACCTGCTTATCCACACCACCAGCCAATGGGGATAACTTTGAGATTAAGCCCCAGTATATCAATCTTTTACCCAAATTCCACGGACTCAAGACTGAGGACGCTTACGTTTTCATTACTAAATTTGAAAACGTGTGCGCAATGATGGGTACGTCACAACTTTCAGTGGATGCGATGCGTCTACGACTTCTTCCATTTACATTGTGCGATATAGCCGAGAAGTGGCTATATAACACTACCGCACATTCAATCACGAATTGGGAAGAATTCGTCGCTGCATTCCTTAAGAAATTTTACCCAATCCAAAAGACAGCTCGAATCCGTAGCGAACTGAATCAATTTGCCCAGCTCCTTACCGAACCATTTTCAAAATGCTATGAACGTTTCAAGGATCTTTTGGTTCAGTGTCCTCATCACGGCATCCCGAGATGGGAGCTTTGCCGAATCATTTATGAGAGCATTAACTCAAACACTAAACAGAGGCTTGAAAACATGTGTCAAGGTACATTTATGACTAAGGATGATGGGGAAGCTTGGAAGTACTTAGAAGAGTTCGCTGAAAAATCACTACAGCGGGAGAGTGGAACCCAACCATTGAATAGGGGTGGCGTACACCAAATAGATGTGTCCATAGGTGTTCGAGCTGAGATGGCAGCAATGCAAAAGAAGCTCGACGCTATGGAACACAAATTTTTTGCAGCCTCCCTAAACCCAATGTCGCTCCCTAAAACTGTTTGTGGGTGCTGTTCTGATCCGTCACATTTAACGGAAGAATGTCCATTAAACTCTGCGTTTCAAGGTCACGAGCATTCTAATGCCGCATTTCAACGACCTAGAAACGATCCATATTCTTCCACGTACAATCAGGGTTGGAGGAATCACCCGAATTTCGCTTGGAACCAAAACCAATCTCAAAACACGGTTCCAAACACGAATCAATTTCAAAGGGCTCTTCCTCCACCACAACAGCAACCCCTTCAACTCACTCAGCACCCCTACCAGTCACAAAACTTCCAAAACCAGGGCAACAATCCTGCACAGTCTAATCCTATGCAGTTGTCCAGTTCTGACGAATTCTCTCAATTCACTCAAACCATGAAATCAATTTTATCAAATTTCATAGAGGTTTCGACTGAGGTTAGATCTTCCATCAGTGAGATAAAGAAAAACTCAGCGTCCCAAGCTGAGAGTATCAGATCGATGGAAGCTGAAATCGCACGCCTAAAAGCCGAAATGAGTGCGAGAGAAAAAGGGAAACTTCCCTCTCAACCCCTACAGAATCCTAGGCATTACAATAGAAATGCCATCACAACGTTGAGATCGGGAAAAGTGCTGAACAATCATGTCGGGGAAGGTATTGATGATACTGAAAATCATATCAACACCCCGGCTGAGACCTTTCCACACACACACAATTCTCCTTCTGATCCTTCTTCTTCTACCATACCACCTTCTCGAGAGCCTATTCTCCATTTCCCATTAGGCTCGACACCTTCTCCCAACCCTTATAGTTCTCCACAGACGGTCCCCACACCTCTTTTGGGACCTCGTCTACCCCCTCTTCCTTCTCCTGTGATGGACCCTGCGCTTATTGCGAAAGCTCCTTACCCGAACCGGTTAAGGGGTAATAGAACGAGTCCTCATATGGAGAAAATTTTAGAAATGTTCAAACAGGTTAACATCAATATCCCTCTCCTAGATGTGATTCAACAAGTCCCCGCTTATGCGAAAATTCTTAAGGACTTGTGCACTAAGAAGAGGAAGACTCAAGTGCCGAAGAAGGTCTTTATGTCTAATAATATCAGCACTACTTTTATTCCCCAGCTACTAAAGAAACGAAAGAACCCAGGATGTCCTACAATATCGATTTCTATTGGGGGTAAAAACATAAATCGTGCTCTTTTAGACCTTGGCGCAAGTGTTAACCTGCTCCCTTATTCTGTCTATGAGCAACTAGGGATTGGAGAGCTGAAACCTGCTCACTGCACTCTCCAGATGGCAGACCGATCTATCACCAAACCAAGGGGTGAATTAGAGGATGTGTTGATAAAGGTCAGGGAATTTGTTTTCCCTGTAGACTTCATTGTACTCGACACACATCCTGTAGCAAATCCCCGGGGCCAAATTCCGGTGATTCTAGGTCGTCCTTTCCTTGCCACTTCCAACGCTGTTATAAACTGTAGAAATGGTTCAATGAACTTATCATTTGGAAATATGACCATTGAACTAAATATCTACAAAGTTGGAAGTCAGCCATCAGAACCCTCTGCTCATATTTTAGATGTGTGCTCTGTCCATGAGATCGCTCCCGATAGTTGTGGAGCTGAGGAACTTTGCTTTACTGATCTCGATGACATTACCACATCTCTGTTTGACTTTACACAAGATCTTAGTGAGGACACTTTACCTACACTTGAGTCCTGCACTTCTAACTTTTCTCCACCCGAGTCTGTATCTTTCACAGGCTCTGAGCTTCTTTGTAAATCCAAAAATCACTCAATGATCCCTCCTTCTATCATTTCTCCGTCTGAATTAGATCTCAAAATTTTACCCTCTCATCTGAAATATGCTTATTTAGGTGAGAAGGAGTCTTTACCGGTTATAATTTCCGCTTCTCTAGCATTAGAGCAAGAGAATGCACTTTTATCGGTATTGAGATCGAACAAAGAGGCGTTTGGTTGGAGTATGGCGGACATCAAAGGGATTAGTCCCCTGATAGTTGAACATCATATACATGTGATGGATGATGCCAGACCAACCCGAGAACCACAGAGACGGTTGAATCCCGTCATGAAGGAAGCTGTCATGAAAGAGATCGTCAAATGCTTAGATAATGGTATTATATACCCCATCTCCGATAGCCAATGGGTGAGTCCTATACATGTCGTTCCTAAGAAATCCGGCATCACAGTTATAACCAATGAGGCGAATGAGTTGATTCAGACACGCACCCAAACTGGGTGGCGTGTATGCATCGATTATAGAAAACTCAACGCTGCCACGAGGAAAGACCATTTTCCTCTACCATTCATTGATCAAATGCTGGAACGCTTAGCGGGACGAGAGTATTATTGTTTTATGGACGGATACTCAGGCTATAATCAGGTCCCCATCGTCAAAAAGGATCAAGATAAAACCACTTTTACTTGTCCTTTTGGTACCTTTGCTTACAGTCGCATGCCCTTTGGGTTATGCAATGCTCCCGCTACCTTTCAGCGGTGTATGATGGGGATATTCTCTGATATGGTAGAGAATTTCCTGGAGATCTTTATGGACGACTTCTCGATTTTTGGAGACTCTTTTTCCGATTGCCTAGCGAATCTTGACGCTGTTCTTACTCGTTGCAAAAAGAAGAACTTGACTTTGAACTGGGAAAAATGCCATTTTATGGTCCAAGAAGGAATTGTTCTTGGACATGTCATTTCACAGAAAGGCATTGAGGTTGACAGAGCCAAAATAGATGTCATTCAAAACCTCCCTCATCTCAAAAGCGTCAAAGATATTCGCTCTTTCCTTGGCCATGCGGGCTTTTATAGGAGATTCATTAAGGACTTTAGCAAAATTGCTAGACCTTTAACTCTTCTCCTGGCCAAGGATACGACCTTCCATTTGACTCGGATTGCGAGACAGCTTTCGACTCACTTAAACACTCACTCACTTCATCCCCCGTTTTATCATCACCAAACTGGGATTACCCCTTTGAGCTGATGTGTGACGCATCTGATTTTGCAGTAGGTGCAGTCTTAGGACAGCACATCGAAAAGATGCCACACGTGATTTACTATGCTAGTAAGACCCTGAATGATGCGCAAATCAATTATACAACCACCGAAAAGGAACTCTTAGCGGTTGTATTTACATTAGAAAAATTCAGGCCTTACTTAATTGGCTCACCTATAGTTGTGTATACTGACCATTCCGCTTTAAAACATCTTCTGGCGAAGAAAGATGCAAAAGGTCGACTAATACGTTGGATCCTTCTGTTACAAGAATTCGATCTTGTTATCAAAGATAAGAAAGGATGTGAAAACGTAGTAGCTGACCATCTTTCACGCATCATTTCTTCCCCTGTGACCCTGCCAATCAATGACTCGTTTCCTGACGAGCAACTCTTGAGCATATCCAATGAACCATGGTTCTGGGATATTGTGAACTATCATGCCACGGGACTGATACCCAGCGATTGGTCAAAACAGGACAAATACCGTTTTCTATCCCAAGTAAAACACTTTTACTGGGACGAGCCCTATTTGTTTAAATATTGTCCTGATCAGATCATTCGCCGGTGTGTCCCGAATGAAGAGTTCAAGAGTGTTCTTTCTTTTTGTCATGATCAGGCCTGTGGGGGTCACTTCGGTCCTAGAAAGACAGCGGAGAAGGTTTTGCAATGTGGATTTTATTGGCCGACCTTATTCAAGGACGCATTTGAGCATTGCAAAACCTGTACACAATGTCAGTATACGGGTAGAATATCCCAGAGGAATGAAATGCCTCGGCAACCCATCTTGGTTGTTGAAATATTCGATGTTTGGGGTATTGATTTTATGGGTCCTTTTCCCAACTCCTTTGGGAATTTGTACATACTGCTGGCGGTTGATTATGTCTCAAAGTGGGTAGAAGCCATTCCATGTCGCACTAATGACAAGAAAGTTGTCATTAAGTTCTTGAAAGAGAATATCTTCTCGCGATTTGGACACCCACGCGCTATTATTAGCGATAATGGGACACACTTCTGCAACAGGTCTTTCGAGACTCTGATGCGGAAATATTCAATCAACCACCGACTTTCTACACCCTATCACCCCCAAACAAGCGGGCAGGCTGAAATCTCAAACAGACAAATCAAACTTATCATGGAGAAAACTGTTGCTAAAAATAGAAAAGACTGGTCAACCAAACTGACGGATGCTCTTTGGGCATTCCGAACTGCATATAAGACCGACCTAGGGATGTCTCCATATATGATAGTGTTTGGAAAAGCATGTCATTTACCCGTCGAGATAGAGCATAAAGCATTGTGGGCTATTAAAGAAATAAATTTTGATTTAAACCTTACTTGCAACTTTCGAAAGCTGCAACTTAACGAGCTAAGCGAACTCCGCGATGAAGCTTATGATAACGCTGTAATCGCAAAGAATAGGACTAAGGTTTTTCACGATAAAAACATTTTAAGGAAAACATTTTCACCTGGTCAACAAGTCCTTCTTTATGATTCACGATTATACCTTCACGCGGGCAAGCTCCGATCTCGATGGAAGGGACCTTTTGTTGTGCGGTCTGTATACCTGCACGGAGCAGTAGAAGTAGAAAATGTTAAAAACGGCACCATTTTCAAAATAAATGGACATAGACTAAAGCCATATTTTTCCACTGACCCCACGGAGGAGGTCTTGTTCTTACAAGAGCCAGTTTATTTGGATTAAAATTCCTCCGTCTCACCTTCATGTCCAGTATATCATTGCATCATTTTTTGAATGAAGGTGAGTGAAAAGAATAAGTTTGGGGGAAGTTCTTCACTTATATATTTTGCCCCCACTAATAATTCCTCCCAGACTTACAGGTTTTTCAGATATAGCTGTTGGCAACAGTGAGGACACTGTTGAAAACAAGTTTGGGGGAGTTTTGTGCTTATTTTTACATCATTTGCATATCATTTGCATAAGCACAAAACATTTCTTTTAAAAATCTATAAAAATTGAAAAATTTTCAAAACCCATAAAAATTTAAAAATTTTCAAGTATAAAAATAATTTTAATATTTACACTTTTTTGTATATAAATAAGATAATGAAAGTTTAGATAGTGAACAATTACATCCATGAGATTAGAAAATTTTTAGAAAACTAAGAAAATTAGAAGTTTTCTTATACGAACTAGTAATAAGTACTTATGAGCCGTTGTCCCAAGGGTTAGTAAGATGAAAGACGTCACTAATCTGAGAATAAAAATAAGTCTGAAAAGTAGTTTCTATTCTGGAAGCCAAACATTTTGAACGTTGCTACCCTGCTATTCGCACTTACACACGTCTTAAAGCCTGGGATAGTAGAGGATACCTTGAAATGCTCTTGTCTTAAAGCCAAAAGTATGAAGGAAATAAAAAAAAATGAAAAGAAGAAAATATAAAGTGGTGAGAAAAATGGACACTGGTTTTGTTATCACCAAGGGCAATAAAAAATATATAGCGAGAGTGTTTCTTCACCTAGTGCCCTAAGGCCAACTGGTCTGGGAGTCACTGCTATGCCTGAGGAGATGCAAGACGAGGAAAATACACCAAATAAGCAAGCGCAGGAGTAATCGGTCGGTTAGTACCTCAAGAAGTATTAACGGTCGCATGAAAGTGTGTGAGCAATCTCGTTTAAATATTCATTAATCAAAAAGTACTGAGGCTGATGGGCAAGAGTATGATAGCTTGAATTGAATTCTCCGGGTGTAGGGATGTCTTTACACACACGCAGGGTTATATGATCGATATTTGGAAGAAAGATAGGAATGAAAAATAAGACGATGTTTTATTGAGGGAGGACGTGATTTCTGACATCTTTTCATGACCATTAAGATAGGGCTCATGACAACCGAAAAGCTAGCTTAGTTGGAAACCCTAATTTTCAAAGTCTTTCTTTTACAATTCTTTTCTTTAAATGTAATATTCATGATCTTCCTTTTATTATTGGATTTTGTGGGTGCAATCCGCTGAAAACCCTCAGGAGACAACACTCCTCCTACTAGGGACACCTAGAGGTTTAAAGGCTTGTTGCACGTGCTCAGTGCAATCGTGTTGCCTACGAAAGTGTGCTAGAGGTTTAATAAAACAGTTCGCTCGAGACGATCGAAATTAAGTTTGGGGGAATTTGATTAGTCGAAAATATTGCATATTTTAACCAGCAATTTCCTCATCATTTGCATCCATATAGAAGTGTTCGGCATTCATATTTTACATATTAGCAAAACGGTCGCAAAATATTAGATTGCATGTATTAAAACTTAAAACCGGCATTTCTAAGAAAATTGACTACATTTCATGGCATCGCATCATCCCTATATTTGCGCAACACTTGTTTTGAGATCTGTGCAGGAAAATCCAGCAGAAAGGCCAAAATGTACATGGTACCGATCAAACGTTACGCCCACTCAATGATTTCAGATCTGGTATCAATCTAAAAGGGAAAATAAAAATCAACATATCAGATAAAGCCCCAAATAGCAGCCCAAGACTACACCAAAAAGCCCAAGGCCCAAGCTCTACAGACAGCCGCGGATCCGCGGCAGGAGCCTGCTTGAGCCGCGGATCCATGGTGGTTCCAAGGATTTAGCCTCCCAAATTTAGTGCAAAATGTTTCTCTCAGGGCCTACACTTCAGAAAGACACAACAAGTTCCAGAAGACTCCAGAGACTTCTGCCAGATCAGAAAACCATTGTTCCTACACTAAACTAAGCCTTGTATTCTAGAAACTTCTACCTAAACCCTAGCTTAAACCCTAACCTAAGCCTAACAAACTCTTTCTAGAAGTCTTTCAACAAACTTTTGGAGGGAACTCAAAGGCTTAGGATTTGGGTGTTCTATAAATAAGACCCTAGGCTCACTTGTAAAAGATGATTCAAGCTTGATTCATCTTGGAATCTAATCATTTTTTAGCCAATTTAGAGCCATTCTCTCTCTCTTCATCTTCTTCTTCCACAAATCTAGTGAGAGGATTTGTGTGAAACCCTAACCCTAATTCCATTCAAAAGCCAAGATCCCGAGTACCCATTCAAGCAAGAAGCCTTGCAACCTTTTAGGAGCCGAGCCGGTCTTCAATGGAGCAAGTGATCCAAGCCGATTCGCGACTCACGGAGCCGAGCGAAGCCAAGTCGACAATTTAATTCTTCCTCTTTTAGTTCTTGAGCGACTGTAATCAAATTGTTGATATAAATAAAAGGTGAAATTCTTTTATCTTGTTTTCTTTAAATTCTTGCATCATGAGTCAATCTAAATTTCTAGTTATAATTCTTGTTATGATGTTTGAGTAATACTCCGCTCGTCGAGGAGTCGAGACGATCAATAGAATGATGATGTAATATATCTTGAATCGATTTTTGATTCCTACGAGTTTTGTAAACCCTAGCAAATTCAAGAACCGACGACCCATTTCGTTGCGATGCTTTCTTGATTGATATCGCTCGAAATTTAGGAGTTACGATCGTTTCTTGAAATTGCTAGAGGCTAGAATGTGAATGAAATCAACGAAAGAACAAGGGTTAAACGATGAAACCCTAGTTTCATCAAGAAAGCCCTAACTCTCGTCGATCATCATCGATCTCGCATCAATCCTTCGAAGGACAAGAACACGAAATCTTGAGGTTACATCACATCTATAGATCCGATCGATTCCTACGAGCCTCATTTAGATTCTTGACTTTTTATTTGGAAATATTATCGAAACCCAATTCTTGATTGTTTATCAGTTTCTTGATTCTTGATTAAACTCGTGACACTTGAATCAATTGATAAATTCTCGAGTTATGTTTTCTTTTCTTTTCAATTAACTTTTCAATTCAAACGAAGCAAATATAAAAATGAATCGCACAATCCCTGTGGATGATCCGCACTCACTTACAAACTACATCCGACACCGTAGTTGATTGCGGTCAAATATAATTCTTTGATTGTGATTCTATACATTTTCTAAACCGACACACAAAGAAATGATCAATCACTTGCCGAGGAGCCGTACTTGGAGCTGGCCGGGCCTTGGCGGGCATGGCAGCCATAATTTTCTGACGATCCATAGACTCTGCGAGGAACATATAGGGAAAAAGATCCGCAACGAAATTTTAACAAAGTATAGATAAATCGACGAAGTCCCTGACTTACCCACAAAGCACGCGGGACTGATCCCAGCCCAGCTCAGAGCCTGCTCGAAAAGCAGGACATTAGCCCGCTAGATCGGTTCCCACTGTGACACCACCCTTACCTCGGGGGTGTTCGACTGCCTAACCCTAAGACAATCGGCCATGTGCCACTGGATGAGCATCGGCCAATCCTCACCATCCGGTGGCCCGACGAAGACGAACTTTTCTTTCCATTTATGGATGGAGGAAGGGACAACCACTACTCCTGACCCGGCCGTCCTACTCTAATTTTTTTAAACGAAAGATACACCCGGCTCGGTTCTTCCTTACCGATACCGAGGTGGTTTTTATAATAAAGGAAGGAAAGAAGGATCCTCAAATCAAAGGGGGTCCGATCAATTTTCAACCGGACCAGAAATCCGAGGAGAATTCTCCAGGAATTCGGCGCTAGCTGGCCCTGGGCAAGGTGGAAACAATAGAGCACGGCTCAAACTTCAGGCGGGAAGGGCAGATGCATCCCTACCCGGAATGCTTTCAGGTACAGAGCAATCTCTTTACCCTGTATCTGGTCTTCCCGTTCACCCTCCCTGGCCAAACGAAGTGAATAGCCGGAGGGGAAATGAAATCGTACCTGGATGTCAGAAAGCCCTTCTAGACAGTTCAAGACCGAGGGCGCATCGCGGATGTTCCCGATGAGCACCTTGGGGGCCCTTGTCGCCCCTCCCCCCCCGACGACGCGAGACAAGGACGACACCCCCCTCAGAAGATGAAGAAGAAGAAGAGGAACTCTCTTGGCTATCGAAAACCGAGGAGGAAGAAGACCCACTGGACTCGGCTTCAGAAACTGAAGCCTCATTACCCGAATCAATCCCTAGTACGTCAACAGATATTTCGGAAGAAGACATCTAACTTGATTCAAGAAAGGACTTTCCGAGGAAAATTTTGGTTGAAGTTCCGACCTAAGTCGAGGGGCGCCGATCAATCTTCAGGTAATGAGAGTCGACTAAGGCAAAGTGTCGGCCATAGGAGAGCCCTTCTTATTTATACACTCCAAGAGAAGGCATCCAACGGCCCAAATCGGTTCGCGCCAAAATAAAGCGTCGCTCCTAACAGATATCAGGACTCCACACGGCGACCGTCCATTGGACACGTTTCCTCACGGCAGGATTCGGTGATAATTCCTCATGACCCTGCCACCTAGCGGCGGACGCGTGGCACGTAATCCAACCGATGGGCGAACGAAACAGCACCCCCTTTTTAAAAGCGCAATCATTTTGCTGATCCGCTGACATCACCAAAGATACGCACGGGAACTGAGGAGCTTCGTAAGCCGCCACGTGGATCCAGCGACCTAAGAGGAGCCGCTGCTAAACGTCACGCCGTCGTCGGGTAGCCCATCACAGGGAAATCTTCGGCTGGATCATGGAGAGCCAAGCTTACCACTCTCGACCCTGACCCATAAATAAATCAGGGCAAGAGTGGGGGGCTGATGAGGCTCGTGAATGGGAACACCCCAGATTGCGACATGTGGGAAATGACGTGTCGTCAGCGCATACCCTCTAGACCCTTGGGGGCTACGACGGGGAATCAGTGTGACACATTACGAGTCTTCTTCGGGAACCCGTGACGAGGTGGTATCCGGCCTTTCGGAAAAGCCCCCCCGGAGTACCCCCCATATCCGCTCAGGTAGCCAAGACTCCTCGGCCTCCTCACTCGACTCCGAGCTATCTACCGAGCTGAGACTCTTCGGCCCCCTCGCTCTACTATGAGCTATCTAACGAGCTGAGACTCCTCGGCCTCCCTGTCAAACCCGGAGCACGGAGTCCAAGCGCCCCCGTAACGGCTACGCGTATCTCGCCAGAACGAGATTTCCGCCGCTCCACGTCCCGCATCCCATGCTGGCACGTTTCTCCGCTAACGAACGTATCTCGCTTAATAGGCATATCCCGCCATCAACGCGAACGTACCATTTGAACGTAACGGACGGCGGGAATCTCGCGCAGGATCGCTCCCACACGACCGCTATATAACCCCCCCTCCAAACGATTCAGGTAGGTAGAAAAAACCCCAATACGCCGCTACGCTGCCCCTATACCTTGGTATTTACTTGATCGTCGGAGGGTCCTACGGTGGTTCCCATCCCGGGACTTTCTTTGCAGTAGCCCGGTGTCAGCGGCATCCAACAACCCATTGGGATCTACACGTCCAAGTTCCACTCTCAATCCCAACCGTTCAAGACCGCTTACAGCAGGATCGACGGATGACAACATCTAAGAGAAATTTCCACCTCCATCAGACATACTTCAGTAACAAAAGCAAGACTGAAAACCAAAACCAAAAAGACCCAGCTCGTGCAAGACACTTTCCCAGGTGGGAGTTCCTAGGTTGGAATCTTTCTGCCTGCAGGGGTTAGATAGAATTTATATGTAAATCAGTTTCCATCTGACCAAGTATCCAACCGCCCTCGCCCGCTCCCCCCCCCCACCCAACCAACCCACTCAACCCAATAAAAAAATAAAAAAAAATATCACAACCATAGTCACATTTATGGTGCATAATTTGAGTATGTCTTTTACGTACTAGATCTTGATGTGACACACACCCCACTCGTGTCAATTATTATTACCATTTATAGGATTTTTGCGTATGTTTCATTGCACTTTTCTCCTATACATTACCTCGAAAATTTCTTTAAAAATCTATAGTTTTTATGGTGGATTTTTTTTATTAACGAAAATTACTTTGTTGCGTCGTGTTATTTATTTTTAAATAAATATTTTTCTCAATCAGTTGTTTTTTTTACCTCCATGATTAAATAATTAGACTATCAACTCATACTTAAAAATAAAAAAAATGTTTTGCATACATAATAAAATTTATTAGGAATGTGTGGGAGATTAGGTGTTCTTTTGTCTTTTAAAGGATGTGTGTGTGAGAGATGAATTGAGTATTCTTTCGTCATTTTTGTAGGGAGGTATGAGATAGAGATGAGTTGGATATTATTTTGTCTTTTTCTGTAGATGATGTGGGCAAGTTTATGGTGAAGCATGGGGCAACAACTTTTTCTCATTTTTTTGAATTTATTTTTTTGCAAAATGATACTGATGATGCTCATAAGTGGGAATTCCTCAGATCACCATACATAGTGGATGACGTGTCATCCACGTAAGCCCGCTAGATCCCTACGGGCTACGGAGCTGGAATAAGTCTGATGCATTCGGGACATTCCACGGCACATCGTCTTCGAGGTTGCATCCGACCTTTTGGAGACCTCACCGAAGTACCTTCCATATTCGCCTAACAACCGAGCTCCCACAGCCACCTTGCTCGTCTCCGAGCTGTTACAGAGCCGAGCTTCCTCGGTTTCCCTGTTCAACCGAGAGCACGGAGCTAAAGCACTATTGTAACGACTCCGTGTATCTCGCCAAAACGAGTTCTTCGCCGCTCCACGTCCCGCATCCCACATTGGTGTGTCTCTCTATTAATAGGCGTATCCCGCCATTAATGGACGTGCCTCGCCATCAACGCGAACGTGAAGCGGGAGCGTAATGGACGGCGAGAATCTCGCACCAGTTCGCTCCATGTGACCGCTATATAAACCCTCTCTTCCAGACAACTCAAGTAGGTGGAATCCATTCCAATATGCCGCTACCCTGTCATTATTACTCTGTACTTACTTGATCGTCGGAGGGCCCTACGGTGGCTTCCTACCCCGAAACTTCCCTGGCAGGTAGCTCGGCGTCAACGGCAATCAAAAACCCATTGAGATCCACACACTCAGCCCTCACAGAAGATCTCAACCGTTCAGCACCACTAGCAGCAAGATCGACAGAGGACAACATCTGAGGGAGAACCCGGCCTCCATCAGTTGGCGCCGTCTGTGGGAAGGCCAAGAAGTTTCTCCACCCAAAAAGTTGATCTTCTGCCTTCGATGCAATTGTCAGCGATAACCGCGACGATCCCAGCACGAGTCGTCCCGTCCTCCACAACGGAGGCGGGAGCGGTCCTACTCCACCTCCTAACGTCGTTAACGTCTTATCTGCACGGATCGATAGGCTCACGGCGACGGTGGATGTGCTCTCTCGTGTTCAAACGGCCGGTCACGCCCGCCAAACCGCTGTCACCACCCCCCGGAATGACGACGTGCGCAGGAAGACGGAGGGATACGTTCAGGCCCTCGACCTCGCTTGCGCTCATCTTGATGTCACCGAACACCGGCGTGCTTATTCCGGCAGTCATGACCTGCATACGAGAAATGATTTCATGACCCGTCAGGCGCCGGACAGCTCAACAACTAGATCTACGGGGAGACCAGGCTATCACTTCAATGCCCGCCGAGCTTTCTCGCCCCCTGAAGAGATGTTGGTTAGATCGCCTGATTCCAGGCAAAACCGACGTCACCACTCTCGTCGAGGCCACGCATACGGTGAGCGTCGGGACCAACCACGAAGGGTCCACCCCGAAGATTTGAAAAACGGGATAGAGTGAAATCAAAACCGCTCCATCGTGCAAACCCGAAGCAGGGATAGCGGGCACTCCGACTATGGAGAATTTTCGGGGTACCAACAGCGCATCGAGGCTCTCGAAAAGAAAATTGAAGACATGTGACATGATATCCGTTCGGTCGGCGGGGTGGTGAAGTACTCTGCTGATTCGCTCACGAGACCCTTTACAGAGCAGCTACTAGCTGAGCGGGTCTCGTCCAGGAACATACTGCCCAAAATGGCCCTCTTCGATGGGAAGTCCGACTAGAAAGACCATTTGGACGCGTTTACGGCATGCATGAGCTTCCAAGACAACTCAGATGCAACTCAGTGCCGAGCTTTCCCCACCACACTCATCCGGACCGACCGGGATTGGTTCCGCGGGCTTGCGCCATGGGATTGGTGCCAAATTTATTTAAGGAGGGAATATCTGTAACATTTCATAAATATAAAATATTATTTTAGAATTTAAATAATAAAATAATAATTTTTATGAATATTATAAAAGTATGGAAATTAGTTTTAATGGAATGGTATAATTATATACATACAATTTGGAAAAATAATTGGAAATTAAAATAGATTATTAATTTTGAAGGCATTTATTGGATTTCGGCTTTTATAAATTATTATACGATTAATTACATACGAGTTTATGTTAAACTTGATTAGTATATTACTAATTATGCATTAAGCCAAATCCATTTTTGTTAAAATCATGTTTAATGTGCCATGAAACATTTCATTTGTTACATGTTTGGTTTCATTTTGTTGTTGATATTCTTGTTCTTTTAGAAATGAAAAAAAAAGGAAAGGAAAAATGAAAATGAGAGGGGGATATGAATGTGGCCATGAATAATGAGGAGAGAGAGTGAGAAAGAAAAATAGAGTGAGAGAGAGCATGGTTACTTACAACCATCCATTTCTTTCTTCCTTCTTTCTTCTCCATCTCATTCTCCACCTCCTTTTTTCTTCACCTCCACCTCCACTACCACCTTGAACCATCCCTAAAATTTCATCTAAACCTCACAAACCCTTCACAAAAAATGTCCACAAGCTCATCCTACACCCTATGGTGGAAGCAAGTTGGAGTTTTGAGCACTTTAGCCATCTTAGAATTTTCTTGAGTTGCTTCCATGAGATAAAATCTTCACCTTTCACCAAGTTTTTAAGTTTCCTAAGCTCAAGTGTTAGTTTAGAGTTAAGAGGTTTAAGTTTTGTGAACTTGGAAAATTCTCGGATGATCTTTAGTGGATGTTTTGAATTGTGGAGATGTAATTGAGGCTTGGTTAGTTACCATAAACCCTATTAGTGATAAGTGAGGGTGATATAGTGGAGAAATTATCTGATTCGACGAACTTAGAATTTTCCGATATCGGGTTTTTGATGACATGTGATGATCAATTAGAATCTGGAATGACTCGAGAACTCTGAAAAATATATTGCATATACAGTGGAGTGTGCAGGCTATTAGGAATATACCCTAGAATCCCGAGCCCCCATCTTCCCTTCAAGGCCGCAAATTTTATAGATATGGCCGCAAATTGCGGCCATATTTATGAGTTAAGGTTTGATGTTTGGTCCATAACTCAATCATCTGATATCTAGGCATATCCAATGTGTAGAATGACTTAATTTCACCCTAAGTAGAATCTGGAAGTGATTTTCTAAGTTGTTGATTTCGTTTTGCGGCTTCTGAAAACTTGAGTTTTGACTCGGTTGTTTGACGTTTGTACGTCAACGCCGGGGGTTGTTTGGTTGTTCTTGCATGTGTGGACCATAGGTTCTAACCTATGTACGTTTCGATTGCCATATCGGTTTTGATTTTGATTTTGATTTTGATTTCATACGATATGTATTGATTTGTAGGTACCTTCGCGTGGACTTCCGGAGCGACAAAGGAGAACAAGACGTTCATCGACTTCGGCTTGAGCGAGAATAGTAGGTGAGCAGATGTATATCTACAGGGAAAGTCGGGGGGATGGCGTATAGCACCCCCGCAACCACAGTACTAGAAGATCATAGATGTAGTGTGCGCGCGCGCACGCGCGCGCGCGCATACGCTTATATACATACGGATATAACCATAAAAATAATTATGAGATGATATGATGAGATGAGAATGTAATGGAATAAAATGACATGAGTCGATAGGTTTGATATGAGGATGCGAGGCGATATATATATTCATATGCTAAGATATGATATGAGATGATATATATATACGAGAATATGAGATAATATGATATACGTGACCATAGATTCGTACTTCTGATTTGATGATACCGTATGATGGATTATACCGTACTTGATATGATATACCGGATGATTGATCCTCACTCTTGACTCGAGAATAACGTATGATGGATTATACCGTATGTGATACTATAAGGCTGGATTGCCGACTTATGGATGTCTCGAATCGGAAAATCATTGCTTTCTAATCACTTAAGTAGATATTAGGATATCTTTAGAGCCATACCTATTTTCAAAACAATTGAAACGTTATGTAACTTAAATGACAACCTTAAGGGACGCTACGGATTTTCAAACAGTATCTTTTTCTCAAAAACACCGTAGCCCCTATTTTTCTAAAAACAATGATTCTTACAATTCTAAAACTACAACTTCATAGCTCATATGTAGTTATGTACGTATACTGTTGCGTTTATAATTTCCTTTTCCTGTTATGCTCATTTTATTCTCATTTTCGGTATACGTATACGTTCTTTTCCTTATCTTATATGATATCGTCTACTAGGACACACGCACCATTACCAATGATGCGCATGTTGCACGTACACATACTCGCCGGCTCACGCACTTATCATCAGTAATTGCTATGCCACATACACATTAGAAACCGTTATATCGCTGTATTATTCCCTAAATTGTAGAATTACAGCTATTTGTTTAGTATTATTCATTATCGCACGTGCTAGTTTAGATATTGCACTTCCTTATCAAGTTACACGACATGCTTATATGAAAACACCGGTTATACCTTACAGTACTGTTCTATCGTGGTTACATGCATATGCGATTCTATTTTCATGAGATTTCTGGATTTGAGAATCGCAGATACATTTTAAAGTCTTATGATCATTTTAAAAACTCAGTTTTTCTTGATATGATATTTCAATGTCCACCATGAGATTTATCGGTTCTGAGCTATGATATTACCCGAATTGAAGAGTGAGGAGGCACCGTCTGTGGGTACATGGTGGACCCGATACAGTACCCCAGGGCAATAAGATCGTATAGAGAGACGTTGAGCCCGACAAGGGAATACTACCTACCGGTGATGGTATTGGACTCGGCGGATATCCAGAGGATACCGATCGGAGTGATTGAGACGGATGGATATGAGGGCCGATCCGATAAGACGGCGCCTGAGATATGAGGATTTACGTGTCGATGCTGGACATGGGTTTTATGATGTTTCGAGTGTCGATACTGGGCACTCAAGTTTTTATGATGATTTGGTGTGTCGTTGATAGACACACGTGGGATGTTACACACATATACACATATATATGATACAGATGACGTGCTACCATGCTTTGACACGGGCATGTTTATATTATTATTATCATACTTATGTATATACGATCACCTGCATTACCACCCAGCACTATTATATCGTTATATTACTGTATAACCTAGGAGATTGTCATACATTCGATTTCTACCTGTTGATATCTTTTACTTACGAGTTGGCAACTCACCCCCGTTATGCCACAGTTTTCTTGCAGGTTTGAACGCACAGATTCGGTAGCGGCTTGCCAGCACACAGTTTTCTTTTGGGTGATTTGCTTTGGTAGGTGGGGTACACTTGGATCGTGACCACCATTTGTATTTGTATATATATTCAGTTGTATCTAATTAAAAGCTCCATCAACCAGACTATGTATATTTGATAGACTTTGAAACCACAGATTGTATATTCTTTCAGATCTAAAGTCACGGATATATATTTATTCTTTATTTCTGGTTTTCCTTGAAGATGTTTTGGTTTCTTTACTTTCTTTTCTGTGTTGATCTTCGCCTTGGGCGTCGTATATTTGTATTCATGTGGTTTTTTCCGCCATTTGGCGAAGGGCTAGCTCTCGCTTGGGGATGTCTATATCATTGTTGCTATGTTTTGTTTTGGATCAAATTTACAAAGGAGGTGCTGCCCAAATTTTAAATGACGAAAATGTTTTCAATTATAGTATACGACTCATTTGTACTTCATATAATATTACTTACACTTTTAAAAGAAGAAATTGAATTCATTATGCCATTATTTCAAAACTGCACCTCCATTACTTTCTTAAAAGTTTAGATTTCTGGGCTTTCGGCTTACTTGGAATACGGTGAAGTCCTATAGACTTCACGTAATTCAAGTGTCGGTCACGTGCTAATTCCGGGTCGTGACAATATCATGCAACTCACCGGTAGGGTGGCGGCTTTGGGTCGCTTTATGTCCAAATCCGGAGAAAAGTGCATGTCTTTCTTCAGAGCCTTAAGGAAGATCCCCAAGTTTGAATGGTCCGAGGAGTGCCAAAATGCTTTCGAACAACTTAAGGCACACATAGAGACCCCGCCGCTTCTCACCCGACCGGTCGAGGGGGACAAGCTATTACTACAGCTAGCCGTCTCTGACCAAGCCGCCGGCACAGTGCTCGTCAGAGAATTCGAAGGTATACAGAGACCAGTCTACTACGCCAGCCATGTTTTCAAGAACGCGGAGGCCAGATTCCTGGCCATAGAAAAAATAGTCCTAGGCTTGTCGTCACCTCCAGAAAACTGCGACAGTATTTCCCGACACATACGATCCTCATCCTTACTGAACGACCCTTAGGGAATATCCTCGCCTCCCACGAATCGTCGGGCCGCTTAGAGAAATGGAGGTGGGAGTTGTCCCAATTCGACATCAAATACCGACCCAGACATGCTATCAAAGCATAGGCCTTAGCTGATTTCGTGGCCGAATGCACTATTCCTACTAAGGAAGGAGCGACAACGAAAGGCCCTAACCCACGACCCTCAATCGAGGAGGTGCTCGGTCCGATCCCGGATTGGGTACTCTATATGGACGGATCCTCCACAGAAGAAGGGAGTGGGATCGACCTAATCATTCGTGGCCTAAATGAGGCGAAGATGGAGTACTCTCTGAGGCTTGGTTTTAAGGAGTCGAACAACGCAGCAGAATACGAGAACTTATTGGCTGGGCTACGAATCGCCTCTGGAGTGGGGCTAAAAACGATCAGGATACGCAGCGACTCTGCGCTAGTCATCGGCCAAGTGACCGGGCGTTTCGAAGCCCGGGAACCACTAATGATAAATTACCTGGCAGAGGTAAGAAGTCTTTGGAGAAATTTCGACGAGATCCAAGTGGAGCAGATTCCCAGAAACTTGAACGCCAAGGCCGATGCCCTGAGAAAACTTGCATTTTCCTATTCGACCAATCACAAAAGAAACATTCTCTTTGAAGTCCTGCCGCGACCCAGCGTAGAAGATGAGGAGGCAACACCCAGATCTACACGACTTGAGGGGATGTTCCGGATAGGAGAAAGCCCATTATAGAATTTCTAAAGGATGGAGTACTCCCTAAAGACCGGGCCGAGGCATGCCGGCTTCGAGAAAAAGCTCTTCACTTCGTGTGGAGCAAAAAAAACCTGTATAAGAAGTCATACACTCAACCTCTACTTTGATGCGTTGATCCCCACGAAGCAGACTATGTCTTACGAGAGATACACGAAGCGGTCGGAGGGGCACATCAAGGGGCCCGCAACATAGTTCAAAAGACACTGTTATAAGGGTATTACTGGCCGGGAATACACCATGATGCCGGAAAGCTGGTCAGAAGATACAAGAACTGCCAACTCTTGGCAGCATCCCCGGGCTCCCTGCCACCGAACTAACACCACTTAGCTCCTCTTATCCATTTGCACAGTAAGGGATGGATATGGTGGGTCAGCTCCCTACCGGCACAGGTGGACACAAATACATCCATATCACTGTAGACTACTTTACAAAGTGGATTGAAGCCACGCCGATCAGAAAATCAGACGCCACCTCCACGATAAAATTCCTGCAGAATAATATAATCTCCCGATTCGGAATCCCGAGGTGCACCGTCACCGACCATGGAACCAACTTCGAAAATGACAAAGTCAGAGAATTCTGCAGCGAATATCACATATTGATGAATTTCTCCATGGTCGCACATCCCTAATGCAACGGGCAAGCCAAAATAGCGAACCGAGGCGTTATTCTCGGGCACAGAGCCTGCCTGGAGGGAAGACAAAGCAGCTGGGTCGAGGAACTGTCTTGGGTACTGTGGGCGTTGTGGACGTTAAGAACAACACCCACAGGAGAAACCCGTTTAGCCTCTGCAACGGAACCGAGGCAATGGTCTCCGCAGAAATTGCATTGCCTAGTTATCGAGTCGAGCACTTCGATGACGAGACTAACACCGTGGCACTGCGAAGAAACCTGGACATCTTTTTGGAAAAAAGAGATCGGGCATAAATCAGGATGGCTGCCTATCAGCATCAGACCGCCTGCTACTACAACGCCCGGGTTAAACATCGAGCCTTCAAGACAGGAGACTTGGTCTTAGGACGAAACGAATTCACGGACCAAGAGAATCTACATAAGTTATTCGCAAAGTAGGACGGGTCATTTCTCGTGACAGAGACATTATCCGGTGGAGCTTACCGTCTCCAAGACTCCGGAGGGCATGACTTTCCTCGGCCATATAACGCCGAAAAACTTAAATTGTACAGATGAACTTGTACCCCCCTTTTCGAATAATACAATTCTCTTTTGTATCAACTAAAATTTCCAAGCTGAGCTATCATACGAGTATACTCCTGCTTTGACCTAGGGCCGGCATGTAGTATCTACCCGCCGCACTCACTCAAATCAAGCACCCTATGGCTGACAAAGCACGGACTTTGCAGAATCCGGACACGGGCTTTTTCTAGGGAAATACCTAGGCGCGCTCAAAGAGTGGCCAACCCAAATCTAACTCTTCCTTCCTTACTTCGGCATCGAGGTAAGGGGTAGGGAAAAAGCACAGATCAGCCAACGCAAAAAAGGGGGAGGAGAGAGAGAGAGATAATACTCCGTAATCACGAGCAAAGTGAGATCTTTAGCCAAAGAAAATTTATTGAGAACTTATTCGGAGGTATTCTTGGCTCCTCAGCCTTATGTTTATCACAGAAGATTGCATTTTAATACCTCTCATTCGTTATCTATTGTGCTATTTATCGGTACTATTAATCAGTGTCTGCTCAGTAATTACAGTTACATGTATCCGTGACAAATTCTGGAAAACATACTCAAAATCACGGATATAACGTTTTGGAGCCGACACTGCAAACAGAAAACCAACCGATATCCCTGAAGCTCTTTTGGAAATAATGCATGTGTACACACTTTTTTGCCAAGGATGGTCCAACCCTTACATGTGTGCACATAGCCTTGGATCTAGGTGGGGGGCTGCCATGGGCAAGTAGGCACACAACTGGCAAATATGGTGTGATGGGCAATAAATGCTAAAAGTTTGGATGTGATGTGTGGCATCTAAGTTTCCCTCCTTTTCTCTGCATACAAATCAGGTTATTTTTGACCAAACAAACATCACCAGAGTGATGTTGGGAAGAGTACAAGACCCCACACCAAGCATGAGCCCAAGATCTCGGAATTGGGCCGGTCACATGCATGCCAAAACCGGCGACCTCGGCCCCCTGCCTCCAAATGCCTCCAAACTTCTGTGGGCCTTCCCTTGCTGTCTTGTCATCATAATTTTATTGTTTGTTTATTTTCTTTTTGAGCCTATAAATACAGAACCAGGCAGCAAGGGAGAGGGGTCCAAGTTTTCTCATTCTTTATCCAACACTTTGTAACTCTTTTTGTTTCTTTAGTTCTTGTACATAGCTTCCCCTTGAGTTCATGCCCTTCTTTTGATCTTGCAACCTCTTTAGTGAGCTTGCAAGTTTAAGTTTAGGGTATTGATCTCAAGGTTGTATCTTGGACGTAATAGAGCTTTCATTTTGCACACTTGGGTTCCTAGTATTCTTGCTCTTTTTATTCTTGCTATTTTACATTCTTGCTCTTTTCATTACTTGCAATTTATTATCATGCTCTTTTCTTACTTGCACTTTAAATTCCATGCACTTTCTTTCTTGTAATGTCTTTTCTTTTTCTTTTTGTGATGGTTTGTTAATATGATGTTTGTGAATATGTGTTGTTAGGAATAGAGAAAGATATTGTAAGTTAAGGTTTCGTTTCCCGTTTCCTTTTCCCGTATTTTTCCATTTGAAACTCCGCCCAAACCTTATGCAAGCGCTCCGTTAGGCATCCTACCCTACCAAGGTAACGGTGATTCCTAACCGCGATCGGTTGCGTTCGGTTTGGCCGGAGGCGAAAGCAAGAGACAAGAACGGACGGACAAGAGTCAATAAGCCGGATTTCTAATACCGTGCTTAAGTACCCAAATCCACGTTGTTGCCGATTGCTCTAGCTTCAATCGTTAAGTTCGTCTCAAAGGTTTTAGTGCGGATTTCCTTAGCTTACACTATTGTATCTTTTTCTAATAACTTTATACTTGCATATACACATAGGATAGATACGAACAATTCCGTCCACGCGCATAAACTCGTGAGAACAAGAACATAAAATGCTCTGTCTCCCTGTGGATCGACCCGTGCTCATCGCGGCTAGCTGCAAAGCGACACCGTCCTGATCACGGTTAAACTTTAGAACACTTAAAACTCGACACGTCGAGAGCGTGCGATCAAATGGGGCCATTGCCGGGGAGACGGTAACGTTTTAGTTTTTGTTATTTCGGGTTAATCTCTGCACATTTCACTTATACAACTAACCCTATTTTCAAAACAACATAAAAATTTCAAAAAAAAAAAAACCAAAACCCAAACAAAAACTAACTAAACTAACTTTTTTGTTCTCTAGAATTCTTACCTGCTTGCACTCTGTAACTAAACTGAAGAAACAAACAATACCAGTGAGATACCTATAGAACAGAGCGAACACAGAACAAGTTTGGAGCCCATCTGCCACAAGGGGGCCGGCGACATCCCTCATTCATCCGAGCTCGCCGGCCAAGTTGCTTCCTTCTGCCTCCAAACTTTCCTCTGTGCTCAAGTATTCTGTTTTTGTCCCATTTTTATTGTTTGTTTTTTATAATTTTCAGTGTGCAGGTATTTGGGCATTCGTATCGCTTTTCCACACCAATATTCGTTTTTCTGACATTTATAGATTTTTACGGATTTGCGAATGGCGAGCGTGGGGAGAAAAATGTATATTCAAGGCTAAGGTGATTACGAAGTATAGTGCCAAAGATCCGGGTAGTTTGACCCGCGCAAGCGAAAATTTCAAGCTATTCGGATTTAACTTCAAAGGGGGTTTCTAAACCCGAAAATTTATCGGTACGTACTTCGTTAACACCTTCTTCTCAAATCCGACGCATCCAATTTTCTATCTTTGCAGGATTCTTTGCAAGTTCACTTCCAAACGCCAAAAATTGACTAACCCGTCTTTGTTGCAGTGCCGAGCTTAAACGAAAAAGATTGTTTGATTCTTTAAATAATTTTTTGATTAATTTGTGTATTTTATACATTAATACGGATTTAAGGGCAAGCGAACCCCACAACATACAGTAAAGGATTTCATCACCTTTTCCGTGGCCCACAAATCATGAATTGAGCATAATGTATACCCACAATTTTTTTAAAAAGAAACTAGACTTTAAGACTTAAGAACTTCGCGCTCACTAGGAGAAGTTAACTGTGTTTAGAACACCGCTTAACGGTATATCGTTCACGGGGTGTCTAGAAAAGTGTTAAAGGCGAAACCGCGAAAAGAGAAAGGGTTATTTAATTAAGGACCTTCGCGAAAGCGTTGGAAAACCTCCCTTTATCTCTGCACTTACCTGGCCACGTGATCAGTATATCTTGAGCCCATTTCTCGTCACAGTTTTACTTCGCCAATCAAGTTCTTGAGCAGGTCTAGTTGACTTAGGTGAACCCTAGACCGATTAGGTGTATGGTATTTTTGTGTCGTGATTATTTTTGTCCAGATTCTTTTTGTGAGTATACTTCTTTCTTTTGTTAATAACTAACTTTAAAATAAAAAATAAAAAAAACCCCACATTCTTTTTCCTCTCTTCTTCTTCTCTTCATATCATGGGTACCCCACCTCGCAAAACTCTTGCCGAACTTTGGTACCCACAACCGGACATTACTTCTTACAGTTCTTGCTTTGGCCGAATTTCGAACGACCCCTCCATACCCAAAATCTCTTTGAAAGATCGGATAGACGCGTCTAGGACGAATAAGTGGACCCCGCAATCCACTTCGTATCAACCATTTCAAACATTCACCCCTTCTTACGTTGATACCCTTTTTGAGAGTCTGGTTGTAACCCCAAGACCTATGTCTCTTGCTGAACATATTGAACAATCTCGTAACCGATCTTTCACTCCTTTCACCACCGCGAATTCTTTTGATCAACAATTCCAATCACCTTCATATCTGAATGTTGATCATACCCCTGTCCAACCATTCAATTCCTATCAGTCCTACCCAACTTTTTCACCTTCCCTAGACATTGCTTCTGAACAGCCATTTGGGAGTTTCCAATATCAAAAAAACTTTGAATCTTTTACTGAAACCCCTTCACAACCCATGTCTAGTCTGGAACATTCATTGAAAGACTTTAGGGTAGCGTCATGCCAACAGATGATGGATTTGAATGCGTCCATGGCCGCCCTCATACAACCTAGTGACCCAGTAGCTGGTTTTCAACTAGCTCCATATTTTCCAATGTATGATGAGGCGGTTGGACAGGCTGAGAATTTGAGTGGAGAGAGTAAGCTGTACACCCTTCAAAATCAAACCTACCCATCTCAAATTGAATCACACAACTCCAGTTTTGAATGTCTATTAAGTATCCCAGAGGATTTACCGATTGAAGATAGAACGTTTAATGAGTTTTGCGACTTTGTAGTGTTTGATTTACCCGATTGTGAAGGGTCCCTTTCGAGTGAAACCACACCCAATCCCTTTGAACTCTACACCTCCGTCTTAGAACCACAATTGATTGAAATCCATGCTTTTGATGAGGTGTCTGAGAAATTTGATTTTCACTTGATTGAGGATATTGACGCTGGGAATATTTTGGATGATGAACCCGCAGCTTTGGATGGGTTTTTCTCTCCAATTCATCATCCCGAGTCTTTAACTATTTTTCCCGAACTCCATATGCATCTGGATTTTGATGATAAATGCATGGATGAGCTTAACTTTGAGGAAAATTTTGAGGATATTTTGAGGATGAACCATTTTTGCTTGATGAGTCGGATTTTCCAATTCATCCTATCCCCTTCATTGACTGTGTACACCCTCCGGAACCTTTAACCGATAACTTTCCTCAACCACTTCCCTCCATCCTTTCCATCGTTCCGACCTTGCAAGACACCGTATCAATTTCATTTCTTAAGTCTGGTTTACTAAGTTCGGCGTACCCATGTTTTCTCACGAATCTTGAGGGATTTGACCTCATTTCTCGACGGGTTAATAAATTAGTACAATCGCTTTTTACACATCGTTCATCACAAATTGTGCTAATTTATTCACTCCATTTTCACCCTCAAGTTCGTACACCATTTCTTTTTCCCTTCCGCCATTCTTCCTCTCATATACCGAGACCATATCCCGCTTCTATCTCCATACGGTCTCGCGTATTCTCCATTTCTTTCCCCACCGTATTCTTTCACCAACCTGCACATTATAGCGATAAAAATTTTGAATGGTTGGTGCTCACTTTTGGCCTTTGTAAGGCCTTGTATAGCTTGATACTGTTCTCTTTCCCTCCTAATCCTGAACTTCAACGCTTAACAGTGGAAACACTGTTTCACTTAAATTTGGGGGGAACCTTTTTGTGTATATATTTTTTTGGTTTGCTTTGTATAAAATTTTCTTTTGGGAAGCGCCGACAATTTTGACCCTCTTGGTGTAGCCTGACAGTGAGGGCACTGTCAAGTTTAAGTTTGGGGGTATGCTCGGTAAGCTTTCTACCTTCGCATTTATGTGTATATTTTGCATTTGCATACCTATTTAAAAAACCCTTAAAAATCGAAAATTTTCCAAAATATAAAAACTTTGTCGTCAAGTTAGCTAATAGGGTAACTTAGATTTTGATTCCGAAAGTTTAGTTGATACGTTAGAAATAACTAAATCCTAGGCTTAGGAATTGAAAACCCTAAAAATAACCCTCTTTTTGTTTAACTTTGGTAAATATATGTCCTTACAGTTTTTTTTTGAGAAATATGTAATCTTGAGTTCAGTTCTTTAGTTAAGTCGAGATGAAGGGAAAGTATTGAAATTTTACTGAAGGATAAGTCTGAAAATAGTTTCTATTCTTGAGTCCAAATTTAAAAAGTATATACCTTACAAACTGCACATTCACGCACCTTGAAACTTAGGATAGTAGAGAATACCTAGAAATACTCTTGCCTGAAAACCTAGTATGAAAGAAAAAACGGTAATTAAAGCTAAACACCAAAAAAGCATCATTGAAAAATATATCCGGTCTTGAAAAAGAAAAAGAAAAAATAAGAAATAAAGTCAAGACCAGGAAACTGCTATTTACGCTTTAAGCTCGCTCAATCAGTAATCGGCCGTTAGTGCCTCATGAAGCATTAATAGTCGCATGAAAGGTGTGTGAGCAACACCGTCCATCATTAATGAAAAGAAGTAGTATTAGGTATTAGGGAAAGGGTATTATAACTTGAATTGAATTCTTAAGTGTAGGGGTGAAACTATACATACACGTAGGGGTATACAATCGATGTTTGGAGGAAAGATAGAAATGAAGAATAAGACTTATGTTTTCCGTAAAGTTGATAAAAATCCCTGATTTAAGACCGCACTTTTAGAAGGAAAACTCAGGAGAACCAACATCTTTCTAAACTTTTTTGGAACGTATAGGATCTAAGGTTAAATAAATAGAAGGTGTGAAGTATTAGGGTTGAATATTTCTAACTTAGGATAATAGAATTTCTAACCTAGATACTAAACTGTAGGAGTAGAATCGACGTTAACTTATGAAACTAACTTGACAGGATTTTATGGGTGTAATCCACTGAAAACCCTCAGGAGACAACACTCCTCCTACTAGGGACACTTAGAGGTTTAACGGCTTATTGTACGCGCTCAGTGCAATCGCGTTCCCTGCGAAAGTGAGGCTACGATTTTGTTTTGCTCGGGACGAGCAAAAGATAAGTTTGGGGGTATTTGTTTATCACAGAATATTGCATTTTAATACCTCTCATTCGTTATCTATTTTTCTATTTATCGGTACTATTAATCAGTGTCTGCTCAATAATTACAGTTACAGGTATCCGTGACAAATTCTGGAAAACATACTCAAAATCAAGGATATAGCGTTTTGGAGCCGACACTGCAAACAGAAAACCAACCGATATCCTTGGAGCTCTTTTGGAAATAATGCATGTGTACACACTTTTTTGCCAAGAATGGTCCAACCCTTACATGTGTGCGCATAGTCTAGGATCTAGGTGGGGGATTGCCATGGACAAGTAAGCACATAACTTGCACATATGGTGTGATGGGAAATAAATGCTAAAAGTTTGGATGTGATGTATGGCATCTAAGTTTCCCTCCATTTCTCTGCATACAAACCAGGCTATTTTTCAAAAAACAAACAGCACCAGAGTGATGTTGGGAAGAGTACAAGACCCCACACCAAGCACGAGCCTAAGATCTCGGAATTGGGCCGGCCACATGCATGCCAAAACCGGCGACCTCGGCCCCCCTGCCTCCAAACTTCTGTGGGCCTTCCCTTGCTGCCTTGTCATCATAATTTTATTGTTTGCTTATTTTCTTTTTGAGCCTATAAATACAGAACCAGGCAGCAAGGGAGAGGGGTCCAAGTTTTCTCATTCTTTATCCAACACTTTGTAACTCTTTTTGTTTCTTTAGTTCTTGTACATAGCTTTCCCTTGAGTTCATGCCCTTTTCTTGATCTTGCAACCTCTTCAGTGAGCTTGCAAGTTTAAGTTTAGGGTATTGATCTCAAGGTTGTATCTTGGACATAATAGAACTTTCATTTTGCACACTTGGGTTCCTAGTATTCTTGCTCTTTTTATTCTTTCTATTTTACATTCTTGCTCTTTTCATTACTTGCAATTTATTATCATGCTCTTTTCTTACTTGCACTTTAAATTCCATGCACTTTCTTTCTTGTAATGTCTTTTCTTTTCTTGGTTCTTTTCTTTGCTTTTTCTTTTTGTGATGGTTTGTTAATATGGTGTTATTAATATGATGTTTGTGAATATGTGTTGTTAGGAATAGAGAAAGATATTGTAAGTTAAGGTTTCGTTTCCCATTTCCTTTTCCCGTATTTTTCCATTTGAAACTCCGCCCAAACCTTATGCAAGCGCTCCATTAGGCACCCTACCCTACCAAGGTAACGGTGATTCCTAACCGCGACCGGTTGCGTTCGGTTTGCCGGAGGCGAAAGCAAGAGACAAGAACGGACGGACAATGGTCAATAAGCCGGATTTCTAATACCGTGGTAAAGTACCCTAATCCACATTGTTACCGATTGCTCTAGCCTCAATCGTTAAGTTCGGCTCAAAGGTTTTAGTGCGGATTTCCTTCGCTTACACTATTGTATATTTTCCTAACAACTTTATACTTGCATATACACATAGGATAGATACGAACAATTCCGCCCACACGCATTAACTCGTGAGAACAAGAACATAAAACGGCTAGCTGCAAAGCGACATCGTCCTGATCGTGGTTAAACTTTAGAACTCTTAAAACTCGACATGCCGAGAGCATGCAATCACCTTACAAAGAAAAGAAAGAAGCTCATAACCCCTAAACTATTACAACCATAGTCACATAATTCTTGAATAATTCAGCAAATTCGTGAATATTTACGAATTTTTGATTGGCCGATTAATTCTTCGATTTAATCGCCACTGGAAAACGCTTCGAATAATTAGCGAATTATTCGCAAATAATTCACAAAAACAGCGAATAATTCACAAAAACAGCGAATAATTCGCAATATCAAAACCCAACACCTCATATATTAATTTCTTGCTCGAAATCCTTCCCGAACATTTCCCGAATACTTGCCGAATCTTTTCCGAATACCTGCCAATTTTTTCTGAATAGTTCCCCGAATCCGAATTTCGACCTCGCCGAATAATTTCTGAATGGTGAATTTGTGACTATGATTACAAAAAAAGGGGGAAGTGGGTTAATAAAATATTGACGATGATACTCGGAAGAGAGTTCCTCCAACCGAGCCCAGGCAACCTCCACCCGCTACCTCTGTCGGTATCCATGGACCTTAGAAGCTACGGATTCGGTGGGGGTCCCCACCGCTGAACACGACGCCATGATCAACTTCTGCTGGAAACATTCGAGAAGAATATCTATTGAGCGATACCGCCTGTTCTTCGAGATCAGACCCAGCTCGTGGGTCGTACGCATCTTGTCAAACGCCTCATCCATTGCCTGCGGGGACAAAGCATTATAAAGACCTGGGGAAGACCTCCATATCATGTAGATTAGCACCTGCAGGAGAGGAGATCGACGGGGAAGTAGATGCCTACAATGATCCTCTAGACGACCTTTCACGGCCTCATACGTCGCCTCGAAACGATCGAGACCATAGAAATACACGTCGTCCCAAGATATGATCTTCTTGATGGTGTACGCGCGCTCCGTCATCAGGAAGATACGAAACGGCCAGAAAGAAATTAAAATGGGTGTCCAAAGGGGAATCCATATCTTCGATATTTATAGCCTCACCAAAAATCTTCCATCGGCCGAGATCTTTTCACGCCACTGTTCACCGCCGAAAACAGAGACGAACTGGAATGGATCGTCATGCCAGAATTTGGGGGCAGATGCTATTTGGATTTATCCATCCACCTCTCCGAAGATACCAAGTTGATTTATGGCACCATACATCGGAGGTTTGGACAGATACGACCGTTGTAGCAGACTTCATCAGATTCCCCTCATTTATGAGGGGTTTTTGATTGTGGGGACGCTCTTCCCTTCAGGCGCAAGCCCCTGCAGTTAATTACGTTACCGCATCGCGATAACCACTTTCTCCTGGTCCAGTAGTTCACTTCGTGTCGTGTCGTGTTTGTTTTATTTTGGATTGCCTGCGGATTGTATACGGAGACTAATTTATGTCTTCACCCGTAGGGCGCGGATTAGTCCAAATCCGTATTTTTGAGATTTGGGTTTGGGCCAAGGATTTGCTTGACGGGATTGGTAGCTTGGTTTGCCAACGGGAATGAACTTAGGACACATTTCTCACATTTGTGAGGTCCATCTGTTCATAGGATATTTGGGTTTTATCTAAGGATCGTTAGTTATATTTGAGACTAAGATCAACTTAGAAACAAATGAGCATATATGCTTAATTATTTTAGTTTAAGGACATCATGGTCCATTATCGCCGTGTTTGGGGGCGAATATTAGTTTAAAGACATTTCGGTCCAATATTCCAATTTTGGGGACGAATATAAATTTAAGGATATTTCGGTCCAACATTCCCATTTTGGGGACGAATATTAGTTTAAGGACATTTCGGTCCATTATCCATCTTGCATGCACGTGTATTTATTACGTGACGAAGTGAACAATGGTGATATGGAATGTACCCAATTTGGGATGCGGTCTGATTTGAAGTGTGCACGTCAATTTGTAAGTGCATTAATTTAGGATGAAAGGAGTTGTTGGTTGTCGGGACTCGCCACTTCTTCGAAGACGTTGAAGAATTACAACGATATATATCAGAGGTGTGAAGAGATGTACCCTTGAACCAAATCCCGTATTTAAGAGAAAAGATCGTGGTAGATCATCTAAGAATCATTAGCCTTATTTGAGACTAAGATTACCTTAGGAGATATGGGATGAATATCATTTTGGATATCATCAATGAGAGATCATTAGTATTGTTTGAGACTAGGATCAGTTTGGAAATCACGAGTATATGGTCTCGCTTGAAGAATCAAAGAGGTTTAACCTAAGGAAACATAGCCAATTTGGGCTAAGACTGGGTTTCTATACTATCTAGCAGTGCTAAGCACTCAGTTATGCAGAACTCATGTGTGTATCAAGGGAGGCGCTTAAATAGTGCCAGGCACTAGTTTTTTGTGGCGCCTACGCATGTTTCACATGAGGCGCTACACTAGTGCAAAGCACTAGCTTTTTGTGGCGCTCACGTGTGTTTCACGTGAGGCACTCCAATAGTGCTAAGCACTAAATTTTTCCAGTGCTCACGTGTGTTTCACGTGAGGCGCTATATAACTTGGCCTTGGGTGTTCACGTGCTTTTCACGTGAGGCGCTGAATTCTTTTGGAGATTTAATCTCTGTTGATGTTTTTAAAGAACTTAAATCTCTGTTAATAGTGTTTTGACCATTAACGATTATCAAGATCACTATTTTGAGGATTTAGGATCATATTCTTTGAAAACTAAGTTCTTGATTTGAAGGAACTAAGTTCCTAGAGTATTATAGATTCTATCTTCTCCATATTCTTTTATCCATGTTCTCTTGTTCATGTTTTCAGAGAGGTTAAACTTCTATTAATGGTATTTTGACCATTAACGATCACCAAGATCACTATTTTAAGGATCTGGGATTAGATTCTTAAAGAACTAAGTTCTTGATTTGAAGAAACGAAGTTCCTGGAGTATTATATACTCTATCTTCTCCATGTTCTTCATTTTTTATCCTTATTCTCCCCTGAATCTTTGATTCTCAAGAACAAGATCTTCCCGATGAGAATTAAATTCTCAACTTGTGGGAGACTTTTCTTGTGGATCTCAGATCCAGAGAAAGAACTAAGTTCTTTGAGAAGAGTTAAACTCTCAGATATGGTATGATTGGTAAAGGAGATATTTTGGTCTCTGCTTTTTTCTTTACCTAAGATTTTGAAGAGGAAGATCTTCTTCTTTTATTGAGAATTAAATTCTCTGTTTATTTTTTTAGAACCTTTTGGAAAGCCTTCTGTATTTTTACAGAAGCATATGGGGGGTTTCCTCTCTTTTTATATCGAGTCCTCCCTCTTTCTTTTCATCTTTTTGCTCTTATTTATAGGAGAAGAAAATGAATCAATTTGTTGAGAAAATCCCTCATTGAGAGATCATGATTGATTTTATAATCAATCCAATTGATCTTTTAGATCAACCGGTGAATTTTATTCACCGTTGGATTTTTAATCCAAAGGCTCTCTGTTTAACAGAGAAGATTTCTTGTTTGTTTAAAAAGATTAGGAAATATTTTCCTAAGATAGAATTTTATTCTATCATATGAATATTTTGTTAGTTTAACAAAATCAAAATTTTATTCTATCATATGAATATCTCGTTAGTTTTACAAGATTAGGAATATATTTTTCTAATATAGAATTTAATTCTATTATATGAATATCTTATTAATTTAATAAGATGAGAATTTTATTCCAACATAGAATTTAATTCTTTCACATAGAATTTTATTCCATCATATGAATATCTTGTTAGTTTAACAAAATTAGAATTTTATTCTATTATATGAATATCTTGTTAGTTTAAAAAGATTAGGAAAATATTTTCTTAACATAGAATTTAATTATGTTATATGAATATCTTGTTAGTTTGACAAGATTAGGAAAATATTTTCCTAAAACAGAATTTTATTCTATTAGATGATTTAATTAGTGATATTTTATCACCGTTGGATTTTAAATCCAAGATTCTCTGTTAGAGAAAGATCTATCCATATTAGAAAGGTCAAGAAAAATATTTTCTAAACAGAATTTAATTCTATTATTTGATAATTTTAAATCACCGTTGGATTTTTGATCCAACGGCTCTCTGTTTAATAGTGAATATTTGATCAGGGAGCTATTTTTTCCCTAATAGAATTTAATTCTATCATCTTGATGATTTGTTATCACCATTGGATCTTTGATCCAACGGCAGAGAATATTCTAGATTTTAAAGAAATATTCCCCATATAAAATTTAATTCTACCCTCTTTAATTTGGGCGCTGACACTCACGTGCTATGCACGTGGGCGCCGCTTAAGAATTTAATTCTTTTATACATAATCATTCACGTGCTTTGCACACCGGCGCTCACGTGTGTTCCACGTGAGGCGCCACTATAGGATTTAATCCTAACAGAGGCTAGAGCTAGCGCTCACGTGGGAAACACGTAAAGACCCAATATAGGATTTAATCTCATCTAAGGCGGTATCTACATGCTTTACATGTGGGTACTCGTGTTTAACACGTGGGTGTTTTCATTTATTTTTATAAGGGTGTTATAAGCTCTGAGCCAAAAATTTTGGTGGGAATAAATGCCTCCACTACTTTGCCCACATAAGTATGTACGTGGGTGAAATAGTGCAGAGTTATGCATGGCCATAAAATTGATGGCTTAGAAGACAAGTTTAGGATCTTTGTAGCCTAAAGGATTTTTTTAATCTTCATGATCCGTAAGGGTCTCAAGAATGTTTTTCTCCCTATAAGTCTTGAGGATCTCATAGGTATGTATTCTCCCTAGAAATCATAAGGATTTCTAAGTGTTTATCGTCTCCGTGAGTTGTAAGGATCTTACTCGGGTATTTTTTCTTTACGAGTCGTGAGGTCCCGTAAGTAGTTTCTTCATTTAATTGGTGAATATGGCCCATGGATAGTATACAAGAGTCAGTTTGGACCTCCTTGTAGGGCAGCGATGGCTTAGGAAATAAGTTTTGGATATATCGCCTAAGGCTTTTCAACTTTATGAGCCGTATGGGTCTCATAAAGACTTTTCTCCCTACGAGTCGAGAAGATCTCGTAGGTGTCTTTTATCCTTAGAAGTCGTGAGGACTCATAAGTGTGTTTCCCCTTGAGAGTTGTAAGGATCTCACAAGAGAATTTTCCCCTTACGAGCCGAGAAGACTCGTAAGTTGTTTCTCCTCCTCATCGGTATGAAACTTTGGAGAATGTGGCCCGTGGATAGTATACAAGAGTCAGTTTGGACCTACTTGTAGGGCAACTGTGCTTAGGAAATAGGTTGATATCCCCGTCGCCTAAGGCTTTTCGCCCTCATGAGCCGTGATGGTCTCACAAAGATGTTTTTCCCTATGAGCCAAGACGAGTCGAAAGGATCTCGCAGGTGTATCCTAACGTGAAATATAGATAAACCCCTTTTTTGATAAGAGGCCTTTAGGTTTGTGGTACTAGGGTTTTAGTCCGTGGTACCGTTGCATTGGCTGATGTATTCCTCGATATGCGGTTTTTAAACCGCTATTCGAGTAGCCCCACGACTGTCGTGTCTCTGATCCCTTCTGAGGCTGGACAAGACGTCTTCAAGTAATCTTCTTAAGTCATATCACCGTCGAAAGAGCAAGTGTTAGGAATTTTCCATGACGCTTTTTACTTGAGGTTAGGCTCAATTTGGAGCCCCGATGAGTCATAACCGCACCCTTCTGGGGTAGAAAGATTTCCAATGGTCTTTTAGGCTTTATATGAGTTTCCGTCAAGATATGAAGCTAGGAATGCCGTCACTTCGTTTTTGCTTTAACGATGTCGTGCTGATTCTTTGTAGAAGTAGGGCAGACATCTGTATGACCTCTATGCTGTATGTTTTGCCATCAAGATCTGGAGCTTGGGATATGCCGTCACTCCTCTTTTATTCGACCTTTGGGTCTTTGTTGACGTAGCGTATGCACCCTGCTGGCATGAGAATTACGTCGAGTCGATCTCTAGGCTGTAGATGTCGCCATCAAGAACTGGAGCTAGGAATATGTCATTGCTCCACTTTGATTTGACCCTTGGGTTCTTGTTGACGTTGCGTCTGCATCCTGCTGGCATGAGAAGCACGTTGAGCTGGAGTTAGGATTTTGCCGTCACTCCTTTGTTGATTTGGCTACTTAGAGCCTTTGTTGACGTCGCATATGCATCGAGAAGGAACGTCGAGCTGAAGCTGGGATTTTTCCATTACTCTTTTTTTGTTTGACCCTTGGATCTTTGATGACGTTGCGTCTACATCCTGCTGGCATGAGAAGCACGTCGAGCTGGAGTTAGGATTTTGCCGTCACTCCTTTTTTATTTGGCCCCTTGGAGTCTTTGTTGACGTCGCGTCTGCACCAAGAAGGAACATCGAGCTGGAGCTGGGAATTTTCCATTACTCCTTTTTTGTTTGACCCTTGGGTCTTTGATGACGTTGCGTCTACATCATGCTGGCATGAGAAGCACGTCGAGCTGGAGTTAGTATTTTGACATCACTCCTTTTTTATTCGACCCTTGGGTCTTTGTTGACGTCGCGTTTGCGCCCTGCTGGCATGAGAAGCACGTCAAGTCGATCTCTAGGCTGTAGATGTTGCCGTCAAGATCTGGAGCTAGGAATATACCATCGCTCTACTTTGATTTGGCCTTTGGGTCCTTGTTGACGTTGCGTCTGCATCCTGCTGGCATGAGAACACGTCGAGCTGGAGTTAGTATTTTGCCATCCCTCCTTTTTTGTTTTGGCTCCTTGGAGATTCGTTAACGTTGTATCTGCATCCTGTCGGAATGACAAGAACGTCGGGATGACCTCTAGGCTGTACATGTTGCCATAAAGATCTGGAGCCTGGGGGGAAAATATGGTTCCCTATCTTTCATTTGTGCCCATGGATTGTATACAGGAGTCGTTGTAGACCTACCTGCAGGGCAGAGGAAATTTTATTTTATTATTTTTTTTCATTTCCGCGATGCTCTATCTTTTCAGCTTTTATATCGCGAAACCGCGATTGCCCAATCATTTCAGCTATTCTTCGTTTTGCCCAATCATTTCGGCTGTTTTTGTTTTTACTCGCTGCTTTTTTATTGCGAGTTGCCCTATCATTTCGGTTGTTTTTTTTTGCTTAAGGGATTTGAAATATGATACCAATCCTGGTATCAGTATCGCTACCACTGGAATACTTCCAGGAGCGAATCATTATCTGCCGTGAGAGGACTTGAAATTTGATACCTATTTAGGCATCAGTATTGCTACAAATGGAATGTTTCCAGGAGAGAATTATCATTTGCCATGAGAGGAACTAGGGTTTGACATCTATTTAGGCATCAGCATTGCTACAACTGGAATGTTGTTAGGAACGAATCATCATTTGCCCTTGTCGATTTGAACAAAGATGACTTAGAAAACAGGGTTAGGATCCTATCGACTAAGGCCTTTTGACTTTATGAGCCGTAAGGATCTCATAAAGGTATTTCTCTCTACAAGTCGAGAGGTTCTCATGGGTATATTTTCTTCTTAGGAATCGTGAGGATTTCTATGTGCATTTTCTCTTGTAAGTCGTAAAGATCTTACAAGAGTGTTTTCTCTTTGTAAGTCGAGAGGACTTACAAGTGTCATTCACCATATGGGGACATTTCTTGCCATCGGTAGAATCTGGTGGGGGATATATTTATTTATGCCCGTGGATTGTATACAAGGGTCAGTATGGGACCGCCTATAGAGCAAAAGGGTTTTTGATGGCTTAAGAACAGGCTTAGATCTCTGTAACTTAAGGCTTTTGAATCCCATGAGCCGTGAGGGTCTCATAGGGGGAAATCCTCCTTACGAGTCGTGAGGATCTCGTAAGCGTATTATATATTTTTTTTATATAAGATTGGGTCCTTCCGAGTTTTCACAAGCTCTCCGGGAGTCCTGCTGTTTTTACTCACGGTGCCCTCTCGGGTTTTCATCCGTGCTCATTTTTCTTGTGGACATACCGCTTTTTTACGAGATTACGCCCTTCTGGGTTTTCACGAAGCTCGCAGGCAGTGCTACTGTTTTTTACTCACGGCGCCCTTTCGGGTTTTCATCCGTGCCCATTTTGCTTATGGACATACCGCTTTTTTTTTGAATGGCGAAACTCTCAAAAGTAGCTTCGTCGCAGGTGACTCACCTGTTTGCCGGTGGAATTTGGGGGTAGCTTCATTGCTGGAGTAGCTGTGTAGCCAGTGGGACCTGAGTCACAACTTTCGCCGTTAGGACTTCAATTGCAATATAGATCTCAAGGGAATGTATCGCTGTATTTGGGGTGATGCACTATTTTAGTGATGTTCCGGTCCATTATCGCCATTTTTGAAGCGACGCGCTAGTTTAGGGACATTCCAGTCCATTATCGCCGTTTGGTCAGGGAGTTACATAACTCATTCCTTCCAACGCTTGCTTTCCGAGGCGCTGCTGCATGCCTTTTATATGCATGGACACTTCACGCCTTAGGCTGTCTTCACCCTCTTGGACTGCTTATTTTACCATCCGAGCAATCAGATTGTTTTGCGGGAAATACCAGGTATTTTAAATGGCACCTGCCCCCTGCTCATAAATGTCTTTTTCCGATACTGATGGAGCATCTTCTTCATATATGAAGGAACGAGATATCACGTCATTCCTTCTGCCGAGTCTTCCTCTTTTTTGGAAGAATGGACTTGACTAGGGGCTTTTTCCCCTCATCGTCTGATTCGGAGTGGGACTGGATTTCACATCTTTCCCATGGTTTTTTGGTTTAAGTGGGATATCCCACTTGAAAACAGAACCCGCTTGTAGGTCCCTGGATATCCTTTCTGTTCTTTGAGAAGAAAGGACCATCCCACGTAGAGATTCTTCCGCCAGTGAGAAATATGCCCTCTGTGTATATCTCGGAGGGGAGCGAGTACCCACGCCGTCACTATTTTGGCGATAGGTTGCCTCAGAGCCGCTCATTTTTTGTTGAGCGTTGGCGACAAACGCCACCTTGCTTCCTCTTTTCATTCATCTTCAGCGGATGATGAAGGGTCTTGACCCATCTGATCCAATCGAGTTATTTTATCCATGAGCTCTTGGAAGGTCGTCAGCTTGAAGAAGGCCATAAATGGGAACACTTTTGAATTTGGGTCAAGGGTAGCTATGAACATTGCCATGGCTGCAGCTTCGTCGATGCGTTGCTTGCATTTTGACCAGAGAATTTGCCATATATTGAACCTAGGTCTCGTTCGGTCCAACCCTTTCGTTGACCAACGACGCCACGGTAGTGCGTTTATCTGCACTAGCGAATCTTTGACAGAAGAGCTTATCCATCTCGTCGAAGGTCTTCACGGAATCATTTGGTATTTCCGCATACCATTCGAACACGATGCCCGCCAGATTGCTGACGAACTGTCAGAGGAGAAGTATATGACTTCCTCCAGTGTTGCCGTACATGAATTTAAAATGCGCAATGTGCTGGTGAGGATTCCCAGTTCCTTTATACATATGTAACGTCGGAAGTATGTATTCTGGCGGATACTATATTTGATTGTACCAGGCCTGATATGGTCGACCAGTCTTGATTGACCTGTTTGCAGCTTCACTGACATAGTGAGCTTTGATTTGCTGAGCGATATATTCGTCCAGCTTTGCTTTTGGAATCATTTCCTTATCGGTCGTTGATGAGACTTGCAAAGAATTTGAAATGTCAGCATTGTATTTAAGAGCGACAACCGTCAATTTATCTGCCAGTGGTTCCGATTGGACCATTATTCCAGCCATGTTCTGGATTAGAAGGGCCATCTGGTTCATTTTAGTGGAAATTTCTGCCACTTCTTCATCTCTCTTTTTGATAGCACGCTTTAGGAAATCAATAACTGACTCCTTCCCTACTCTTTCTTCGGGCGCATCCTCAGGATTTTCCTTAGGAGATGGATTAGCGAGTGCTGCCGCCTGAGCAAGCATCTCCTGCAGATTTTCACGTTGCAGTTGAGCCTTTGTCAGAGACCGAGTATGCGGTCCGTGGCTAGTAGAATCTTGAACTTCGTCTTTGGAGTTCACCATGTGGACTGTATGAACTGCCATGCCCCCAGGCTTGGGGTGTTTGGAGTTTTGGCCTTTGGAGTTTGCCTCGGGCACTTGAGCTTTATTAGGCCTCTCTTTTTTGTGAGAAGCTGCTTTGGTTTTAGGAAGAATCGTTGTAGCAAGAACCGCCTTGGGATGAGTCCTCTTGTATTTGAAAGGGGATTTGTCAGAATTTGGCTGACGTTTAGGGGAAGAGCTACAGACGACGACTACGTCTTTCACCTACTTCCACACCTTATATATAGATGAGGAAAGTTCTTTTGGAGAGCGAACTGGTTTCTGCTCTTGTTGGATTTCCACGGGCTGCAGATATTTCTTCAATATTGCGGTGGGAGAATTTTGTCTGACCCTTTGCAGCAGTTTGAAGCTGTTCCCGGTTGGAACAACAACATTCATCATCAGATTTGAAGCAGGTGGAGTCAACGCTGATGGAGAACTGCCCCCAGTTTGTTTTGTACGACGCCGATATCGACATCGACCATTTCTTACGGCCGGAATTTTATTAGCCTTAGGATTTTGCTGAGCCTGCCCCCTTTTTTCTTTGAGAGCTTGAATGTTCTGCCACCTGCGTCGACCATGGCCTTTGGAAGGTACCCGTTGTTTGGAGATCGATTCCGTTGGCAAAGAAGAAACTTGAGGAGCCATCCTGTGGAAGACAGACTTCTTCTGGGATTCTTCCTTCGGCGTTGAGGTACCGAGGGTGGGAGGTGAGAGCATAGACCCAAAGAGAAGCCCATTGATTTCTTGAAGAGCAGGATTGCAGAGATTTGAGGCTGCAAGTGGCCCATGCTCGACTCCACCAGATGTGACAGAGCCTGAGTTGCGGTGAGTGGAAGCAAACGCCATTCTGCATAAAGAAGAAATGCCAGTTTCAGTATCCCATCACCCAAGGAAAACTACAAACATTTATACCGCGATTATTTGATCGCGGAAAAACACGACACACAAAGTGTGGAGTGGAAAGAGGAAGAGGTCCTACCGGGGGTGCCAGAATCTGTTCACCGCCGAAAACAGAGACGAAGTGGGATGGATCGTCTTGCCTGAATTTGGGGGCGGTTGCTATTTGGATTTATCCATCAAATTCTCCGAAGATACCGAGCTAATTTATGGCACCATATATCGGAGGTTTGGACATACGCGACCGTTGTAGCAGACTTCATCAGATTCCCCCTCATTTGTGAGGGGTTTTTGATTGTGGGGACGCTCTTCCCTGCAGATGCATGCCCCTGCAGTTAATTACGTTACCGCATTGCGATAACCACTTTCTCCTGCTCTAGTGGTTCACTTCATGTCATTTTGTGTTTATTTTATTTTGGATTGCCCGTGGATTTTATACGGGGACTAATTTATGTCGTCGTCCGTAGGGCGCAGATTAGTCTAAATCCGTATATTTGAGATTTGGGTCTGGACCAAGGATTTGCTTGACGGGGTTCACATTGGTTGCTTGGTTTGCAAACGGGGATGAACTTAGGACGCATTTCTCACAATTGTGAGGTCCATCCGTTCATAAGGGTTTTATCTAAGGATTGTTAGTCATATTTGAGACTAAGATCAACTTAGAAACAAATGAGCATATGGGCTCAATTATTTTACTTTAAGGACATTATGGTCCATTATCGCCGTGTTTGGGGAGAATATTAATTTAAAAACATTTCGGTCCAACATTCCCATTTTGGGGACAAATATTATTTTAAGGACATTTCGGTCCATTATCCATCTTGCGTACACATGTATTTGTTACGTGACGGAGTGAACAATGGTGATATGGAATGCACCCAATTCGAGATGCGGTCTGATTTGAAGTGTGCACGTAAATTCGGAAGTGTATTAATGTGGGATGAAAGGAGTTGTTAGTTGTCGGGACCCGCCACCTCTCCGAAGACGTTAAGGAATTACAACGACTTATATCAGAGATGTGAAGAGATATACTCTTGAACCAAATCCCGTATTTAAGGGAAAAGATCATGGTGGATCATCTAAGAATCATTAGCCTTATTTGAGACTAAGATTACCTTAGGAGAAATGGGATTAATATCATTTTGGATATTGTCACGCCCCGCTTCTCGGTGTACGAATAAGGAGACGCGACGAGGCCCGCGACGTATTTACTTAGGAGTAAACACGTTAAGCGTAAACAAGAAATAAAATATAAATGTACGCAAGAAAGACATGAGATGTAAATGAATAGCAACTTTTTTATTTATTAAACATTCTTTACAATACAACTGAAAAGTAAATACAATGTAGAAAGCAATGCCTAAATAATGGCATGAACTGAAAGTAAATGTATATACAAGTGACTAGAGCTCCGGGTCCTCGATGAACTGCTCCAAGTCTTCTGAGCTAGGCTCGATCTCTAGAGAGTCGGGTCCTCCTGACAACATTCCAAAGAAAGAATAGAAAAGGAATGTCGTCAGCGAACAATCGCTGTGTAAGTCCCAAAAAGAGATAGAAATAGAATAGACAGATAAGAGAATATACTGGTATAATGTATGATTGTCATGTTGACGCAGTTGTTTGTAGCTTGGTACAGAAGATATTAGTGTTTACGAGATGTGTCCAACTATCCCATGGACTAAGGTAACCCGTAGTACAAGGTTCCGTCAAACCCCACGAAACAACGGCAATGGATGTTTAGTTACGTCTTTTAATGACCATCTCGTACCACTTTTAACACATTCCGTACCAGTCTACCCCTTTAACCCCGTAATGTCTATTGTGTTGTTTTATAGATATAAGACTTGCCAAAACCATGATATCAATTGTTTATGTAAACGGATAAGGATGTAAACGGATAGTCATGTAATCAAGTCAATATATATCCATGGTTCGGTCAAATCAAGTCATATTGATATAGATAGTATTCTGGTATTCATGTTCAAGTTCCAGTATATATGGATTCATGATGTATTAGAGTTATATTTGAATTGTATGTAGATTGGAATTGTATTCAGATTAGACTGAGACTCCGTCTGAGTCAGATACTTAAACAGAATTGGATTCCTGAATTAGGTTTTGGAGTTATCGGTAACTGCTGCACATGGACGGCAGGATTTGTGAATTTTTCCAAGTCAATTACCATTGATAGCCCCGTTTTAGTTTCCTACCTTAAATAGGCAAGAACCCACTTTCTCCAGCTCCCTGAGGCTCAAGAGAATTGTTCCCACTTAAACCTATATTTAATAGGGTCCTTATTGTAAATTAATAAACTTGAGAGTGTTTTATGAAAAATAGTTTTAGTATACGTTCAAAATAATCCTCAAGTATTTATTTATCGTATTTAGGGTTTTCATGGATGTAATTTTTTATATGATGAGGTATTCTAGTGAATATAAACCTAAATTGAATATTATATGGTATTTTAGTGTAAATTTGAATTGTATGGATTTGTAATGGTATATTCATGAAATTTGTGATTCTTGTATTTAGAACACATGGAATTTATTATAAATATAAAATATATGTTTTGATAATATATATATATATATATATAATTATTAAAAATAGAATTTATTTATTAAATAGAAAATCACGTTATTCTTAAAAATTACATTAAAAATTCCATCGAGATCGGATGCTCCATGAGGAGGTCTGTATCTCGTTCTACTAGTTCCGAGGATGTGCGATAACTCGCACCATTCCTATCAGGTTCCCCAAAAATGGGTTGTAGAGACGTAATCGTAAGAAATTTAATTTAAAACAATTTAAAGAATACGGTTTTTAATAGTTTATGGTATTTAAATGTAAAATGTCGTATTAGCCACAAAATATTGTTTTCAAGCTACCGTGCTATGTCATGATGAGTGTTGTGAGAGGTAGGTCATTATCTCGTGAGGTTTTTCTAAAGGCAATACAAGTAAACATGATAAAATATGTCGAATGTAAAGTTGTGGTACATGGTATTTTAAATTGAAACTTGTTCTCAATGTTGGTTTATGGTTTCTAAACAATATATAAAGAAATAGTTGATTTGTTAAGAAGAAAAGTTGGTTTTTTTTAACAAATTAGAATCGGATGCCGGATTAACTCCACTTCCGACGAGTTTTCAAAAGAGAACTTTTTATAATAGGAAGAGAGAGAAGGAGAGGGGACTTACGAGTTTAGGGTAGAGAAAAGAGGTGGATGAAGGTTTTGAAAGATTCGTGGAGTCGTGGGATTGCCGGAATCTTCCCGAATCGTCGCCGGAACTTGACCTTGGCTAACTCCACTTGTACAACTTATTTGACTTGGAAAAATTTGAGACTTTAGACAATGGATTTCAGAATAGTGAGGGCTAAGTATGAGATGGTATTTATAGGATAGAATTAGGGATTAGGGAATTAAAAATGAGAATTAAAATGCATTAAAACATTGGTTTAATGGTGATTTTTAATCCTCTGGTTAATTGTATGAAAAACAAACAGAAGAGGAGAAGTGGTGGGAGGCCAAACGACTAGGATTCAAAATATGAGAGCAATCCTGACGGGGGAGCCCGGCGGCGCCAGCCCAGAGGGCTATCTCGCCGGTCATCTCAGTAAGGGATGGGGTGGGATTGATGCCACGTGTCAGGGTCTGTTCATATAACATTTTATACATGTTTGTTTTCAGCGACTTTTCATTTTTACGTGTATTGCACGTGCAAACTTTTAGGCTTCCAAAATATTTAAAAGAAAAATCATTAAAAATAATATGTGGCTAGGGGGATTTGAACACAGAGGCTATATCACAGCAGTGCAAGGCATTACCAATGAGCTACAGATTGTTTCTTGCTGTTCTTAAACAAGAAATACTTTTAAGTTGTGCTCAGTCTAAGGTACTCCTTTTTGTACTTTACAAAAATTTTGTAGAGAAAGTTTAGGGTTGTTACATTCTACCCTCCTTATAAAAAATTCGTCCTCGAAATTTATAGAAGGAAATTGTAACAGATTCAAGAAAAAATTTGGTGATAGTGGTGGTGAAAGAAATACTGGTAGTGCATGAAAAGTAACGAGATGATGCAAGGGTTTGAAAAGATTGAACGGAATTACCAGTGTTACCTTGGTTTATAGCCTCGGCTTCTACTTCCGCTAATTTGTAATCCTGACGCTGGGGTACGTTCCTCCAAATCGGAGGCACATTCTTCTGTCCTTAGGGCATGTTTCTCTGCCCTTGAGGCATGTTCCTCAGTGCCTGATGGAATTGGAGAGTAGGCTGTGCAGGAGGTCCACGTAGAGGTGGAGCTGGGAGAGCAAGACGAGGTGCAGGTGCCTAAATAGTTGGCCACTACGGATAGTTGATGTGTGTTGGAACTGGGTTGCGTCTATGAGGACATGTTCCAATACCATGAGTGGATGCGCCACAAACTAAGCACAAGCCGTTTGCACGCCTGCAGTCCTTCAACATGTGTCCATCCCTCTTGCAGTAGTAGCAAAAGTCTGGACTTGACCGGTTAAATGTTACTTCCGGTCCCCTGGGTACAAACGGTGGCCTGGAGGAGGCTCCTCCTGCTATCTGAGTAGCAGGGCGCTTCACTGTCAAGACCCAAAATCACACGTGACTGGCCCTTGAATCATATGAAGTCTATAGGACCCCATCTAATTCAAGTAAGCCAAAAGCCCAGAAATCTAAAACCATTTTAAATAATAAAAAAATGGAAAACTTGCATAAAAGCAAGTGGTTTTAATAGCATAAGCCAAATTATGCGTTTTTAAAACATCAAGTCATTTCTGAAAATATCGGCAGAGTTTCCTTTGTAAAAACTGGCCCCTAACGGGATACAACATGAATAATATGAATAAAGGCATCCCCAAGAGGGAGCTAGCTCTTCGTCCAGTGACGGTCACAACCACGCAAGCAATATAATATACAACGCCAAGAGCGAGGATCGAAACTCAAAAGGAAATTCAAAACAACAAGAAAACCATAATAATACAAGCGCGACTCTACGGTCGAAAGAATTAACAACTGGTTTTCTAAGTCTGAAATAATATACAAGTCTGGTTGATGGAGTTACTAGATACAAATGAAAATAAAATAAATAAATACAATGGTGGTCACGATGCGAGTGAACCCACCTACCAAAGCAATCACTCGGAATGGGAACAGTATGCCAGAAACCGCAACGAAACCTGTACGGCAAAACCTGCAAGAAACTGTGGCATAACGGGGGTGAGTTGCCAACTCGTGAGTAGAAAACATCACAGAGCAGAAATCGTATGTATGACTCAATCCTAAGTCAAAACGATCAAAATATATATATATATATATATATATATATATATATATATATCCTCAATATGATAAAGTCTGAAGCATGGAAAGGTGGCAAGGGTAAATATCTATACCAAGTGTAATACCAAGTGCTCGTGTCTGTGACTCAGGTAGAAACATATCAAAAATATGAGGTATGATCAATGTAATCATCATGAAATCAGTGTCAACTATATCATGAAGTCTAAGTATGTGGATATCATCCAACTATATAATCAATGTCTGTATGCATGTGGATCCCGTCCACGTGTCAACCAATGACACAAAACACTATGCATGTAAATATCATAAAGCATATGCATGAAAGTATGAGGATATAAATCAACGTGTGTCCCTCGCGACACATCCAAATCATGGAACCTGAGTGTCTAGCATCGACACTCGAAAACATCATGAAACCTGTGCCCAGCATCGGCACGCAAATCCTCATATATCGGGCTCCGTCAGTCCGGATCGGCCCACGGGCTCCGTCAGTCCGTATCGACCCGTATCATCTCTCGACTTCGATCGGTATCCTCCGGATATCCACCGAGCCTAAATACTATCACCGGTAGGTAGTAGTCTCTCTGCCAGGCCCACCGTCTGTATACACAGCATCCCTTTCTTGCCCCGGGGTACCATACCGGGTCCACCATGTACCCGCAAACGGAATCATCCGCCTCCTCGAATCGGGTTTCACATGTCACTGTTTCCCCAATCAGAGCAAAGCTCTGTTCAAATTCTGAGATTTGAAGTGAAGCAACGCTTCGTGAAAAGCGCTAGCATCAAATGCGCCAGCACTAAGAGTCAAAGACTCTGAAACGGCGCTCACGTGCAAGGCACGAGAGCGCTAAGCGCCAGGAGCGCTAAGCGCCAGCAAGAATTACTTGCGCCTGTTCATAACAGTGTAAGTTCTATAGCGCATATGCGCCTAACAGAAGAAGAACAAAAAGAAGTAAAATAAGAGGAACACTTGGCAGATAATGACAAAAAGAAAGAAAACACTTAATTAAACATTTTATTGCAATGGAAATAAAGCTCCAAACATGGGATCAAATGGACAAGGGTTTACAAACATAAAGATAAAATTATCTAATTCCCTCTCTGTCTTTTCCACCATGTCAAAGCGGCGATCCTCGCCAGAGGTAGCTACCCATCGGTTAGCACCGCATTCACCAGCAAAAGCAGAGATGACGGCGCGGTGAGCCCGTATTTGGCTCAGCAACTGAACAGAACAGTCCCTTAGGGCTTTGGTGATCAAGTGCGCCTCGAAGAAGCACTCGATCTTGTCTTCAACAGCATCGAGCATCGCTGGGGTCATCTCCGCCGGAGGAGGGGGAATGTCAGCAAGCACGAACATAAAGATTATCCGAAACCAAATAGAGTTGGGAGGGAGAGGAGATCCTACACGAGTCAAGAGCTCATGCAGCGTCGCGTCGCATTGGTCATCCGTAAGAGCAGAATCCACCAAGCGCGCTGCAAAGCGATGAACAATGTCCTGAATGGGCACTTCCCATGGTTGTCGACGAGCATGTGGGCGGTTACAAGCCATAGTTGAGAGGGTTCTTTGGAGACGAGAAAAGAGAGAAGGTTTTTCTCAGATTATAAAGGCTAGACACAGAAAATTTTGTGCATGGTGGAGTTATTTCCAAGACCTGGGAAATGAAAGTTCTGGGGAATATAAGTTTGACCTAAAAGGAGGGGAAAAGACACCTCCAATAAAGCAGTGCTTTAGATGCAGCGCCAAGCACGCTGCTCCAAAAACAGCACACCCCGTGCAAAGCGCATAGGTGCTAGCGCCAGATGCGCTGCGCTACAAGTAGCGCACCACTTGCAAAGCACGTGTGTGCTAGCGCTAAGAGCGTTGCGCTCCAAGTAGCGCACCATGGGCAGAGCGCATAAGCGCTAGCGCTGGAACTAAAAACTCCCCACCGTTAGATCAAAAATCTAATAATAATAATAAATCATTAATTAATCAGAATTAAATTCTGTTAAGGAAAGATTCCTCAAAATCTTTCCGTTAACAAGATCGTGCTCTGTAAATCAGAGCACCATTGGATCAATGATCCAATGGTAAATAAAAATTACCAAATGACAGAATAAATTCTGTATGGAAAGATTTCCCAATCTTATTAAAAATAAGAAGATTGCCTTCTGTAAATCAGAAACCCTTGGATCAAAGATCCAACGATGGGAAATTCCCCAAATCAATTGAAGAAAATATCTCCTTAACTGATTGAACAAACCATCTTGCCCTATATAAAAGCCCTGAGACTTCAAGTCTCAAAAGGAGGAACCCCTCCATAAACTTTGAGAAAATCTCAAGAAGAAGAAGAAGCTCTCGGTAAAAGAAGACAATTCTTTTTCAAGGTAAAAAGAATATACAGACGAAATCGTCTCAATATAAACAGAAGTATTTACTTCTTTCACAGATCATAGATCTATAAGACAAAGTTGTTTTTCATAAAAGAGATTATGAATATCTCATTATAAAGGGGGGAGAATTATTCAATTCTCTTAGGATCACTGATCCATAAAAGCAAAGTCTTTCATCAAAAAGAGATTGAAATATCTCCTATGAACTAAGAACCTTGTTCTTAAAATCTTGAGACAAAGTCTCTTATCAAAGAACAGATAATCTGCAGAGCGCAAATTTAACCTAATAAGAGACTTAGCGCTCCTAATCTAATAAGAGCCTTAGCGCTCCTAATTTAAAAGTGTCTTAGTGCTCTTCACCTAGCGTAAAGCGCTGCAGTGCCATAGCGCTTCAAACACAGCGCACTCTGCTCATTGGCTAGCGCTAAGCGCGCCACGTGCTCCTCACGTGTGCGCTGCATTACTAAAAGCACCTTGCGCTCATTATATGGCATCAGCGCCAAACGCCTCAATATCCTGCGCTAGTGCCAAGTGCACCACATGTTTTTATGTGCGCTTGGACAGAACATAAACAGTTCTTTGAATAAGCCTGGAGCTATGATAAATGCACAACATTCAACTAAAGACAAAATATTGTCAAAGACCAAACTAATGCTTAGCATTTTTAAAAGGATTGGGCTCAAACAAACATATAACAACCTAAAAAACAAATGTTGAACATTGTAATTGAATGGACTTAGCCCAAATTGGTCATAAGTCCTCAATTAAGATTAATTGAGTTCATATGCTCATAAATCACAGATCTTAGTTCCAATTGGACTACAGGTCTCTCAACCCACATCGATTTAAGGATACATCTCTTAACTCCTCTGATATTTCTCGTTGTAATCCTTCAACGTCTTCAGAGAGGCGACGGGTCCCGACAACCTTACATTTCATAGACTGTGGGGTCCTTAAGCCCATGGACTATGATGTCCTTAAACTTGACTGTGAGGTCTTTAAACTCATGGACTATGATGTCCTTAACCATGACTGTGAGGTCTTTAAACTCACGGACTATGATGTCCTTAACTTTGACTGTGAGGTCTTTAAACTCACGGACTATGATGTCCTTAACCTTGACTGTGAGGTCTTTAAACTCACGGACTATGATGTCCTCAACCTTGGACCGAGATGTCCTTAAACTAACATTGGACCTTAATGTCCTTAAACTAATTATCGACCGCAATGTCCCTAACTAAACAATAGAGCTCAATTGCTCTCTTGTTGGATCTAGACGATCCCGTTAAGTTGATCTTAGTCTGAAATTAGACTAACGTATTCTTAACAAATGTTTAAGTTGATCTTAGTCTCAAATGAGACTAACGTATTCTTAAACCCAACCCCCAAACCCAAATCTAAGAAGATACGGATTTGGACTAATCCACGCCCTACGGGCGACAACATAAATTAGTTTCCGTATACAATCCACGGGAAACCAAAAACAAAACAAACACCTACGACACGAAGTGACCATCTGGAGAAGGAGAAAGTGGTTACCGCGATGCGGTAGCGTAATTAACTCCAGGGGCTTGCGCCTACAGGGAAGAGCGTCCCCACAATAAAAAATGCCTCAAATGAGGGGGAATCTGACAAAGTCTGCTACATCGGCAGCATCCGTCTAAACCTTCGATTCACGGCGCCAAAAATCAACTTGGCATCTTCGGAGAGGTGGACGGATAGCACCAATTAGCATCTGCCCTTGAAGTTCAGGCAAACCGTTTGTCTTCCCGGTCTTTCGACGGGGAACAGATTCTGTCACGCCCGGTGGGACCTTTTCCTCTTTCCACTCCACACTTCGTGTGTCGTGTTCGCGAACGAATCGTGGTTTGATATAGTTGCCCTTGGGTTCGAGGTACTAAGATTTGGTGTCTTGCTCCTTGCAGAAAACAGAAGATCAATGGCTTCAACCTGCACTAACTGCAACTGCAATTTTCGCTCCGTCCCGTCCGGAGGAGTGACTTACGGGCCTCAAGTGGCCTCCATCTTCGCTATGCCGGTGGAACAGGTCACTCAGGCCACCACTGGATTGTTCTTCGGGACCATGCTCCCACCAACGAGCTTCAGCGCTCCTGTACCATCACAAGAAGCTCAGAAGAAGTCGGTCTTTGATCGGCTTACAACTACCGCGGCCCCTCTCAACGGGTCGTCCAGATCCAACGCCTCAGTCTTTGACAGATTGGGCCAAAGATCAGTTGGGCCCATGAAGAAGCCCGCGATACCAAAAAGGATTATCCCAAAAAGGATAGCCATCCCTGCTCCCGAAGTCGTCAAGGCGGCTTCTCCTGCCAAAGGGTCGGTCTTCACAAGACTGACTATTTCAGCTCCTGTTCCAGGCAAAATCGTCAAGGTTGCTTCCCCTACTCGGAAGACTGCCTTCAATAGGTTGGCCATCCCCACTCAGCGGACATCAGGTTTCAATAGGCTGACAACGACAACTTCTGACCAACACAGGGGGCATGAGGGAGTCACCCTTACGGTTGAGACAATCCCATCCACACGACATGCTCGTCGTCGTCACTGGCGCCGAGTAAGTAAGGCTGGGGGCAGCTCCCCTTCTGGACTAATTTCGCCAGCTCCCATGGTAGAAATCAATGCTGCTGTTCCAACCGGGAACAGCTTTGAACCTCTTAGGAGGGTTCGCAAGAACTCTCCGACTGCCGTGCTGAAAAGATCTCCTCCACCTGTGGAGATTGCTACAGAAAAGAAGCCGGAGCATCCCCCTCAGCGGTTGTCTTACAAAATTTACAAAGTCTGGCGACAGGTCCAGGAATCGGTGATTGACCAGGACTACTCTCGCCGGCCAAAGAAGCTTAAAGCTCTGCAAGAAAAGAGCCATCCCGTGGTACCACAGAAGGTGTCATCCGTCTGGATGCCCGCTGCAACGGCTCCCTCAACGTCAACCGCTCAAAAGAGAAGGAGGCCGGAGAAGGCCACCGTGACCGCAGCAAACCGCAAGGACGCTGAATCTAAACGCCCCAAGTCTGGGGGCATGGTGACACATACCATTTATATGGCTTCTGGAAAAGAGGAAAGCCGTGCTTCTACGGGTCATCGACCGCTTACTCGATCGATAATGAAGGCTCAGGAACAACAGCAACAGAAACTTCAGGAAATGCTGACTGCAATGGCCGCACTCACTGGGCCGAAAGAAAATCCAGAGACCTCAGAGCAGCATCGGGAACAAGAAACCGATACTGAATTCCTCCGAAGAATGCTCGAGAGGAAAGAAAAAGAGGCTACGGAACAGGCAGCCAACATAAAACGATGGCTTTTTTGTTCCAAGACATGGCTGGTATGATGTTACAGCCGGAACCTCCAGCTGAAGGCCCCCCGATCATCATTGAAGACGACAAAGGGGAGACATCGAACCCTCCTCCGGCTCTTTCAGCAGCCAAAGAGGAGAACATCTCCAAAGCTGCCCTGGATGATTACATTGCTCAGCAAATACGAGCCCACCAGGCGAATGAAGTGGCTGGGCAGGTCGTTAAAACTGGACGACCCTATCCGGGCTGGTATGACCAAATAAGGTACCCACCGGGATATACGATCCCTAAATTCCATGTATATAAAGGGACGGGGAATCCACATCAGCATGTCGCTCAATTCAGAGCCTTATGCGGCAACACTGGGGGTGGTGATAAACTTCTGCTCCGTCAGTTTGTTGGTAGCTTGTCGGAGACGGCATTCGAGTGATATTTTGAACTTCCAAATGACTCCATCAAGACTTTTGCAGAGATGGAGATACTATTCACCCAGCGTTTCGCGAGTGCTAGTGAACGCACCCCAATAAAGGCATTGATCAATGCCAGGGTGAAGCCAGGTGAAACGTGGGTGCAATACGCAATACGATGGCGAAATTTGTGGTCAAAATGTGAGCAGCGCATCGAGGAAGCGCCGACAGTGGGCATGTTCGTGGGCACTCTTGACCATCAAGCAACTATTTCTCAATTCATGATGTTCTTCAAGCCGACCACGTTCCAGGCCTTGATCGACAAACTGGCCCAAATGGACCAGATGGGTCATAGACCGTCTCCTTCGAAGCCGGAGCCGCGGAATGAAAAAGGGAAAGGGAAAGCGACCTTCGTCGCCAATGCTCAACAGCAGCCCAGTGGTCCAAAATTAACGGATCGGCTAGATGAGAGACGGCGATACTATAATGAGAAAATGAAGCGCCCTTATTCATTTCTCCGGGACAAAACGAGGAGATTGTTTGAGCTGGCGGTGCGCAACAGACTCATCAATCTGCCGAATCCAAAACGACCGTTGCAACCTGGTGAGGCTAATAGTCCCGATTATTGCCCCTACCATCAAACGGTAAGCCATCCAATTGAAGATTCCTTCGTCTTTAAAGGCTGGATTGAAGATCAATACCAACAGGGAAAATTTGCCCTGTCCGAGAATTGGAAGGTGAACCCACCACAGCCACACGCTCCCAAGAAGACGGACACACCGGGGACATCATGTTCTTTCGTAGAAGAAGCTCCATGGGAAGTCGTTCTTTCAGCCAAGACTAAAAGAATGATGAAAGATCTCCAAACGTGCCCGGCAGTCAGGTGGAAGAATCCACTGGAACCCGAGATCATCGAGGGAATGCTGAAACCGCGCCCAACTCCAAAGATTGGTGGTGATAGCCAAAGCACTCACACCCAGCTGTCAAAGTCTTCGAAAAAGAAGAAGAAGACCAAAAAGCCCATGAAGCACGGTGACAAGCGCACGGACCTGCAAAAACTGATTAACGCGCTGGAAGAATATAACCAGAAGCCGCGGACCCCAGTCACACTCCAAGAATTTCTCAGCTACGTCCTTGAGAACAGAAGCGATGACAATGGAGAAGACTCGTTGGATGAGTCTGAAGATTATGTGGCAAATTTCCATGCGATCTCTCACTCGTCGATAAATGATGAAGAAGCTCCTTACGCAGAGAAACTGGGGGCAGATCCTGAGCCTGAATTCCCAGGGCCATCAGACGAAATGATTGATGCATTCCTGGACGAAGCTCTTCTTAAAAGCAAAGCTGCTCGAGAGAGTGAGATGGCCATATTTGAAAAAGCCAAACGCCGGCGACTGGACGAAGGGGTTGAAACACCCCCACCAGATCAAAGTATGTCCGCCGCAAATAAAAGCAAGTTCAAGACGAGGAAGAGGTTCGCTAAAGCCATATCGATGGGAATGAAGATGCCACCCTTCGAAGGAAACACTCTTGATGAAGTGGATATACATCCGAGTTACTGCTTATATCATCGAAAGATTGCGCACCCCACCAAAGAGTGCAATGCTTTTAAAAATTGGTGGCAGGGATATGTCGCCCACTGACAACATTTCAAGCGGATGAAAAGCAAAACTCGTCGGGAGCAAAGAAATACAACTGATGAGCATAAAAGAACGACCGGCAACTATCACATGGTCGACGCTGGGGGATTGCAAGTTCTCACCTTTGGGAGCGATTCTGATGAAGAAATAGCTCTTGGCCCTCTCTTCAAAGAATCCACCTCGGGAAAAGAGGAAGGACCGAATAGTTACGAGAACATTCAGCTGCGCAATCTCACATTATCTGAAAAGAATCTCGGACCTGCGAACAGTGGGTCGAATAGAAAAGATAAGGGGAAAGAAAAAGTCCCTGAGAATATCACCCTAGATGACCAAGTCGTTTAAGTGCTGACAGCCAAGGACCCACCAAAGAAAAGTAAGGTGGATTACAACGTTCTTGCACACCTGAGAAAGCTACCTATGCAGCTAAGCATTCTCGATGCCCTTCTGCTATCCAAAGAGGCGAGAGATTCTTTGATCAAGGCGCTACAAGAGCCCGAGCAATTCCAAGGTTTCCTCGCCAAAGAAAAGATGAAGGATGAACTGGAAGAAGTGCACACAGCCGATATCACCTTCGGTGATGAAGATCTCCTCCGCGGGACGTGCGAGCATAACCTTCCCCTTTATGTCTCCGGATACTGTCATGATATCAAGATAAACAAAATCCTGGTTGACAATGGGTCTTCCGTCAATCTCCTCAACGTGAGAGTGTTGAAGGAAATCTGCATGAGCGTTCAACACCTCGCTCGTGATAAAATCACCATCTCCGGATTTGACTCCTAGTCATCACGGACACTTGGGTCTGTAATACTGACGCTGTGCTTTAGGCTGCTCGTCACGGACATTAAATTTCACGTCATTGACGTCAAGACTTGCTACAACGCTTTACTCGGCAGGCCTTGGTTACACGAGTACAACATCATCCCTTCTACACAACACCAGTGTATGAACTATTTCAAGGATGGTCTCGAGTACACCGTAACAGGGGAACTTAACCCGTTCTCCGTAAATGAAGTTCGCAAATATGAGGATGCAAAGTATTTCTTGCCGGACTTTGAAGACATGGAGAGATGCTGTAAACCGAAGAACAAAGCTATCATCACTATTCCGGTCTTTGAGAGTGATACCGAGGAGGAAGAAGAAATAGTTTATTCAGGTCCGCCCAAATGCAACAAGCCGGGATCGTCCACCCCTATGCTGATCTTCGACAGCGACTCGGAAGATGAAGTCAATGCCGTATTTTCTGTTTGGCCATCAATTCAAGCCTTTGCTGATGATGATCGAAGTTTGCAAATCGCCATGGTTCCGCGAGAGCATTACAAAGAGCTCGATGCACTTAATACCTATAGTGTGCAGGAACTGCAGACATCTTACGTCCCTCCAAGGCGAAAGGGTGAAAAGGCGATCCTATTCTATCGATCTGGGGAAACCAAAGTGGAGAAAGAAATCTAGCACGGCGCCGATTCTACGCTTGACAGGCTTTAGCCCATCCGTTTGCCCAGATATTACACAGACGGATTAAAAAGACTGTTGAGGTGCCAAAGAGTACCCTTCAAGCAAACTGCTCGACAAGCACGGTTCTATAACAGGATCTGGAACGTCCCCGGAACTCAACGAAATTTTTCCAATGGGAGAATGGAAACGGTCGGGCTTGGGTATGTTCAATCCAAGGAACGAGAGCGATTCCGCGGCTGCTACGTCATACATGACTTTGATGAAGAAGGAGATGCTCGGTAGGAAGATGCTAACCCTGAACCAAAATGAGGTCCCGCCGTGAAAATGCAAAGTCCATCGTTCGAAGAACAAATGGACAAGATTATAAGGGAAGCGGGTCAAAAGGTTTGAGACGACCATAATCGTGAAATGGCCATCTATGAGAAAACCAGAACGCAATGCCTCCTTCAGCCGGCTGCGAAAAATGAAAATGCTCTTCCTCGTCAACCCGTCAAACAAAAGGCCTGGCGCAGAGGCAAAAATAAACCCAAGAATGAAAAAAGCGTTCGACAGCGACAAAGCGGGACCAAGAAGCCCCGCGATCGAGAATCGAGCAGCGTGGACTCGTCTCTTTAAAGAAGATGGGTCGAGCGTATTCTTTTTCCCAAGACAAGACAAGAAAGATACTTGATCTTGTCATAAAGCATCAGATGATTACCCTCCCGGAGTCCAAGCACCCCGAGCGCGCAGGTGAAGTTAATCATCCAGGCTATTGCTCTTATCACCGAGCAATATGAAATCCTCTTGAAAACTGCTTCACCTTCAAGAACTGGGTCAAAGACTAATATCAACTCGACAGGTTCGCTCTATCCAGCAGTTGGAGGGTAATCCCACCGCAGAAGCATGAACCGAGAGCCACGTATGCTGCGAAAATGGAACCAGATCAATGTCGGTCTTGGAAGCGATCTCGTACCGGCCACATGATAACGCTGTCAGAAGAAGAGCCCGAGAATATGGATGACCTCCCCTGGTGCTTCGAAAACGATGATGACGAGGTAATCTCAGAGTTTCCACCGGCGCCAAAAGAGCTGGAAGATGGAATACATACTACTGCAGATGACCTCAAGAAAATTGATTTGGGGATGGCAAGTGACCCGCGGCCGACATTCGTTAGTGAGCTGTTGTCTGAAAAAAGGATGGCTATGCTAAAGGACGTGCTCATGTAGCACAAAAATTGCTTCGCATGGAACTATTCCAAGATACCAGGACTACATCCAGAGATTTCTGTACACAAATTGGCAATATCCCCGGATGTCAACCCAATCAAACAAGCACCGAGAAGAATGCGGCTCGAGCTTGAGATGAGCATCAACGCCGAGGTCAAGAAGCTAATCGACTCCGGCTTCATCCAAGAGGTTCAGTATCCTGACTGGATCGCCAACATTGTTCCGGTGATGAAGAAAAATGGGACGGTGCGCATATGTGTGGACTTTCGGGATCTCAATAAAGCCTGCCCGAAGGACGACTTCCAAGTACCAGTCACTGAGCTGATGATAGATAATACATCCACTCACGAAGTTTTCTCCTTCATGGACGGCTCATCAGGATACAATGAGATAAAGATGCATCCCGAAGACCAGAAGCATACCGCTTTCCGAACCCCTTTGGGCATATTCTGCTACAAGGTGATGCCTTTCGGTCTAAAGAACGCCGGTGCCACCTATCAGAGGGCCATAACGAAGATCTTCGATGACCTCATACATGAAATCTTCGAATGCTATATCGACAACCTCATAGTTAAAAGCAAATCATACGAGGATCATTTAGAGTATCTGAAGATCGTGTTTCATCGCCTTCGGAAATATAACTTGAAGATGAACCCTCTCAAATACGCGTTCGGAGTTTCCTCAGGAAAATTCCTAGGATTTGTCGTCCGCCACCGAGGCATTGAGATAGACCCGTTGAAGATCAAAGCGATCATGGAAATGCCTCCACCAAAGAATCTCAAGCAACTGCGGTCTCTCCAAGGAAAGCTCGCGTATATCCGGCGATTTATAGCCAATCTCTCCGGCAAGTGTCGCCCCTACAGTCACCTGATGAAGAAGGGAACCCCTTTCATCTGGGATCGCAAATGCCAAAGCGCACTAGACGAAATCAAGCAATACCTGCAGAATCCTCCGGTGCTGACTGCTCCAATCAATGGAAAACCTCTCATTCTGTATACAACAGCCCTCGAAGGTTCTCTAGGCGCATTATGGGTACAAGAGAACGACCAAGGAATGGAGAGAGCCCTCTACTATTTGAGTCGAGTTCTCATGGGGGCAGAAATAATTACTCTCCCATCGAAAAACACTGCCTGGCATTGATCTTCGCGATAACGAAGCTCAGACACTACGAGTTGGCACATGAGGTCCATCTCATATCAAAGGTGGATCCCCTCAAATATTTGATGTCAAAGGCTATATTAACGGGACAACTCGCTAAATGGGCCCTACTCTTGATGGAGTTCTCGATAACTTATCGTCCCCTCAAGGCAGGGAAAGTTCATGCCATCGCCAACTTCCTCGCTGAGCATCTGATACCTGCCGACTCTCCCTTGAACTACGAATTGCCAGACGAGCACGCGTTTGACACGATCGACGGTGAGAGAAGACAAAATGATACCCAGTGGGAACTTTACTTTGATGGAGCATCTTCTATGAAGAAGCGCAAGCAAAGCACCCCCATAATCAAATCGAGGGTAGGCCTCATCTTCGTGACTCCACAAGGAGGGATAATGCGCTTTGCTTTCTCCTTAACAGAGCTGAGGACGAACAATGAAGCCGAGTACGAAGTTTTGATAGCAGGTCTTGAGATCGCCGTCGACATGGGAATTGAGCATATCCTCATATACGGAGACTCCCAGCTGATCGTTAGTCAAGTAAATGGCGACTATCAGACGTGCAAGTTAGAGTTAGTAAAGTACGGTGAGAGAGTGCAACAACTGCTGACTCGAATCCCTTCCTACACACTGGAAAGCATACCGCGTGCAGAAAATAGCAAAGCGGATGCATTAGCCAAGCTCGCTAAAGAATTGGCCGATGAGAACCTCGATGATGTGAGGATCGTTGTGCAAAGCCGTCGGGTTCTTGCACCAGCAGAAATGTCTCCGGAGTCGTCCGAAGAAAAGGGAGCGACCGAGCAAATGGCTCTGCAAATAAAAGACCAGGAAAAGGCTAAGGATTGGAGAGAAGTCTTTATAGACTACTTCAAATCCCGTCGAACACCTGAAGATGCATCCTCAAGGCATCAGCTCATGAAACGAGCTCTACCCTTCGCCTTTGTTAATGATACTCTGTACAAGAGATCATTTGATTCTTTATGGCTAAGATGCCTGGGACCCGAAGAGGCAAAGAGAGTCGTCCAAGAAACTCACGACGGACTCTGCGGTTCTCACCTAGCCGGCCCGAAGATGAAGCTGAAGATCAAAAGGATGGGCTATTATTGGCCCACGATGATCCAGGACTGCCTCGAATACGTGAAGCAATGCCACTCGTGCCAGATTCACGGGGACTTTATTCATCAGCATCCAAATCCACTACACCCAACGGTGGCTAGCTGGCCGTTTGAAATGTGGGGAACTGACATAATCGGCCCCATCGAACCAGCATCGTCCAGAGGACATCGATTCATTTTGGTGACAACTGATTACTTCTCCAAATCGGCAGAAGCAGTACCGCTGAGGGAAGTGACGACAGAGAATATCCTCCATTTCTTCAAGACGCACGTCATTTATCGATTTGGAACTCCGCGACGGATTATCTCTGATAACGGGCCAGCCTACAGAAGCCACAAGATCAGCCACTTCGTACAACAGCATAACATAGAGTGGAGATATTCTTCAGTCTATAATCCTCGAGCTAACGGTCTAGCTGAGGCTTTCAACAAGACCTTGACGAAGATCGTGAAAAAGACAGTGTCTCGAAATAAGAAGGACTGGCATGAGAGACTGCCTGAAGCTCTCTGGGCATATCGAACTACGTTCAAAACAGCCACAAACACAACGTCGTATACTTTGGTATTCGGCACAGAACCGGTACTCCTCCTTGAGATAGAGTTACCCTCTCTACGAGTGGCAGTTCACTACGAGCTAACAGACAAAGAAAATGCCCACCTTCGGCTTGAGGAGCTCGATGTCCTTGAGGAAACCAGGCTTATGGCGCAGCAAAATCTGGAGGCTTATAAAGCAAAGATGACGCGCTCATATGAGAGATTGACTAGGTCGAGAACATTCCACCAAGGCAAACTCATGCTAGTGGTCAAAAGGCCTATGATCCCCAATCGTGCCAAGCGGGGGAAATTCGAGCCGAACTATGAAGGCCCGTATATCATAGACAAAGTTTATTAGGGTGGAGCCTATCTACTCATGGACATGCATGGTGAAAGGCCTTTCAGGCCAATAAACTGTCACTTCCTAAAGAAATGTTGCGCCTGACGAGTCACGGCCTAGGTCAACGATAGATGACGACGCCAACATCCGCTCGCTATCTTCCTAAGCCTAAACTCTGTAAGTAGTAGCCGGCTTCCCAATGTCGGACCGAAATGTCCTTAAACTAACGATGGACCACTATGTCCTAAAACTGGCGTTGGACCGAAACGTCCTTAAACTAACAATGGACCACTATGTCCTAAAACTAACTGTTGACCGAAACGTCGATAAACTACTACGGACCGCAACATCCCGAGGCTGAAAAAAAAGGTATGTCCATAAGCAAAATGGGCATGGATGAAAACCCGAAAGGGCTCCGTGAGTAAAAACAACAGGGCTACCGGCGAGTTTTGTGAAAATCCGAAAGGGCACAATCTCGTTAAAAGACACTTACAAGGTCCTCTCGACCTTGTAAGGGGAAACCACCTACGTGAGATCCTTACGACTCACAAGGGAGCAACACACTTAGGGATACCTACGATTCCAAAGAAGAAATTACACTTGCGAGATCCTCATGACTCGTAAGGAGAACCCTCCTATGAGACCCTCACGGTTCATAGGATTCAAAAGTCTTAAGCTACAGGGATCTGAACCTGTTCTTAAGCAGCCATCACAACCTTCAATGTTGCCCTACAAGCGGTTCAATATTGACCCTTGTATACAATCCACGGGCGCGAATAAACATTTCCCTAACAAAGACCCATCCGTGACTAGGGATATGTTTACACAGTGAACAACCCTTGTAAGTCTCTCGACTTAGAAGGAGAAAGCACTCTTGTAAGATCCTTACGACTTATAAGAGACCATGCACTTAAGAATCCCCACGATCCCTAAGTAAAAAACGCACCTACGAGATCCTCACGATTCGTAGGGAGAAATACATTTATGAGACCCTTACGGCTCATGAAGTCAAAAGCCTTAGTCGAAAGAATCCTAACCCTGTCTACTAAGCCACCTTTGTTCGACATCGACGAAGGCAAATGATGATTCGCTCCTGGCAATATCCCAGTTATAGCGGTGTTGATGCCGAAATCGGTGTCTAATTCCAAGCTTGCAGCAAAAAGCCAGCGAGCCACACATGCATACGAAATAGCCGAAATGATGGGGCAAACTTGTAACAAAATCAGCAAGTAAAAATGTATGCATACAGAAATAGCCGAAATGATTGGGCAACTCGCAATAAAAAGCAGCGAGTAAAAATAAAATAAATAACCGAAATGATTGGGCACCGCGAAAAATAGCCGAACTGATTGGGCAATTGCGACCTTCGCGATATAAAAAGCTGAAATGATAGAGCATCACGGAAAGAAAAATATATAAAATGAAACCTTTTTGCCCTACAGGTGATATCACATTAATCCCTGTATACAATCCAGGGGCGCAAACAAAGAAGGAATCACACCTTCCCTCCCCAGGCTCCATCAGATGAAGAAGCCAAATCTCAATGGTTCACAGACAGCCTGGAGATCATCTCAATATCAGTCTCATTTCAACAGACACGACATCAACAAATCAGAACTGCAGAAAAATTCCCAGTTCCATGACTCGACGATGCACAAACAACCGAGAGTCAACCTTTCCTGGTCACGTGGAACACGGCCTATGTCAATCCTGACCCCGTGGGAAACGTCCAGAGCGGATCCTGGTCCTCGCAGAACACGGCTATGTCAATCAGACCCCGTGGGAAGTATCCAGAGCAAAAATCCTGGTTTCGTGGAACGCGGCCTATGTCAATCCTGACCCCGTGGGGAACGTCCAGAGCGGAGCCTGGTCCTCGCAGAACATGGCTATGTCAATTAGACCCCGTGGGAAGCATCCAGAGCAAATTCCTGGTCACGTGGAACACGGCCTATGTCAATCCTGACCCCGTGGGAAACGTCCAGAGCGGAGCCTGGTCCTCGCAGAACACGGCTATGTCAATCAGACCCCGTGGGAAGCATCCAGAGCAAATTCCTGGTCACGTGAAACATGGCCTATGTCAATCCTGACCCCGTGGGAAACGTCCAGAGCGGATCCTGGTCCTCGCAGAACACGACTATATCAATCAGACCCCGTGGGAAGCATCCAGAGCAAATTCCTGGTCACGTGAAGCATGGCCTATGTCAATCCTGACCCCGTGGGAAACGTCCAGAGCGGATCCTGGTCCCCGCAGAACACGACTATGTCAAACCGACCCGTAGGAAGCATCTAAAGAAAATTCCTGGTCACGTGGAACACGGTCTATGTCAATCCTGACCCCGTGGGAAACGTCCAGAGCGGAGCCTGGTCCTCGCAGAACACAGCTATGTCAAACCGACCCCGTGGGAAGTATCCAGAGCAAAATTCCTGGTAACGTGAAACACGGCCTATGTCAATCCTGACCCCGTAGGAAACATCCAGAGCGGATCCCGTTCCTCGCAGAACACAGCTATGTCAATCAGACCCCGTGTGAAGCATCCAGAGAAAATTCCTGGTCACGTGAAACATGGCCTATGTCAATCCTGACCTCGTGGGAAACGTCCAGAGCGGATCCTGGTCCTCGCAGAACACGGCTATGTCAAACCGACCCCGTGGGAAGCATCCAGAGCAAATTCCTGGTCATGTGGTACACGGCCTATGTCAATCCTGACCCCGTAGGAAACGTCCAGAGCGGAGCCTGGTCCTCGCAGAACACGGCTATGTCAAACCGACCCGTGGGAAGCATCTAGAGCAAAATTCCTGGTCACATGAAACACGGCCTATGTCAATCCTGACCCCATGGGAAACGTCCACAGCGGATCCTGGTCCACGCAGAATACGGCTATGTCAATCAGACCCCGTAGGAAGCATCCAGAGCAAATTCCTGGTCACGTGAAACACGGCCTATGTCAATCCTGACCCCATGGGAAACGTCCAGAGCGGATCCTGGTCCTCGCAGAACACGGCTATGTCAAACCGACCCCATGGGAAGCATCCAGAGCAAATTCCTGGTCACGTGGAACACGGCCTATGTCAATCCTGACCCCGTGGGAAACGTCCAGAGCGGAGCCTGGTCCTCGCAGAACACGGCTATGAAAAACCAACCCCGTGGGAAGCATCCAGAGCAAAATTCCTAGTCACGTGGAACACGGCCTATGTCAATCCTGACCCCGTGGGAAACGTCCAGAGCGGAGCCTGGTCCTCGCAGAACACGGCTATGTCAATCCGACCCCGTAGGTAGCATCCAGAGAAAATTCCTGGTCACGTGAAACATGGCCTATGTCAATCCTGACCCCGTGGGAAATGTCCAGAGCGGATCCTGGTCCTCGCAGAACACGGCTATGTTAAACCGACCCCGTGGGAAGCATCCAGAGCAACCCTTGACCCCGTGAAATGCGGATAAAGTCAACCCCTGACACCATATGTCTAATGTCAATCTTGACCCCGTATGACTTATGTCAACCTTTGTCGTAGAGCAAGGCTCCGACACTTCCTCGTCGTTAAGCAAAGCTTCAACTTGGATCTTATGTCAACCCCATCAATCACTTACGGGTCCTCTCGACCCGTAAGGAAGGAAACTCTCTTGTGAGATCCTTACGACTCTCAAGAGAAAACCCACTTAGGAATCCTCACGATTCCTAAGGAGAAAATACACCTATGAGATCCTCTCGACTCGTAGGGAGAAAAGTCTTTATGAGACCCTCACGGCTCATGAAGTTGAAAAGCCTTAGGCAGCAGATGTGAACCTGTTTCCTAAGCCATCACTACCTCTCGAAGAATTCATAAACGGAATGCTCTCTCTGTCATCTACAGGCTACGCTTACTAAGGTAACACGCCGGCAACAGAGAGAAGAGAAGAAATCGACAAGGAGAACATTTGATTCACATTCAGTTAAACGTTCAAAATATACCCATTCATGCATGTGCAAAAGATTTAGTGCATAAAATAAACACACGGAAACGAGAAATTTGCTATTCATACTTCAAAAAGCTCTTACAATAATGAAAGCAGTAAACTAAAATATCATCAAAATGATTACAATGGCAAGACATCAAATCCAGGACACGGATTGAGAAATTCAAAGGTGAGGCCACCCAAAAAATTTCGAGCCTCTCGGACCATCTTCGTGTGCATCCTTTCACGATCGCAAGCGTCAGGATCCTCACTGATGTCCTCCACCCTTCGATAAGCAGCAAGTATCGCCGCTTGCTGAAAAGCTTGATGCAGGATATTAACGAGGTTGTCTCGCCTTTTCTTTGAGATTAGGCCCATCAGATACACCGAGTGCACCTTATCTTCGGCGTCGTTTAATGCCTTAAGCGGCATGCCTAGAAAGAATAAGGGAAGCGCATCCCAGATCGCTCTCACGATAAGCTTCAAGAGGGAGGAACGACGAGGAAGCAGTCGACCATTGTATGCATCAAAGCGGCCCATAATTTCAGTACACTGGGCATTTGTGAATTCTTGGTTTTGGGAACGGCCGAGTGCGATAATTTCAGTACACTGGGCATTTGAGATCGGATGCTCCATGAGGAGGTCTGTATCTCGTTCTACTAGTTCTGAGGATGTGCGATAACTCGCACCATTCCGATCAGGTTCCCCAAAAGTGGGTTGTAGAGACGTAATCGTAAGAAATTTAATTTAAAACAATTTTAAGAATACGGTTTTTAATAGTTTATGGTATTTAAATGTAAAATGTCGTATTAGCCACAAAATATTGTTTTCAAGCTACCGTGCTATGTCATGATAAGTGTTGTGAGAGGTAGGTCAGTATCTCGTGAGGTTTTTCTAAAGGCAATACAAGTAAACATGATAAAATATGTCGAATGTAAAGTTGTGGTATTAAACTGTAAAAGTGCAATACAAGTTGCATAGCATGGTATTTTAAATTGAAACTTGTTCTTAATGTTGATTTATGGTTTCTAAACAATATGTAAAGAAATAGTTGATTTGTTAAGAAGAAAAGTTGGTTTTTTTAACAAATTAATGTCGGATGTCGGATTAACTCCACTTCCGACGAGGTTTGAAAAGAGAACTTTTTATAATAGGAAGAGAGAGAAGGAGAGGGGACTTACGAGTTTAGGGTAGAGAAGAGAGGTGGATGAAGGTTTTGAGAGCTTCGTGGAGTCGTGGGATCGCCGGAATCTTCCCGAATCGTCGCCGGAACTTTACCTTGGCTAACTCCACTTGTACAACTTATTTGGCTTAGAAAAATTTGAGAGTTTGGACAATGGATTTCAGAATTGTGAGGGCTAAGTATGAGATGGTATTTATAGGATAGAATTAGGGATTAGGGAATTAAAAATGAGAATTAAAATGCATTAAAACATTGGTTTAATGGTGATTTTTAATCCTCTGGTTAATTGTATGAAAAACAAACAGAAGAGGAGAAGTGGTAGGAGGCCAAACGACTAGGATTCAAAATATGAGAGCAATCCTGACGGGGGAGCCCGGCGGCGTCAGCCCAGAGGGCTATCTCGCCGGTCATCTCAGTAAGGGGTGGGGTGGGATTGATGCCACGTGTCAGGGTCTGTTCATATAACATTTTATACATGTTTATTTTCAGCGACTTTTCATTTTTACGTGTATTGCACGTGTAAACTTTTGGGCTTCCAAAAAATTTAAAAGAAAAATCATTAAAAATAATATGTGGCTGGGGGGATTTGAACAAAGGGGCTATATCACAGCCGTGCAAGGCATTACCAATGAGCTACAGGTTGTTTCTTGCTGTTCTTAAACAAGAAATACTTTTAAGTTGTGCTCAGGCTAAGGTACTCCTTTCTGTACTTTACAAAAATTTTATACAGAAATTTTATGGTTGTTACATTCTACTCTCCTTATAAAAATTTCGTCCTCAAAATTTATAGAAGGAAATTGTAAAAGATTCAAGAAAAAATTTGGTGATAGTAGAGGTGAAAGAAATACTGGTAGTGCGTGAAAAGTAACGAGATGATGCAACAGTTTGAAAAGATTGAAGGGAATTACCAGTGTTACCTTGGTTTATAGTCTCGGCTTCTACTGCCGCTAATTTGTAAGCCTGACGCCGGGGTTCATTCCTCCAAACCGGAAGCATATTTTTCTGTCCTTGGGGCATGTTTCTCTGCCCTCGAGGCATGTTCCTCTGCCCTCGAGGCATGTTCCTCAGTGCCTGATGGAATTGGAGAGTAGGCTGTGCAGGAGGTCCACGTGGAGGTGGAGCTGGGAGAGCAAGACGAGGTGCAGGTGCCTAAATAGTTGGCCACTACGGATAGTTGATGTGTGTTGGAACTGGGTTGCGTTTATGAGGACATGTTCCAATACCATGAGTGGATGCGCTACAAACTAAGCACAAGCCGTTTGCATACCTGCAGTCCTTCAACAGGTGTCCATCTCTCTTGCAGTAGTAGCAAAAGTCTGGACTTGACCGGTTAAATGTTACTTCCGGTCCCCTGGGTAAAAACGGAGGCCTGGAAGAGGCTCCTCCTGCTATCTGAGTAGCAGGGCGCTTCACTGTCACGATCCGAAATGGCACGTGACCGGCTCTTGAATCATATGAAGTCTATATGACTCCATCTAATTCAAGTAAGCCAAAAGCCCAGAAATCTAAAACCATTTTAAATAATAAAAAATGGAAAACTTGCTTAAAAGAAAGTGGTTTTAATAGCATAAGCCGAATTATGCGTTTTTAAAACATCAAGTCATTTCTGAAAATTTCGGCAGAGTTTCCTTTGTAAAAACTGGTCCCGAACGGGGTACAACATGAATAATATGAATAAAGGCATCCCCAAGCGGGAGCTAACTCTTCGTCCATTGACGGTCACAACCACGCAAGCAATATAATATACAAGCCAAGGGCGAGTATCAAAACTCAAAAGGAAACTCAAAACAACAAGAAAACTATAATAATACAAGCGCGACTCTACGGTCGAAAGAATAAACAACTGTTTTTCTAAGTCTGAAATAATATACAAGTCTGGTTGATGGAGTTACTAGATACAACTGAAAATAAAATAAATAAATACAATGGTGGTCACGATGCGAGTGAACCCACCTACCAAAGCAATCACTCGGAATGGGAACAGTGTGCCAGAAACCGCAATAAAACCCGTACGGCAAAACCTCCAAGAAACTGTGGCACAACGGGGGTGAGTTGCCAACTCGTGAGTAGAAAATATCACAGAGCAGAAATCGTATGTATGACTCAATCCTAGGTCAAAACGATCAATATATATATATATATATATATATATATATATATATATATATATATATATATACTCAATATGATAAAGTCTGAAGCATGGAAAGGTGACAAGGGTAAATATCTATACCAAGTGCTCGTGTCAGTGCCTCAGGTAGAAACATATCAAAAATATGATGTATGATCAATGTAATCATCATGAAATCAGTGTCAACTATATCATGAAGTCTAAGCATGTGGATATCATCCAACTATGTAATTAATGTCTGTATGCATATGGATCCCGTCCACGTGTCAACCAGATACAAAACACCATGCATGTAAATATCATAAAGCATATGCATGAAAGTATGAGGATATAAATCAACGTGTGTCCCTCGCGACACATCAAAATCATGGAACCTGAGTGTCTAGCATCGTCACTCGAAAACATCATGAAACCTGTGCCCAGCATCGGCACGCAAATCCTCATATATCGGGCTTCGTCGGTCCGGATCGGCCCACGGGCTCCGTCAGTACGAATCGGCCCGTATCATCTCTCGACTCCGGTCGGTATCCTCCGGATATCCGCCGAGCCCAAATACTATCACCGGTAGGTAGTATTCCCTCTGCCAGGCTCACCGTCTGTATACACAACATCCCTTTCTTACCCCGGGGTACCATACCGGGTCCACCATGTACCCGCAAACGGAATCATCCGCCTCCTCGAATCGGGTTTCACATGTCACTGTTTCCCCAATCAGAGCAAAGCTCTGTTCAAATTCCGAGATTTGAAGTGAAACAACGCTTCGTGAAAAGCGCTAACATCAAATGCGCTAGCACTAAGAGTCAAAGACTCTGAAACGGTGCTCACATGCAAGGCACGAGAGCGCTAAGCGCCAAGGGCGCTAAGCGCCAGGAGCGCTTCACTCTCGCAAGAATTACTTGCGCCTGTTCATAATAGTGTAAGTTCTATAACGTATATGCGCCTAACAGAAGAAGAACAAAAAGAAGTAAAATAAGAGAAACACTTGGCAGATAATGACAAAAAGAAAGAAAACACTTAATTAAACATTTTATTGCAATGGAAATAAAGCTCCAAACATGGGATCAAATGGACAAAGGTTTACAAATATATAGATAAAACTATCTAATTCCTTCTCTGTCTTTTCCACCATGTCAAAGCAGTGATCCTCGGAGGAGTAGCTACCCATCGGTTAGCACCGCCAGCAAAAGCAGAGATGACGGCGCGGTGAGCCCGTATTTGGCTCAGCAACTGAACAGAACAGTCCCTTAGGGCTTTGGTGATCAAGTGCGCCTCGAAGAAGCACTCGATCTTGTCTTCAGCAGCATTGAGCATCGCTGGGGTCATCTCCGCCGGAAGAAGGGGGATGTCAGCAAGCACGGACATAAGGATCGTCCGAAGCCAAATAGAGTTGGGAGGGAGAGGAGATCCTACACGAGTCAAGAGCTCATGCAGCGTCGCGTCGCATTGGTCATCAGTAAGAGCAGGATCCACCAAGCGCGCAGCAAAGCGAGGAACAATGTCCAGAATGGGCACTTCCCATGGTTGTCGACGAGCATGTGGGCGGTTATAAGCCATAGTTGAGAGGGTTCTTTCGAGACGAGAAAAGAAAGAAGCTTTGCCTCAGATTAAAAGACTAGGCACAGAAAATTTTGTGCATGGTGGAGTTATTTCCAAGACCTGGGAAATGAAAGTTCTGGGGAATATAAGTTTGACTTAAAAAGAGGGGAAAAGATACCTCCAATAAAGCAGTGCTTTAGATGCAGCGCCAAGCGCGCTGCTCCATAAACAGCGCACCCCGTGCAAAGCGCATAGGCGCTAGCGTCAGATGCGCTGCGCTACAAGTAGCACACCACGTGCAAAGCACGTGTGCGCTAGCGCTAAGAGCGCTGCGCTCCAAGTAGCGCACCATGGGCAGAGCGCATAAGTGCTAGCGCTGAAACTAAAAACTCCCCACCGTTATATCAAAGATCTAATAATAATGATAAATTATTAATTAATCAGAATTAAATTCTGTTAAGGAAAGATTCCTCAAAATCTTTCCAGATAACAAGATTGTGCTCTATAAATCATAGCACCGTTGGATCAATGATCCAATGGTAAATAAAAATTACCAAATGACAGAAGAAATTCTGTATGGAAAGATTTCCCAATCTTGTTAAAAATAAGAAGATTGCCTTCTGTAAATCAGAAACCCTTGGATCAAAGATCCAACGATGGGAAATTCCCCAAATCAATTGGAGAAAAGATCTCCTTAACTGATTGAACAAACCATCTTGCCCTATATAAAGGCCCTGAGACTTCAACTCTCAAAAGGAGGGACCCCCCCCCCCATAAACTTTGAGAAAATCTCAAGAAGAAGAATAAGCTCTCGGCAAAAGAAGACATTTCTTTTTCAAGGTAAAAAGAATATACAGACGAAATCGTCTTAATATAAACAGAAGTATTTACTTCTTTCACAGACCATAGATCTATAAGACAAAGTTGTCTTTCACAAAAGAGTTTATGAATATCTCATTATAAAGGGAGGGAGAATTATTCAATTCTCTTAGGATCACAGATCCATAAAGGCAAAGCCTTTCATCAAAAAGAGATTGAAATATCTCCTATGAACTAAGAACCTTGTTCTTAGATCTTGAGACAAAGTCTCTTATCAAACAACAGAAAATCTGCAGAGCGCAAAGTTAACCTAAGAAGAGCCTTAGCGCTCCTAATCTAATAAGAGCCTTAGCGCTCCTAATTTAAAAGTGCCTTAGTGCTCTATACCTAACGCAAAGCGCTGCAGTGCCATAGCGCTTCAAACACAGCGCACTGCACGCATTGGCTAGCGCTAAGCGTGCCACGTGCTCCTCACGTGTGCGCTGCATTACTAAAATCGCCTTGCGCTCATTATATGGCATCTGTTAGTGTATATGCCCTAGAGGCCATTACTGTATCATACTAGTATGTATATTACTTGATGGAAGCTTGGGATATTCACAGTTGTACAGACAATCTTGCTCGAAATAGTAGTATGCTACTTGGTTTGTCTCTGCTTTAATGTGTACATGTGTGTTTCTTTATTATATCACCTATACTCATTAGTGGAGCCCTTAGGATATTTGCTTGATTACCGGCGTTGTGACGGCGATCACACTCATGGGGGCTGGGTAATCTACAAGCACATCCTTATACACGTCCCTAGTCGTGGGATTATCGAGATAGGGCATCGATACTCCGGAGTAGACTAGCATATGCGCTTCTCATCCCAGCACGGGAGACGGTCTGTCCCACAGTCGTCAGTACGCCGTACTTGAGATAGTATGCGGGTGCTCGTTAGGTTACGAGTACACTGGACAGGACTCGTCGGGAACTGATGGTTGGTATTATACCTATCATCAGTTATCAGTTCCCAGGTGACATGAGTACAGCTTAGTCCGCTGACTTGACACTGTCACTTCGCCTCGAGTGTGTTCCCACTGTTCTTTGATTACTACCTTACCACGGCTCTACTGAGTCGTGCAAACAGGTAGTAGTTGGGAGCAGTCCCGAAGCACTTGGAGGCAGTGACGGTTAGACATGATTCGTCTCTCCCGGTATTGGGGGTTGACATCGCGCTGTGTCTAGGAGAGCCATTACACGAGTAGTCCCTGGCCAGGGCAAGCGAGATATACTGGTAGGTTTCCAGTGTTATCTCAGGGTGTTCTGGGCTTCACTCCGACACGACTTGTACCGCTATTAGGGGACTGACGTTTACCGCCCCCCTAGCCCCGCCATGCGATGTATCGGACGAACAGACCGGACTGTACGGAGATTGTCACATACAGGCTCAGTAGGAGTTCGGATGGGTTTACCTCATCGGCCTTCTTATCGACATCTACCTGGGGACCGCTACGTACAGCTAGTGCCGCTTGCGGTCTGTGGTTAAACCCACTGCCAGCGTAGTGTTGAGTGTTTAGAGTCCCACACAGAGAGTTTCCCTGCACTGAGCGAAACGTGTAGAGGCCGTATGGTTTTACGGTAGGGCTGCGAACACTTACGTACACTTGTGTGCATGTGGTGTTCGGGCAGGCAATACTAGTGGGCTTTGGTTTAAGCCGGATCCTAGTATTGCACGGATGGATTTGTTTTGTCTTCTGCGCATCCGCATTCCACGGAATGCGGATGCAGGTGTGTATGCACAATTTTCCGTAGCGATGAAGGAGGAGGTGCCTCATCAGGGTTTTGGCAGTTGGTTCGGCCAAAACCGTTGTGTGGCAGGCTCATTAAGGTTTTGACAGTTGATTCGGTCAAAACCATTTTGAGGCGGACTCATTAGGGTTTTGGCAGGTCGTTTGGTCAAAACCATTATGAGCCGCGGGCATCATTTACTAATCCTTTTAGTGATAATTTTATGATGGCTAATTGCATTGACCATTTGACCCCATTGACCTCTCTTGACTTTGTTGACCGGTTGACCGTGTTGACCATTGACCTTCAAGAGAGGTCTAAACTTTTCTTTTCATTTTCTTTTCCTTTTTGATTATGATAATGGTCATTTCAATGTAGCCATCAACTTTATCTTGATAGGATTGGTAATGATGATGTTTTGGGGATTATTGAACCATGGTTCATTTTCTTATGCTCATAATTCTTTTCTCATTCTCTCTCTTGCTCTTGCTCATGAGAAGAAAAGAATTGCACCATGGTTGCTAGCTCCTCCTTCTTCCTCCTCTTGATTCATCTTTTGATCTCATGTGTTGAGAGATAAAGATTCCACAAAGACAAAACCATCCCTCTATCACTTCTACACAACCTAGGGCTTCTAGACTAGCAATCTCTTTGCCTTAGTTACCTCGGTTCGAGGTGGAGCTTGGTGTAATCTCTCGGGTGGATCGTCTTCGACTCAAGGAGGCCGCGGAGGTGACCAAAGTACGGATCAACCCTCGGAGCAAGCAAGGAGAAGAACAACAAGAAGAGAAGGAGTTCAAGTTGAGGTATAACCCCTAACCGAGTAGATAAATCTCTTGTTAGGATGTTAGTGTGTTGTTTAGCAAAGATCCGGTTTTTACGGTCCATGTTACCATGTTTAGAAAAATTTTTGTTTTACCGTTTCCGCAACCCCGAAAGTACCGGGAGAGGTAACGTGGACCTAACAGTGGTATCAGAGCCTAACTAAACACACCCTAGCATGTTAGCAAAGTATCTAGAATTTCGACCGGACGAAAAACCGCAAAACACCCCGGAATTTCAAGTTTCTGCCGATTTTTAGATCTGTTCAAAAATTAATAAATCATACACTAAAAATCGGCTCAGGCTTTTTGTAGAAAACTGGAGAAAAATGATCCTCTAACTCGGTTAAAGCGCCGCGGAACTGCGGCATAAGCTTGCTTATGCCGCGGAACCGCGGCAGAGTTAACTCGGTTGGGGATCCTGTTTGCTGCAGTGTTCTCATTTGAGTATTTTGGGATTTTTGATATTTGACTTTTCTGCCCAGATTTTCCAGAAAGCAAAATTTGTTTTTGGGGCTCAAAAATCCGTATTTTTTGATCGATGTTCTGTAGACTTTGGCTAATGGTTATATCTGTAATGTTATATGTGTATTGAACGTCTACTAATCGCTATACGTCGATTAGTGGGGGTTATACATATCTGTGATCTGTGTTGTTGATGGTATGTGTATATGAACTCGTTGGATTGTCGCGGATGAATAGCCGGGATGGATGTGAGATGATAGTTTCTTTTTCTTTCATTCATCTAATAAATTTGTAAATTGATGTAATATTATTTGTATGGCCGCACAACCGGGTCGGGGTTGTAGCCGTCATTGTATAATTCTTTTTACTGTTTTTGCTCCTAGGATAGACCCATGGAGGGGGTGCACAAACTACCGCGTATCTCGAAGTGCCGAGTGGCCTACTCACGGCGTTGAGGGAGGTTGCTTCGCTTCGGGTACTTGGCGGGTAGTTTGCCGCACCCGTAGGGGTCTTGGGTGGGGTATTGGCTATTCATCGCGACCGTGTAATCCGCTTTTTGTTGCAGGCTCGAACGAATCGCTGGTTCCTAGTATATCCAAAGTGTTCATCTGTGATCTGGATTGGCTATCATTGCTATATATTTTTATATAATAACTATTTAGGCGTAGCTTATGTTTTTCAGCCGCGCTAGCCCAGCCCCCGCTCTGTCGTTAGTTAAGTAACCTAACGGGTGATGACGGGGCTCCGTGGCGAATGCGAATGGCATAAGCGTACGTCATATTTTGGTTGTTTTCTGCAATGGTAGGATTTAAATGATGGGACGCATTAAAAGAACTAATGCAAGAAAATAAACCTAAAAGACGTTGTTGGAACAAGTTTTTCAAAAAGCTGTTATCGCAAGGACGTTCATTTTTGTTTTGCATCGCGGTATTCGGTTATGAATGTCCAGCACCTCATTCGACGAGGCAAGGGCCAAGATCCCCTCATCGGGAGTGACCCCTTGGACAAAAGTTTGCGTCAGGACGATAACTTCACTATAGTCGATCATTCTTGCTTTGCATCGAGGTATTCATCTTATGAATACCCAGCACCTCACTCGACGAGGAAAGAGCCGAGATCCCTTCACAGGGAGTGACCTCTTTAGAAAAAGTTTTCGCCGCTATATTTTCGAAAAGGCAACCATGTTCCTCCAACGATATCAAGTTCATTACGTTAACGGGTTTTTCGCCAAAAACCCAGCCGTAGCCCTCCGTCATTTCCTACGAGTACTACTTAGTATTCGAGCTACGTATTTTGGCATTGTCAAGGCGTAGTGATCGGTAGCTAAGTATTGCTTGTTTGCAGCCTTATTTTTCGGATTATTTAGGACAGTCGCATAGCTATGTTGGCATTGTCAAGAGTTATGCGGGTGGGTCTAAGTTAATCAAGATAGTGACGGGCCGAACTTGACTAGCGGTTCATGATATGTTGGCATTATCAAGGTCATAAACCGTTAGGGGCAAAAACCACATCGGGAGTTTCTAAAGAAACTGAAACTTGCAGATTTAGCATACCTTCTGGAGTGTGGTGACTAGAGTGGATTCCATCTAGGTTATCACACAATGACAGTTGGATCCCGATCCCACTGATGAGTTGGATTACTCTCGGGAGATTACATTCACTTAACGATCAATGCTATAAACCTAGTAGGTGTCTAGAAAGGTGTTAGCGGGGCTACGCCCCCAGGGAAAAGAGGTTCTTAAATTAAGGAACTTCGCGAAAGCGTTGGAAAACCTCCCTCGAAGTACCGACACTAGCCTGGCTGAAAGGTTAAGCAAGTATTGTGACGTGAATTAAATCCCGACTAGTTCTTCTTTTAAAAGGTTTTAAGAAGAATTTGAGGAAACAGTGGGAGACATCCTGGTTAGATAAATTAATAAACCAATCTAATCTTGCAAGAGCGCACGCTGAGTGTTTTTTTTCTCTCTCTCCAGGTAGCAACCATTTCACGCCCTAATCAAGATAATAAAATGTATCGCTTGACCAATCCGAATTCTTATTCGGGGCAGGGGAACGTTGGTTCAGCTCTAACTTGTGACAACAGTCATGAGTATAAGAATGGGAAAGGGGATTGTATGGATTTCCAGGATACCCAGTTGAAGAAGAAGCATGGTTTTGCATCTACTTCAGGTGTTCTTGTAATTGAGAACTGTTTTACGGTCAGCCCTACCTCCTGGGTACTTGATACCGGATCAGGATCTCATATCTGTAATTTATTGCAGGGACTGAGAAAAAGTAGGAAAGTTGCACCGGGTGATATGTCGCTCAGAGTAGCGAACGGAGCACAAGTTAATGCGGTAGCCGTCGGTGAATATCACCTAGTATTGCCAAATGGAAAGACTATGATTTTGAACGATTGCTACTATGTACCCTCCATGGTTTGCAACATCATATCAGTTTCTTTACTCGATAAAGATGGATATAACTTTGTTCTTGATAGAAATATCATGAACATTTACCTTCATAAGGTACTGGTTGCAGAGGGTACACTGTGTAATGGTATATACGTTCTAAATCGGAATACAGTTCTCAATATACAAAACACACGCAAGAGGAAGAATTCAGATACGAATGAATCTTACTTGTGGCATTGTAGACTTGGTCATATCGAAGAGAAAAGACTGAGTAAGTTGCATAAAGATGGACTCTTAAATGCGTTTGAGTTTTCATCTTATGAAACTTATCAGTCTTGTCTCAAAGGGAAGATGACCAAATCTCCATTCACCGGACATGGAGAAAGAGCAACAGAGCTCTTGGGACTCATACACAGTGATGTATGTGGTCCGATGTCTATACATGCAAGGGGTGGATTCTCGTACTTCATCACATTCACTGACGATCTCTCTAGGTTCGGATATGTGTATCTGATGAAACACAAATCTGAAACTTTTGAGAAATTCAAGGAATTCAGAAACGAAGTAGAGAACCAGACAGGAAAAAGTATCAAGATCCTCCGGTCTGATAGAGGAGGGGAGTACTTAAGCACGGAATTCCGAGATTACTTAAAAGAGAATGGTATTCTCTCTCAGCTTACTCCTCCTTATACACCACAGCACAACGGTGTATCGGAGAGAAGGAATCGTACCCTATTGGATATGGTTCGATCCATGATGAGTAATGCTGAGTTACCTCTTTCATTCTGGGGACTTGCGCTAGATACAGCGGCATACTTACTGAATCAGGTTCCGTCTAAATCTGTACCTAAGACTCCATTTGAAATATGGCGTGGTAAGAAACCATATCTCAAACGAATTAAGATATGGGGTTGTCCGGCCTATGTAAAAGAACAAAAACCGGACAAGCTTGAAGCACGGTCAGTTTTATGCAAGTTTGTGGGATATCCTAGAAATTCTCTGGGATATCTATTCTACCACACTGAGGAACAGAAGGTGTTCGTTGCTCGCCGCGCTACCTTTTTAGAGTGGCAATTTCTTGCAAAAGAAATAAGTGGGAGCACGGTAGAACTGGATGAAATATCTGATCCACAAACTCAAACTGAGGATTTAGCAGAACCAGAAAATTCAATAACCCCAAACGAACCTCAGCCACTCCGCAGATCTGGTAGGATTTCTCATCCGCCCGAGAGATACTACGGTTTTCTCATTAACGGGGATCGAGAGGATTGCATTTTGGAAGAAGATGACCCTACCAGTTTCAGGCAGGCCATTATCAGTAGGGACTCTGATAAGTGGCAGGAAGCAATGCAATCCGAAATGGAGTCCATGTACGCCAATAAAGTGTGGACCTTGGATATTGCTCCACCTGGGGTAAAACCCGTTGGATGCAAATGGATCTACAAAAGGAAACTTGGTGTAGATGGGCAGGTGGAAACTATAAGGCTAGACTCATTGCAAAAGGTTTTCGTCAAAGACCTGGTTTGGACTATGACGAAACTTTTTCTCCGGTGGCCATGCTCAAATCCATTTGGATCCTACTTGCCATTGCTGCCTTCCATGACTATGAAATCTGGCAGATGGATGTTAAAACGGCTTTCCTAAACGGTTGTTTGGAAGAGTGCGTTTACATGGATCAACCAGAAGGTTTCGTAGACAGTGGGAGCAGCGGGAAGGTGTGCAAGTTGCTTAAATCCATTTATGGATTAAAGCAGGCATCGCGGAGCTGGAATATCTGTTTTGATGAGGCAATCAAGGAATTTGATTTCATCAAGAACGAAGATGAACCCTGTGTTTATAAGAAGATTGTAGGACGAACTGTCGTATTCCTAGTCTTGTACGTGGACGACATTCTTTTGATAGGAAATGATATTCCTATGCTACAGTCGGTCCAGCTATTTTTGTCACAACGGTTCTCCATGAAGGACCTGGGTGATGCCTCGTACATTCTGGGGATCAAGATCTATAGAGATAGATCCAAGAGACTACTGGGACTTTCGCAGTCCAGGTACATAGAGACCGTGCTAAAGAGATTTAGTATGGAGGGTTCCAAGCGCGGTAACATACCCGCATTGCACGGAATTACCCTCTCCAAGAAGATGTCTCCTAAGACTGACAAGGAGAGGGTTCGCATGAGCACTATACCCTACGCTTCGGCGGTAGGATCTATAATGTATGCGATGTTATGTACAAGACCAGATGTAGCTTACGCGCTGAGCGCGGTAAGCCGGTATCAGTCAGACCCAGGGGAGGACCACTGGACAGCAGTGAAGAACATTCTCAAGTACCTGAGAAGGACTAAGGAGATGTTCCTGGTTTACGGTAATGGAGACCTCAGGGTCGAGTCCTTTACCGATTCAAGCTTCCAGAGTGACAAAGATGACAACAAGTCTGTCTCAGGTTTTGTGTTTACTCTCAACGGAGGGGCGGTATGTTGGAGGAGTTCCAAACAGGATACCGTCGCAGACTCGACGATGGAGGCTGAATACATTGCTGCAAGCGATGCCGCAAAAGAGGTGGTCTGGATGAAGAAGTTCATTAGTGAACTTCAGGTGGTTCCGTCCATTGTTGACCCAATACCTTTGTATTGTGATAACAATGGGGCTATAGCTTTAGTGAAGGAACCAAGGTCCCATCAGAAATCCAGGCACATCTTAAGGCGGTATCACCTGATCAGGGAGATCATTGATCGCCAGGAGATCGAGATGCGGAGAGTGGACACAAAGGACAACACAGCGGACCCATTCACGAAGGCCTTACCCCAGACTCAGTTCGAGCGGCTGATCGAGATGATAGGTCTTCGATACGCCAGTACATGGCCTTAGTGCAAGTGGGAGATTGTTAGTGTATATGCCCTAGAGGCCATTACTGTATCATACTAGTATGTATATTATTTGATGGAAGCTTGGGATATTCACAGTTGTACAGATAATCCTGCTCGAAATAGTAGTATGCTACGTGGTTTGTCTCTGCTTTAATGTGTACATGTGTGTTTCTTTATTATATCACCTATACGCATTAGTGGAGCCCTTAGGATCTTTGCTTGATTACCGGCGTTGTGATGGCGATCACACTCGTGGGGGCTGGGTAATCTACAAGCACACCCTTATACACGTCCCTAGTCATGGGATTATCGAGATAGGGCATCGATACTCCGGAGTAGACTAGCGTATGCGCTTCTCATCCCAGCACGGGAGACGGTCTGTCGCACAGCCGTCAGTACGCCGTACTTGAGATAGTATGCGGGTGCTCGTTAGGTTATGAGTACACTGGACAGGACTCGTCGGGAAATGATGGTTGGTATTATACCTATCGTCAGTTATCAGTTCCCATGTGACATGAGTACAACTTAGTCCGCTGACTTGACACTGTCACTTCGCCTCGAGTGTGTTCCCACTGTTCTTTGATTACTACCCTACCACGGCTCTACTGAGTCAGGGCAAACAGGTAGTAGTTGGGAGCAGTCCCGAAGCACTTAGAGGCAGTGACGGTTAGACATGATTCGTCTCTCCCGGTATTGGGGGTTGACATCGCGCTGTGTCTAGGAAAGCCATTACACGAGTAGTCCCTGGCCAGGGCAAGCGAGATATACTGGTAGGTTTCCAATGTTATCTCAGGGTGTTCTGGGCTTCACTCCGACACGACTTGTACCGCTATTAGGGGACTGACGTTTACCGCCCCCTAGGCCCGCCATGCGATGTATCGGACGAACAGACCGGACTGTACGGAGATTGTCACATACAGGCTCAGTAGGAGTTCGGATGGGTTTACCTCATCGGCCTTCTTATCGACATCTACCTGGGGACCGCTACGTACAGCTAGTGCCGCTTGCGGTCTGTGGTTAAACCCACTGCCAGCGTAGTGTTGAGTGTTTAGAGTCCCACACAGAGAGTTTCCCTGCACTGAGCGAAACGTGTAGAGGCCGTATGGTTTTACGGTAGGGCTGCGAACACTTACGTACACTTGTGTGCATGTGGTGTTCGGGCAGGCAATACTAGTGGGCTTTGGTTTAAGCCGGATCCTAGTATTGCACGGATGGATTTGTTTTGTCTTCTGCGCATCCGCATTCCACGGAATGGGGATGCAGGTGTGTATGCACAATTTTCCGTAGCGATGAAGGAGGAGGTGCCTCATCAGGGTTTTGGCAGTTGGTTCGGCCAAAACCGTTGTGTGGCAGGCTCATTAAGGTTTTGACAGTTGATTCGGTCAAAACCATTTTGAGGCGGACTCATTAGGGTTTTGGCAGGTCGTTTGGTCAAAACCATTATGAGCCGCGGACATCATTTACTAATCCTTTTAGTGATAATTTTATGATGGCTAATTGCATTGACCATTTGACCCCATTGACCTCTCTTGACTTTGTTGACCGGTTGACCGTGTTGACCATTGACCTTCAAGAGAGGTCTAAACTTTTCTTTTCATTTTCTTTTTCTTTTTGATTATGATAATGGTCATTTCAATGTAGCCATCAACTTTATCTTGATAGGATTGGTAATGATGATGTTTTGGGGATTATTGAACCATGGTTCATTTTCTTATGCTCATAATTCTTTTCTCATTCTCTCTCTTGCTCTTGCTCATGAGAAGAAAAGAATTGCACCATGGTTGCTAGCTCCTCCTTCTTCCTCCTCTTGATTCATCTTTTGATCTCATGTGTTGAGAGATAAAGATTCCATAAAGACAAAACCATCCCTCTATCACTTCTACACAACCTAGGGCTTCTAGACTAGCAATCTCTTTGCCCTAGTTATCTCGGTTCGAGGTGGAGCTCGGTGTACATCTCTCGGGTGGATCGTCTTCGACTCTAGGAGGCCGCGGAGGTGACCAAAGTACGGATCAACCCTCGGAGCAAGCAAGGAGAAGAACGACAAGAAGAGAAGGAGTTCAAGTTGAGGTATAACCCCTAACCGAGTAGATAAATCTCTTGTTAGGATGTTAGTGTGTTGTTTTGCAAAGATCCGGTTTTTACGGTCCATGTTACCATGTTTAGAAAAAATTTTGTTTTACCGTTTCCGCAACCCCGAAAGTACCGGGAGAGGTAACGTGGACCTAACAGCATCAGCGCCAAACGCCTCAACGCTTCAACTAAAAGCGTATCAGCGCTCCACATCTAGCGCTAAGTGCATCAGCGCTCTTCATTTAGCGCAAAGCGCATTAGCGCTTCATATCCGGCGCTAGTGCCAAGTGCACCACATACTTTTATGTGCGCTTGGACAGAACATAAACTGTTCTTTGAATAAACCTGGAGCTATGATAAATGCACAGCATTCAACTAAAGACAAAACATTGTCAGAGACCAAACAAATGCTTAGCATTTTTAAAGAGATTGGGCTCAAACAAACATCTAACAACCCAAGAAAAACAAATGTTGAACATTGTAATTGAATGGACTTAGCCTAAATTGGCCATAAGTCCTCAATTTAGATTAATTGAGTTCATATGCTCATAAATCACAGATCTTAGTCCCAATTGGACTACAGGTCTCTCAACCCACATCGGTTTAAGGGTACATCTCTGAACTCCTCTGATATTTGTCGTTGTAATCCTTCAACGTCTTCAGAGAGGCGACGGGTCCCGACAACTATACATTTCATGGACTGTGGGGTCCTTAAGCCCATGGACTATGATGTCCTTAACCTTAACTGTGAGGTCTTTAAACTCACGGACTATGATGTCCTTAACCTTGACTGTGAGGTCTTTAAACTCATGGATTATGATGTCCTTAACCTTGACTGTGAGGACTTTAAACTCACGGACTATGATGTTCTTAACCTTGGCTGTGAGGTCTTTAAACTCACGGACTATGATGTCCTTAACCTTGGACAGAGATGTCCTTAAACTAACATTGGACCGTAATGTCCTTAAACTAATTATCGACCGCAATGTTCCTAATCTAAACAATAGAGCCCAATTGCTCTCTTGTTGGATCTAAACGATCCCGTTAAGTTGATCTTAGTCTGAAATTAGACTAACGTATCCTTAACAAACGTTTAAGTTGATCTTAGTCTCAAATGAGACTAACGTATTCTTAAACACAACCCCCAAACCCAAATCTAAGAAGATACGGATTTGGACTAATCCACGCCCTACGGGCGACAACATAAATTAGTCTCCGTATACAATCCACGGGCAACCAAAAACAAAACAAACACCTACGACACGAAGTGACCATCTGGAGAAGGAGAAAGTGGTTATCGCGATGCAGTAGCGTAATTAACTGCAGGGGCTTGCGCATGCAGGGAAGAGCGTCCCCACAATCAAAAACCCCTCAAATGAGGGGGAATCTGACGAAGTCTGCTACATCGGCCGCATCCGTTTAAACCTTCGATTCACGGTACCATAAATCAACTTGGCATCTTCGGAGAGGTGAACGGATAGCACCAATTAGCATCTGCACTCGAAGTTCAGGAAAGACGTTTGTCTTCCCGGTCTTTCGGCGGGGAACAGTCACTCTCCGAACCGAGAAAACACATGGTGGATGCACTGAAATATCATATCAAGAGAAACCGGGTTTTTAAAACAGTACATGCTTTCTTTTGAAATCACCACGGTTCTCAGATCCAGAAATCTCATGAAAACAACATATCTCAATGCGTAAAAGCGTAAAGCATGATGTACGCGACATATAACAGAAACGTAAGCATATCCGTATATCAAGAAACATGGGACAGTAATATGTACACATTGAGGGAAAACCGCTCTATTAAATGAATCCAGTTTTAAAATACATCTTGCGGATCCCAAATCTCCAAAATCAAGCCAGAATCATCTATATATGTGCAAATACGTATGTATGCAAGTATAGGTGTACAATATATGTGTACGCAAGTATGAGTGTATAATATGTATGTACGCCAGTATGAGTGTACAATATGCATGTGCGCCAATATGGATGTACAAGTAGGTATATACGCAAGTATGAGTGTATAATATGCATGTGTGCCAATATGGATGTACAAGTAGGTATATATGCAAGTATGAGTGTACAATATGCCTGTGCGCCAATATGGATCTACAAGTAGGTATATACGCAAGTATGCGTGTACAATATGCCTGTGCGCCAATATGGATGTACAAGTAGGTATATACGCAAGTATGAGTGTACAATATGCCTGTGCGCCAATATGGATGTACAAGTAGGTATATACGCAAGTATGAGTGTACAATATGCATGTGTGCCAGTATGTCATACAAAGAGTCATATCCTGATGCAACAATCCTACTGTGTAGTGACATGAAAATTATCGATTATGAAGTGTGTGAGCCGGCAAGCAGGTGTACGTGGAACATACGCATCATCGATAATGGTGCTGGTGTCCTGACAGCATGGGTTTAATATAACAATAAACACATTTACACATGCAATACAATGCGAATAGCAAGAATATGCGGAAATCGAATAATAAACGTAACAGTGAAGAATCTACATCAATATATATATGTCATACAGTTTTGCCATTTGAAATAACACGAATCGTGGTGTTTAGAAAAATAAGGGCTACGGTGTTTTTTAGAAAAGATGGGTCTTTTGAAAATATCCGTAGAATCCCTTGGCCTGTCTTTAAAATACTCACGATTCGTTAGTTTTGAAATAGGTATGACTCGAGTCAAACATCTATAAGTAAACTACAGGACTAATCGAAAGGTAAGGAAACCACCTAAATCTGAGTCGATATATATAAATATAATATTCGGTGATCCCGCCTCAATAGTATCACATACGATACAATATAAGCATGACATCCTCGAGTCAAGAGTGCAGATCTATCATCAATATAAAGCTCGTACGGTAAATCTATCGTACGGCATCCCAAATCTTGGTACGGGTCGAAATATCACCTTCATCTCATCATTTATCTGGTATCCTTATCATCATATCTCATGAACTGGGGTACTGATCTAAGTCTAATACCAACTGATACCAAATATATATATATATATATATATATATATATATATATATATACATATATACATGTATGAAAACACGCGCCTAAAGGCCCGCTATAATCTCATGTCGTATCTCTTAATACGAATCAAAACATATCACCGATCTTATGGCATCATGCCCAATCTCATCGACCCATCTCCAAATACCATAACAATCCTCATCATCCATGTATAAGTATACGTATATATATATACATAGTCCCATACCTATGTGTTTGTGTGTGTATATATATACATATCCCCATAAACGTACAAGTAAAACAAAGTAAGCATGCATGTGCGTGCGTGTGGGTGTAAACCTTATTCTAAGTTCCGCGACTAACTAACTAATGACGCTATCATCCAATTATACTAAAATAATCCATGACTCCTAAAGCCTATCTAGATAATCATAATCTCATATAATATATCCATATAATATATACCATATACTATACTACGAACTGCGGGGGTGCTATACGCCATCCACCCGACTTCCCCCGTAGATACGTATCTACTCACTTTGATCCTCGCTTTCTGGGGTCGATGACGCCATGCTCATCCTCTTCGTCTTGAAATCCATGTGGGGGTATCTACAACCAATACACAATCGCAAAATCCGTATTAAAATCAAGTCGGAAAACCAAAACGGCACACGTTTCGCTCATAGGTTAAAACCTATAGCCTACGCCTGCAAAACCACCCAAACAACCCCCGTCGCTGACGTACAACACCAGACGACGGAACACAAAATCAAATACCAAATCCCAAATTAAAACAAAGTCGCAAAACAATGCAGCAACTCAAGAAAATGGTCCCAGATTTTACCCTAAGTGAAATTAGCCAATTTTGCATATGGGAGGGATCTAGTTTACTGAAGATAAAGCCCTGGACCAAACACGGATCATTTCCACTCTACCCAGGCCGTAAATTATGGCCAAAATGATTAAATTTGCTGCCATAACCTGGAGTGGGGGTCTCAGGTTTTGGGTATAGGTTCTAGGTTGCCTGCACACCTCTCAGTCTTCGCTAAATATTTTTCAGGTCACCCGGGTTATAGCAGATACCAAAACACATCACAATTTCCATAAAATCTGCCGATGTCGGGGTTTCTATGTTTGGGTTTGGGGTTTTATTCTCTGGTTTTAATCCAAAATACGATCACTACAGGGGTTGTGCGGTCTCTACAAACCTCAATTAGTCTTTAAGATTCAATTCAAACCCTAACCTCTTCTAGAAATTCTCAAAGTTCACAACACAACACTAAAACACTTCTAAACTTGTATGAAAGCTAAAGTGAATAAATTACAATGCAAATGATGAAGGAATTACCTCATTTGGCAACTCAAGAATTTTCTTGAGTTGCCCAAGAGCCCAAAATGCAAACTTTCTTGGTCCAAAGTATAGCTTGTGAGCTTGTGCAAGTTTTTTGTGAAAAAGAGATGGTGTTTTGATGAGAGAATGAGGGTGTTTGTGAGGGTTTTGATGAAGAGGGAGATGGGTGCTGCTATGGGGGTGAGAGAGAGAAAGGAGATGAAGGAAACAATGAAGGGAGCAAGTGCCATGATCTAGGTTTGACCCCTCATCTTCTCTCTCTCTCTCTCATGCCCATCCCTCATTTTTTTATGTTTTCTTTTTCTTTTATTTTATTTTCTATTCTTTTCATTTTAATTCCCAAAATGAAATGATCATGAAGGAAAACCATGATAAAAATGTACCAAGTGTTAAAAATGACATGTACATGTCATGTGCACAAAACACGCTTAATGCCCGATTAGCGATATTTAATCGCGATTAGCACTAAATAGTATATAATAAATCATAAAAACTTAAAATTTGCATAATTCACATAAAACATCCTCTTCTTAGTAATTTCTATAATTTTCCAATTTTTTCCCAAATTATCAGTATTTAATTATACCGCTTTATTAAAATATTCAATATATTTATTATTTAATTATAAAAATTCCCAAAAATAATATTTTATTTTCCTGAAATGTTACAATCTTCCGTCCTTAAAGAAATTCGGTCCCCGAATTTAAATTTAAACCCCTCAAATACTAAAACATTTCAGTAAAAGTCCAAGTCGTCGGGGCTCCGAAATCATCAATACATAAAACGCATCATAGCGCAATGCATGTGCATGAACAATGAGCAGATAACTCCAAATCAAAACTCCGTCAAGCATCCCGCAATCATCGGAGTCATGGTGAAGACACAAATGTCAAATCCAAAACGAAACCAATATGATATACATCAAAACTATACATATAAACATCAAATCTATATACGTAAACATCTGAAGGAAATGCATTCCAAACCTTTCATGTTGCTGTGCGATGCGCATAACACTGCACAGTGGCGGACGTCCAATGTAAGAAAATAACCATATATGTATACATCTTTTGTTTAATATGTACGTCCCGCCATTTTAAAAACAATTTAGAAGGGTTTCCTTGTTTTAAACGTTTCGTGTCATTTCAGACACGTAGGGAAATACTGAGACTATAGCTCCCTTTTTGGAAATCCCTTCGATAACTATCAATGCATGCAAAATATATCCTGGTACTGTCCTCTGACTAGTCCTGCTTAGTACGAAAACAAATACTAAATATCATAAAAACGTACTTCTCCATAAGAAATCAATCCCAAAATGTGCATATGAATGCTACGTGCGTCTGGTGCGCACGGAAATCGAAACCCATGAATGTGCCATACATGTGCACAGAAACAACATCTAAGTGCATCTGGTGTGCACGAAACATCTGTCAAAGGCAGCGGGTGTGCCTGACAGCAATATCAGGTGCATCTGATATGCACGAAGAATCTCGATTTAGTGCATCTGGTGTGCACCAAAATCGCATCAAGCGCCCAAGCAAGCGCAAGAATCCAAATAAAGTGTACGAAAACAATTATCGAATATCAAAATCAAAATCGACGGTATACGACACATTCAATCCAAATCCAAGTCAGGTATATCGTGGTACATAATCTCACAACTATGCGCATCAGCATGCACAAAAGCAGATCAAATAAAAAAAGTGCATGAAAACTATGCCGAAAGTACAAGTCAAATCATATGCATACCATAGGTATGAACTCAAAAATCAATATCTCGAATGACATCAAATCGAAGTCAGGTGCAACTATAGTGCACAAAATCTCAATCATGCAAACAAATCGTCCAAAATACCAAAATCCATAAAATGTCGGATGCGTGATATTCGAATCACCAAATCCCAGATCGTACACACTGTCATCGATATGTCCTTCCTTTGCAGTCGAGAAGGTGTCGGCGCATCCAAAGCTAGCAGAGCTAGATATCTACTTGCCTCCTGTTCATGGTCTGGCACCTGGTACTTTAGGCTCTTGTCTCTCACTGCGAATTGCTAGATATATAGCTCCTCGGCTCAACGGCCCAATATGGAATGACGGCTGAAACAGTCCCGCTCTGGTACATCCTCTAAGATCTCTGGTCAACTGTCATGGTCACTCGTAACATGTCTCGTCGACGATGCCGAACTCTGGCCTGCTGGGTGTGCACAATATGACCGCTCCTGGGTCCAAGTCTTCTCGTATATTATTCCAGAAAGGTTCTGTCGAAGTCTCTCCCAAATCTCGTTTCTGCCGAACTGCCCGGAAGTCATCGTCCTTTACTAAATCTGTTCCTTGTTCCGGAACGGCTGCATACTCATCGCGACTCATTCTGGAAGGTATATCCATATATAACGGCTCTGTATGCGTATCACATTTCTGATGTCAACGGAGTGGAACGTCATCTCATCAAGATCTCGTGCGAACTGCTTACTCCACTTTTCTCAAATGTCGACTGCTTCGGACTCGTCTCTTCATGGCTGCATGGACTGTGCTCCAATGGCTATACTCGTATCTGGAGTCTCTCAAGCAATGTATCCCATCACATGATATCCGAATGATGTCGAACCTTTCGATCGATTCGTCAAAATTCCATAATCCCCCAAGAGCTCAATATCTTGGGTATAATTTAATAGTATTCCAGTACATGCCACAGCACCTGTGGACCAACCGTAGAAGGGCAAACCCAAGCCTCACTAATGGCACCGCTGAACTGCCGCAAACCCTAAGTTTTCAAAGCGTTCTCATGGTCATTATGTCGAGTTAGGGTTTCATTCTTCTAGAGGGTCCATAGCATTACCTGCATTTGTCTCTGAATACTTTAAACTTGGAAAATGGCTTCTGACATTCGATCGTCTCTATCGACTCCCAACATACCTGCGTGAAGCCGTCTCTAGCTGGAATCAATCAATCTGATGACCTCGCATCGGGGTAAGCGAACGAACCACATGTCCTAGTCATTCATCCTCGGACGACTAGTGACCTTCTATCATATCTCAAGTACAACTCGTACTGCAATAGCTCCAACATCTGGGGCGATATCTCGTCGTTCGCAGCAACAACTGGCTCATTTTTCCGCACGCTGAACAGTGCCTCAATCATCAAATAATCGGTGTATCGACGGTCATCACATTCTGGCTGGCCTCCAGCAGTAGCCTGATCCTCTGGTGCTGATTTGCACGTCCGAGAAATCTCATAAAAGCGATCCATCAAACGCTCATGGCGCGAAAACACAATAAAACGACGCCTCTATGCAATCGTATGTCCCTGGAATCACGCCCTGGACAGTCCTCGTTCGTGACGAGCTCGTGCTGACGCAACTCTAGCCGTAGCTCTCTCTGCCCGTGCAATCGTGGCAGCAAAATCATAAACCAATATCGATGATGGTAGATCATAGAAATGAATATAATAATGTGCAAGGAAATGTACATCCTAAGGCTTCTTAAGTGGAGTAGCGTATCGTAAGTATGCCGCGGAGCATACACACGGTACGTCACTCTCCTTAAGTCACCTACTCCATCAACCAAGGTCAACCTATGCGACGAAAGTTCGGGTCTAATACCCCCTCGATTAAGTCTAAGTTCCGTAAGGTCAAGCCTAAGTTCCGAATATATACAAACGCTCTAGGCTCTGCATAGTCAAACATAGACTCGAACTAAGGTTAACCTAGCACTCTGATACTAACTTTGTCACGACCCGAAATGGCACGTGACTGGCCCTTGAATCATATGAAGTCTATAGGACCCCATTTAATTCAAGTAAGCCAAAAGCCCAGAAATCTAAAACAGTTTTAAATAATAAAAAATGGAAAACTTGCTTAAAAGCAAGTGGTTTTAATAGCATAAGCCGAATTAAGCGTTTTTAAAATATCAAGTCATTTCTGAAAATTTCGGCAGAGTTTCCTTTGTAAAAACTGGCCCCGAACGGGGTACAACATGAATAATATGAGTAAAGGCATCCCCAAGTGGGAGCTAGCTCTTCGTCCATTGACGGTCACAACCACGCAAGCAATATAATATACAACGCCATGGGCGAGTATCAAAACTCAAAAGGAAACTCAAAACAACAAGAAAACAATAATAATACAAGCGCGACTCTACGGTCGAAAGAATAAACAACTGGTTTTCTAAGTCTGAGATAATATACAAGTCTGGTTGATGGAGTTACTAGATACAACTGAAAATAAAATAAATAAATACAATGGTGGTCACGATGCGAGTGAACCCACCTACCAAAGCAATCACTCGGAATGGGAACAGTGTGCCAGAAACCGCAATGAAACCTGTACGGCAAAACCTGCAAGAAACTGTGTCACAACGGGGGTGAATAGCCAACTCGTGAGTAGAAAACATCACAGAGCAGAAATCGTATGTATGACTCAATCCTAGGTCAAAACGATCAATATATATATATATATATATATATATATATATATATATATATATATATCCTCAATATGATAAAGTCTGAAGCATGGAAAGCTGGCAAGGGTAAACATCCATACCAAGTGTAATACCAAGTGCTCGTGTCAGTGCCTCTGGTAGAAACATATCAAAAATATGAGGTATGATCAATGTAATCATCATGAAATTAGTGTCAACTATATCATGATGTCTAAGTATGTGGATATCATCCAACTATGTAATCGATGCCTGTATGCATGTGGATCCCGTCCACGTGTCAACCAATGACACAAAACACCATGCATGTAAATATCATAAATCATATGCATGAAAGTATGAGGATATAAATCAACGTGTGTCCCTCACGACACATCAAAATCATAGAACCTTAGTGTCTAGTATCGACACTCGAAACATCATGAAACCTGTGCCCAGCATCGGCACGCAAATCCTCATATATCGGGCTCCGTCAGTCCGGATCGGCCCACGGGCTCCGTCAGTCCGGATCGGCCCGTATCATCTCTCGACTCCGGTCGGTATCCTCCGGATATCCTCCGAGCCCAAATACTATCACCGGTAGGTAGTAGTTGCTCTGCCAGGCTCACCGTCTATATACACAGCATCCCTTTCTTGCCCCGGGGTACCATACCGGGTCCACCATGTACCTGCAAACGGAATCATCCGTCTCCTCGAATCGGGTTTCACATGTCACTCTCCGAACCGAGAAAACACATGGTGGACGCACTGAAATATCATATCAAGAGAAACCGGGATTTTAAAACAGTACATGCTTTCTTTTGAAATCGCCACGGTTCTCAAATCCAGAAATATCATGAAAACAGCATATCTCAATGCGTAAAAGCGTAAAGCATGATGTATGCGACATATAACAGAAACATAAGCATATCCGTATATCAAGCAACATGGAACAGTAATATGCACACATCGAGGGAAAACCGCTCTATTAAATGAATCCAGTTTTAAAATATATCTTGCGGTTCCCAAATCTCCAAAATCAAGCCAGAATCATCTATATATGTGCAAATACGTATGTATGCAAGTATGGGTGTACAATATGTGTGTACGCAAGTATGAGTGTACAATATGTATGTATGTAAGTATGAGTGTACAATATGTCTGTGCACCAATATGGATGTACAAGTAGGTATATACGCAAGTATGAGTGTACAATATGCATGCGCGCCAATATGGATGTACAAGTAGGTATATACGCAAGTATGAGTGTACAATATGACTGTGCGCCAATATGGATGTACAAGTAGGTATATACGCAAGTATGAGTGTACAATATGCATGTGCGCCAATATGGATGTACAAGTAGGTATATACGCAAGTATGAGTGTACAATATGACTGTGCGCCAATATGGATGTACAAGTAGGTATATACGCAAGTATGAGTGTACAATATGACTGTGCGCCAATATGGATGTACAAGTAGGTATATACACAAGTATGAGTGTACAATATGCATGTGCGCCAATTTGGATGTACAAGTAGGTATATACGCAAGTATGTGTGTACAATATGCCTATGCGCCAATATGGATGTATAAGTAGGTATATACGCAAGTATGAGTGTACAATATGCATGTGTGCCAGTATATCATATAAAAAGTCATATCCTGATGCAACAATCCTACTGTGTATTGACATGGCAATTATCGATGATGAAGTGTATGAGCCGGCAAGCAGGTGTACGTGGAGCATACGCATCATCGATAATGGTGCTGGTGTCCTGACAGCATGGGTTTAATATAACAATAAACACATTTACACATGCAATACGATGTGAATAGCAAGAATATGTGGAAATCGAATAATAAACGTAACATTGAAGAATCTACATTAATATATATATATATATATATATATATGTCATACAATTTTGCCATTTGAAATAACACGAATCGTGGTGTTTAGAAAAATAAGGGCTACGGCGTTTTTAAGAAAAGATGGGTCTTTTGAAAATATCCGTAGAATCGCTTGGCCTGTCTTTAAAATACTCATGATTCGTTAGTTTTGAAATAGGTATGACTCGAGTCTTATCTAACATCTATAAGTTATCTATAGGACTAATCGAAAGGTAAGGAAACCACCTAAATCTGAGTCGATACATATAAATATAATAATCGGTGATCTCGCCTCAATATTATCACATACGATACAATATATAACATGACATTCTCGAGTCAAGAGTGCGGATCTATCACCAATATAAAGCTCGTACGGTAAATCCACCGTACGGCATCCCAAATCTGGGTACGGGTCGAAATATCACCTTCATCTCATCATTTATCCGGTATCCTTATCATCATATCTCATGAACTGGGGTACTGATCTAAGTCTAATACCAACTAATACCAACTATATATATATATATACGTGTATGAAAACACACGCCTAAAGGCCCGCTATAATTTCATGTCGTATCTCCTAATACGAATCAAAACATATTACCGATCTTATGGCATCATGCCCAATCTCATCGACTCATCTCCAAATACCATAACAATCCTCATCGTCCATGTATAAGTATACGTATGTATATGTATACACACACACACACACACACACATAGTCCCATACCTGTGTGTGTGTGTGTACATATCTTCATAAACGCATAAGTAAAACAAAGTAAGCATGTGTGTGCGTGTGTGTGGGTGTAAACCTTATTCTAAGGTCCGCGACTAACTAACTAATGACGCTATCATCCAATTATACTTAAATAATCCATGACTCCCAAAGTCCATCTAGATAATCATAATCTCATATAATATATCCATATAATATATACCATACACTATACTACGAACTGCGGGGGTGCTATACGCCATCGACCCGACTTCCCCCGTAGATATGTATCTACTCACTTTGATCCCCGCTTGCTGGCGTCGATGACGGCACGCTCATCCTCGTCGTCTTGAAATCCATGTGGGGGTACCTACAACCAATACACAATCGCAAAATGCGTATTAAAATCAAGTCGGAAAACCAAAACGGCACATGTTTCGCTCATAGGTTAAAACCTATAGCCTACGCCTGCAAAACCACCAAACAACCCCCATCGCTGACGTACAACACCAGACGACGGAACACAAAATCAAATACCAAATCCCAAATTAAAACGAAGTTGCAAAACAATGCAGCAACTCAAGAAAATGGTCCCAGATTTTACCCTAAGTGAAATTAGCCAATTTTGCATATGGGAGGGGTCTAGTTTACTGAAGATAAAGCCCTGGACCAAACACGGATCATTTCCACTCTACCCAGGCTGCAAATTGCGGCCAAAATGATTAAATTTGCAGCCATAACTTGGAGTGGGGGTCTCAGGTTTTGGTTATAGGTTTTAGGTTGCCTGCACACCTCTCAGTCTTCGCTAAATATTTTTCAGGTCACCCGGGTTATAGCAGATACCAAAACACATCACAATTTCCATAAAATCTGCCGATGTCGGGGTTTCTAAGTATAGGTTTGGGGTTTTATTCTCTGGTTTTAATCCAAAATACGATCACTACAGGGGTTGTGTGGTCTCTACAAACCTCAATTACACTTTAAGATTCAATTCAAACCCTAACCGCTTCTAGAAATTCTCAAAGTTCACAACACAACACTAAAACACTTCTAAACTTGCATGAAAGCTAAAGTGAATCAATTACAATGCAAATGATGAAGGAATTACCTCATTTGGCAATTCAAGAATTTTCTTGAGTTGCCCAAGAGCCCAAAATGCAAACTTTCTTGGTCCAAAGTGTAGCTTGTGAGCTTGTGCAAGTTTTTTGTGAAAAAGAGATGGTGTTTTGATGAGAGAATGATGGTGTTTTTGATGGTTTTGATGAAGAGGGAGATGGGTACTGCCATGGAGGTGAGAGAGAGAAAGGAGATGAAGGAAACAATGAAAGGAGCAAGTGCCATGACCTAGGTTTGACCCCTCACCCTCTCTCTCATGCCCATCCTTCAATTTTTTATGTTCTTTTTCTTTTATTTTCTTTTCTATTCTTTTCATTTTAAGTCCCAAAATGAAATGATCATGAAGGAAAACCATGATAAAAATGTAACAAGTGTTAAAAATGACATATGCATGTCATGTGTACAAAACACGCTTAATGCCCGATTAGCGATATTTAATCGCGATTAGCACTAAATAGTGTATAATAAATCATAAAAACTTAAAATTTGCATAATTCACATAAAACATCCTCTTCTTAGTAATTTCTATAATTTTCCAAATTTTTCCCAAATTATCGGTATTTAATTATACCGCCTTATTAAAATATTCAATATATTTATTATTTAATTATAAAAATTCCTAAAAATAATATTTTATTTTCTTGAAATGTTACATTTACACCGGCAGATTGAGGTCTGCCCTTCTTCTTCACCACTGCCTCATATTTTCGGACAGCTTTCAAAGCCAAATCATGGGTTGGGAAATCACCTGTAGTTAATGCAGCTTGGATCTCCGGCTCCAACCCTTGCAGAAATTGTCTAGCCATGATTTCAGCAGTTGGTATGAGATGGGCCGCAAACCTGTTACGGTCTTGTGTTTGCTATGTAGTATGTGATATCAGAAAATTCGAATATTTGAGACATATTTTACCTGCTCAAAATAGTGAACTCGGCATCATACTCATCCACGGATTTGCTCCATATAGAGGCTTGTTGTAGATTGATGAATTGCTGCTTCATGTCAAATCAGGAAATCTCGGGAAAATACATCTCGTCGAACATGTCGCGAAAAGTCTTCCATTCGATCGGCTGGGTAAGACGGCTTTCTTTCGCCTTCCACCATACCCTGGCATTGTTAGTTAGTTGCAGCTTTGCAACCTTTATCCAAGCAATCTCTGGCACTTGTGCTGCTACCAGGTAGTCTTCGATCGGCTGAGCTCATTCCTCTGCTTCCAAAGGGCTCTCTTTCTAAGATAATTGTTTAGGGTGCAGTACCCGGAATTGCTTCACTCCAGGTGCCTCGGATTCTGGGCGATACAATAAAATAGCAGTCTGCTGCTGCTGTCCCTCCAAGAGGTTCTTAATTGCCTCAAGCAATACTGTCTACTCGTTGATCGGAGCTGCTACGGTAGGTGTAAGTGGAAGAGGTGGTGGTGTGGTGTTGCCGTTCACGTTGGTGCTGGTGTTGTTTCGAGAATCCTTAACCTTGAAAGAAAAATAGGGTTAGGATAGATTCAAGGAATATGAAATATAAAGAATGTTTTAATTGATGATTCTTGTGATATATTGCTTAAGACTTCATGCAGAACTGACCTGCATGGGCCGCCAACAAAACCTGTCACGCCCCGCTTTCCGGTATACGGATAAGGAGACGCGGCGGGGCCTGCGACATATTTACTCAGGAGTAAACACGCTAAGCGTAAATAAGTAATATAATAAAAATGTACACAAGAAAGACATGAGATGTAAATGAAAAGTAAATAAAATGTGGAAAGCAATGCTTAAACAATGGCATGAACTGACAGTAAAAGTATATACAAGTGACTAGAGCTCCGTGTCCTCGATGAACTGCTCTAAGTCTTCTGAGCTGGACTCGATCTCCACAGAGTCAGATCCTCCTGACAACATTCCAAAGAAAGAATAGAAAAGAAATATCGTCAGCGAACAATCGCTCGGTAAGTCCCAAAAAGAGATTGAAATAGAATAGACATATAAGAGAATATACTGGTAGAATGTATGATTGTTATATTAACACAGTTGTTTGTGGCTTGGTGTTCAGTCGAAAATATTGCAATCTTGAATATATCAACTTCCTCACTTTTCTAATCATTTAAGGATAGTTGATATAAATATAACACATATTACCAGTTCGTCTGCAAATTATCAAATACCACGTGTTATATATATAATCAACGTCTTTTTAAGGAAATTGTATGTTTAGTATGTTATGCATAATATTCTATATCTCCAACACTTTTCATTGAGATTTTGTGCAGAAAATTATTTCAGGACAGATATCGGAATCGCAAATTTGCCGATAAAATACAACAAGTCAAAGAGTTAAAATCTGGCAGAGATTCAGAAGAGATAAAGAGATTCCAGATATCAGAAGAAGACCCAAATGCCAACATCGGAATAGCCCTGAAATATCATGCAGTGATAGCTTCAAACGGCCGCAGAACCACGGTCGAGTCAGCCCGATCCGCCGCGGATCCGCGGCCGAGTTGGGGGCGCCGGGATCGATACTTCTCCAGAGGCTCTCATACCACTCTTTAGCTTGTTGAAGACGCTTCGAACCACCTAGCTTACTCCAGAAGCTTCCCTACAACAGCCAAGCTTCTTATGCAAGCTTGATAACTACCTTACTCTAGAAGCTTCCCTACAACTACCTAGCTTCTTTGAAAAGATTGACCTAGCTTCTAGTGGAAGATTGGTGAAGAGCTATATAAAGGGACCTAGGGCTACATTGTTGAGGTTGTTGTTCATCAAGTGACAAAACTTACATCCAAAACCAAATCCAATTCAATACAACCAAGATCCAAATCAAGATTCGTTGAGATCAACATCAAGCGACGACACACGAAGATCCTTTACGCAAAGCCGATCATCATCAAGAGCGTGAGATCCTCGACAGGTCCAAGTCTCACGAAGATCGAGCCAAACAAAGATCGACGACAAATTCTCTTTTCAAAGGAGTGATCGAGAGCTTAGTCTTGTAATCTCGGATTGAGAAGTGTAAATTTGAAGAAGATTTAATAAAGGTGATAAATTGTTAATCCTCACTTTCTTTACATTCTTGCATTATGAAATTTCTTGATTCCTTATTCTTTTATTTTCATGATGCGTGAGTGAAATCTCCGCTTGTTAAGGATTCGAAGGATCGGTAAATCAAATAATGATGAAATCCTAAAACTTATCTTAAGTCTTATGAGAATTATGAACTTTAGGAAAAAGAATCGTCAATGACCTAATTTGGAACGAGATCGTCGTTCTTGATAATTTCTTTGCAATTTGGGATTAAATGAGTGATGATTCTCTTTTCTAGAGGTTAGATTTGAATAGTGATAAATAAAAAGACAAGGGATAGTGAAGGAGAAACCCTAGTTTCTTCAATAGATCTCTAATCTTCATTCATCACCATCGTTCTAGCTATAATTCATCAATAGATAAGATTAGTCATTTTTAGTATTCATCATTGCTACGATTTCCTATCGAATCCTACAAGCTATTCTTCATTTTCTTGATAACTAAAATTGATATTGGACATTTTATTGATTTCTAATTCTTGAACATATTCTTGATTTTCTTGAAATGAAAACTCAATTAAATCTTGAATTACTTTCTTGAATTTTCTTTTATGTTTTCTTTCGACTCAACTAAAGCAAGAACGAATAAATACACGAATCTCAGTGGACGATCTGTACTCATTAACGAACTACATCAACGCCGTTATTGATTGCGGCTATAAATTCGTTGATTGTGATTAAACTTTTCCATTTCATATCACACGATCAAAACGATCAAATCAAATGGCGTCGTTGCCAGGGATTGTGTGCTATTTTGTTCATTCTTGCTATTTGAGTTGAAACATTATTATTCCATCAAAAATTTGAATCAAAATTGCATCGTGTGCTAAACGATTTGTGTGTGAATTTTGCAAGGAAATCTGGAATCACCGCAGCAGGGATAAAAATATTCAGATTATTTCATCGAGATCAGAGGATCCAGGGGAGCATCAGTACCAAATTTCGTTCACAGAACCGTACATTTGACCGCGGAACCGCGGCGGGAAGCACATTTTGGTGGTGGATTCGCGGCGTTCTTGAAGACTTAGGGTTTGAGCTCTCTGTGGTATATTCTCTACTTTCTTAACTCCTCTCTGCCCTTATCCAATAACAAATTTTCTGCAGAATTCTTTGCGAAAATTCGCAGCGTCGCTAAAAAAAAATTTGTTGCGTGTTTTGATATTGTTTGTGTGCATATTTTAATACGGAAATTAAGGGGCAAAGACCAAATTCAGATTAGGTGGGGATTTCATTACCCTTTCTAAGCCCAAAAAATAACAAAACTAGCATCCACATCACCCTTCATTAACTTAAAAATATCTAGACAAGACTCTAAGGACCGTCGCGCTCAATTAGGACAGAAGAATGTCGTGGGTAATCTATTGCTTATCCGCATTTGTTTTGTGGTGTCTAAGGAAAGTGTGTCTAAGGCAAGTGGTTACTTAATTAGGCCCGCTACTTATGTAGCGGAGAACCTCCCACTTACCTGGCACTTACCTGGCCACAGGAGGGATAAAAAGGCAGTAAAGGATTTATCCTGCGATTTGTCTTCAGGAAGTCAAGGAGCGGTCTAGTGACTTGACCTAGGTGACCATTAGATCTAGGGTTGCTTGTGCATTTTTATGTGATTTTTCAAAATCAGTCTTTTTCAAAGCAAACACCAAATCAATTTTTCTCTAATTATCACAGACGCTGCCACTTGTGCTAAAATGTTTAGTGCATGCTCGGCTGGACACGGGATTCTAGTGCCCATTTTGTCCGTGTTCCTCCTATCGACTCCGAAGTCGGTAATTCTACATCTTCTTTTTCTTCACCCATTACCACACCCACCACCAGCCAATGGAGATAACTTCGAAATCAAACCTCACTACATCAATCTTTTGGCTAAATTTCACGGTCTTGAGTCTGAAGACGCATACGTTTTTATTACCAAATTTGAAAACGTATGTGCTATGATGGACACTTCACAGATTTCTGTAGATGCTATGCGTTTACGTCTTCTCCCGTTCACTTTGTGCGATTTAGCCGAAAAATGGCTTTATAACACATCTGCACATTCTATTTCAAACTGGGATGAATTCGTCATAGTTTTTCTTAAGAAATTTTCTCCCAATCATAAGACTGCCCGTGTCCGTAGCGAAATCAATCAATTTACCCAGCTTCCCAATGAACAATTTTGGAAGTGTTTTGAATGTTTCAAGGATCTGCTAGTCCAATGTCCTAATCACGGAATCCATCGATAGGATCTGTGCCGAATCATATATGAGGGCATTAATCCAACAACAAAGAAAATGCTTGAATCCATGTGTTAAGGCAATTTCATGTCTAAAGACGATGGTGAAGCTTGGAAAATTTTAGAAGATTTCGCTGAAAAAACTTTACAATAGGAGAGTGTTAGTCAACCATCATCTAGGGGTGGTATCCATCAACTTGATATTTCCATAGCAGTCAAAGCTGAAATGGCAGCAATGCAAAAGAAACTTGAAGGTATGGAACACAAATTTTTATTAGCCTCCCTAAATCCGGTCACACTCCCTAAAACTGTGTGTGGATGCTGTTCCGATCCATCACATTTGACGGAAGAATGTCCTTTGAATTCTCCGTTTCAAGGTCAAGAACACACTAATGCTGCTTTTCAGCAAAGACCTAGAAATGATCCTTATTCTTGCACTTATAATCAGGGTTGGAGGAATCACCCTAATTTTGCTTGGAACAAACACTAAACTCAAAATATGGTTCCAAACCAAAATAACTTTTAAAGGGTCCCTCCACAATAACAGCAACCACTACAACTGAGTCAGCACCCTTTTCAGCCACAAAATTTTCAAAATCTGGCAACACTTCTGCACCGTATAATAATTCTTTCCAATTGGCTGGTACCGATAATTCCTCTTCACTTGAACAAACCATGAATTTGTTTTTGAAAAATTTCATGCAAATTTCGGCTGAGATAAAGTCTTCTGTCGATAATATAAAGAAGGACTATGCCTCCCACGGTGAGAGTATTAAATCGATAGAAGCACAAATTGCATGATTAAATGCCAAAATGAATGCTAGAGAGAAAGGAAAACTTTCATCTCAACCCCTACCGAATCCTGGGTATTCACAACACTACAATGTGAATGCCATTACAACGTTGAGATCTGGAAGAGTGCTGAATAATCAAGTCGGTGAACAGATTGATATTGATAATGATAATGATGAAATAATCAATGACACCCCGGCTAGCCACTTCCAATGCTGATAAATTGGGAAAAAATTTTGTTGGACCAAGAATCACCGGAATTGGGAAAAATGATGTGCTAATGTCGTCGAGATCATCAAAGCAAAGTTCATCAACCTTGCATCTTTCGGAAGCTATTTCGTGGACAGAACAAACATCAAGATGTGAGCAGAAGGTTCAGATGGCTGACTTCCAATCTTGTAAATATTCAGCTCAATTGATCTCTTCCCGAAGGATAGGTTCATAGAACTGTTTCGATAATTAATGACAACATTGGAAGTGGCTAGGAAGGGTCGACCAAGAATCACCGGAATTTGGTTCCTTGGGTTCGCTACAGGCTGTGTATCTAGAACAATAAAGTCCATTGGGAATATAAATTCCCCGACTTTTATCAACACATCCTCAAGTTCACCCTTAGGTTTGGTGATGGATCGGTCTGCCATTTTGAGAGTACAATGAGCTGGTTTCAACTCTCCAATCCCTAACTGCTCATAGACAGAGTATGGAAGTAGGTTAACACTAGCGCCAAGGTCAAGTAAAGCACGGTTAATATTTTTACCCCAATAGAAATCGAGATTGTAGGACATCCAGGGTCCTTACGTTTCTTTGGTAATTGTGGGGCAAAATCAGTGCTAACATTATTTGTCATGAATACCTTTTTGGGCACTTGAGTCTTCCTCTTCCTAGTGCACAAGTCCTTAAGAATTTTTGCATAAGCTGGAACTTGTTGGATAGCATCTAGGAGAGGGATATTGATGTTAACATGTTTAAACATTTCCAAATCTTCTCCATATGTGGACTCGGTTTGTTTCCCCTTAACCTATTAGGATAAGGAGGTTTAGCAATAAGAGCTGGTCAGACATTGGAGA
>JASDDO010000004.1:11553021-11864660 GCA_030015575.1 Agapanthus africanus | reverse complement strand
TGGTATCATTTACCCAATCTCTGATAGCCAATGGGTAAGTCCTATTCATGTAGTCCCTAAGAAGTCCGGCATCACGGTCATATCTAATGAGGCTAATGAGTTGATCCAGACACACACTGAAACTGGATGGCGTGTATGTATTGATTATAGAAAACTCAATGCCGCAGCAGGAAAGACCACTTCTCTCTACCTTTCATTGACCAGATGTTGGAATGCTTAGCTGGACATGAATATTATTGTTTCATGGATGGATACTCTGGCTATAACCAGGTCCCTATTGCCGAAAAGGATCAAGATAAAACCACATTTACTTGTCCTTTCGGTACTTTTGTTATAGACACATGCCCTTTGGGTTATGCAATGCTCCCGCTACATTTCGGCGGTGTATGATGGGGATATTCTCGGACATGGTCGATAATTTTCTAGAGATTTTCATGACGATTTCTCGATATTCAGGGACTCTTTTGATGACTGCCTATCTCATCTTGACGCGGTTCTCACTCGTTGTAAAGATAAGAACTTAACTTTGAATTGGGGAAAATGCCATTTCATGGTCCAAGAGGGTATTGTGCTTGGACATGTCATTTCACGGAAAGGCGTTGAGATCGACAGAGCTAAAATAGATGTCATTCATAACCTTCCTCATCTCAAACGCGTCAAAGATATACGATCTTTCCTTGGTCATGCAGGATTTTATAGAAGATTCATTAAGAATTTTAGCAAAATTGGACCTTTAAACTCTTCTCTTAGGCAATGATACCACGTTTCACTTTGACTCAGACTGTGTGGATACTTTTGAATCGCTTAAAAGATCCTTCACTACAGCCCTCGTTCTATCATCTCCTGATTGGAACCACCCGTTTGAGCTTATGTGTGATGCATCAGATGTTGTTGTTGGTGCAGTCTTAGGACAGCACATTGATAAGATGCACATGTGATTTATTATGCAAGTAAGATCTTGAATGATGCCCAAATTAATTATACAACTACCGAGAAAGAACTCTTGGCAGTTGTATTTGCATTAGAAAAATTCAGGCCTTATTTGATTGCTCACTGATTGTGGTTTACACTGATCACATCGCCCTAAAACATCTTTTATCGAAGAAAGATGCTAAAGGTAGGTTAATACTTTGGATCCTTCTATTACAAGAATTTGACCTTGTCATTCAAGATAAGAAAGGATATGAAAACGTAGTAGCTGACCATCTTTCGCGCATCTCTTCTTCACCTGTGACCTTGCCAATAAACGACTCCTTCCCTGACGAACCACATCCTGCGAACCTTGGTTCATGGATATTGGGAATTATCTTACAACGGGACTTATTCCAAGCGAATGGTCTAAACAGGACAATTATCGATTTCTATCCCAAGTAAAGCATTTTTACTGGGATGAACCTTATTTGTTTAAATATTGTCCTGACCAAATCATTCGCAAATGTGTCCCGAATGATGAATTCAAGAGTGCTTTGTCTTTCTGTCATGATCAGGCATGTGGAGGTCACTTTGGTCCACGTAAGACGGCGGAGAAGGTTTTGCAATGCGGTTTTTACTGGCCAACTTTATTTAAAGATGCGTATGATCATTGCAAAACCTGTCCATAATGTCAACACACGAGTAGGATTTCTAAAAGAAATGAGATGCCTCTGTTTCCCCAATTAGAGAAAAGCTCTGTTCAATTTTTGAAATTTGAAATGAAGCAACACTTCATAGCAGTGCGAGCGCTAAGAGTCAAAGACTCTGATGCAGCGCTCACGTGCAAAGCACGAGAGCGCTGGCGCTAGAACCGCCAGCGCTAAGAGTCAAAAACTCTGAGGCAGCGCTCTAAGCAGCGCATCACGTGCAAAGCACGTGAGCGCTAGTGCTAGGAGCGCTGCACTCTAAGCAGCGCACCACGTGCAAAGCACGTGAGCTCTAGCACTAAGAGCTCTGCACTCTAAGCAGCGCACCATGTGCAAAGCACGTGAGCACTAGGGTTAGAACAAAATGTTCTCGGCCCATGATCAAAGATCCAACGAACATGATTAAAAATTATCAATTGACCAGAATAAAATTCTGTTAAGGAAACATTCCTCAGAATCTTTCCAAACAGGAAAGATTATGCACTGAAAATCAGAGCACCGTTGGATCAATGATCCAATGGTGATTAAAAATCACCAAAATACAGAATAAATTCTGTATGGGAAAAAATTTCCCAATCTTGTTAAAACAAGAATATTGCCTTCTGTAAATCAGAAGCCCTTGGATCGAAGATCCAAAGGGAAACATCCCCAAATCAATTAAAGAAAAGATCTCCTTAACCGCTTCAACAAATCAGCCTACCCTATATAAAGGACCCAAGACTTCAAGTCTTGCAGAGAGGAACCCCTCCCTCCCCCCATAAACTTTGAGAAAATTCAAAAAGAAAAGCAAGCTCTCGGGAGAAGAAGAATTTCTTCAAGGTAAATAAAAACAGAGAGATCAAAAGTATCTCATCAAAAGAAGAAGAAACTAATTCTTCTTCAAGATCATAGATCTATAAGACAGATGTCTTTCATAAAAGGAGATCCTAGCATCTCATCATAAAAAGGGAAGGGGAGAAGAACATAATTTTTTCCTTGGATCACAGATCCACAAAGACAAGCCTTTCATAAAAACAGAAGAGATTGTAAAAATATTCTATTAAAATAAGAACTTAAGTTCTTAGATCTATGAGACAAAGTCTCCTATGAACGAGAGTTTAATTATCAGAGTACAGAACTGATCAAAGTTTTGCCTAATAAGAGCCTTAAGCGCTCCAATTTAAAGAAGCGCCTTAGCGCTCCAAAACTGGCGCACAGCGCCGCAGCGCTCCTAGCGCTCCATTTTAAAAGAAGCGCCTCAGCACTTCAAGGCTGGCGCTTAGCGCCAAGTGCACCACGTGCTCTCACATGTGCGCTATCTCACAGAGGGTGCTCTTCACTCATTGACTGGCGCTCAGCGCCAAGCGTACCACGTGCTCCTCACGTGTGCGCTATCTCACAGGAAGCGCCTTAGTGCTCTAAATCTGACGCTCAGCGCCAAGCGCACCACGTGCTCCTCACGTGTGTGCTCTTTCATAGGAAGCGCCTTAGCGCTCTAAATCTGGCGCTCAGCGCCAAGCGCGTCACGTGTTCCTCACGTGTGCGCTGAGGGGACATAAATTGTTCTTTAAATAAAACCACAGAGCCATAATGAGTGTAACAATCCTAGTATTACTGTACCTTCGTGTTTTCTTTCTTTAGTAAAATATTGTATTTATTTATTCTTAGTATTTTCTGTATATATTTTTTTATATAAATATATTATTTTATTCTTCTATCTATTTTTCCCAAACACATTTCTTTAAAACTAAATTTTAACCTTTTTTTCAAATTAAACATAAGACCCAACCCAACCCATAACTCAAATCCAATTTCATTTTAATTTTCTTTAATAAACTATGAGCCCAAAAGTCCATTTTTTTTAAGCAACGTCATATATTTAATTCTTATTAAATATGTGTAGGAACAACTTTGTAGCTTATTGGTTAAGTCTTTGTATTATTATTCCATAGATCAAATGTTCAAATCCTCATTTTTGCAATTATTTTTTTTATCAATTATTTATTCTTCTCATAGCTTACAAATGAGACCTTTCATTTCCAAAATAAATGGTGACCTTTCATTTCTCTTTTAATTCCCATATTGAATGCATATATTATTATATATAATTCATCATTACATCATCTTTATTTGTTCCCCTTTATCTTTTTCTTCCTCATATTTTTCTATTTCTCACTTCTCCCTCTTCACTTAGGGTCCAACAAGAAGAACACAAAGAAATTTTCAAGAAGGTCTCGCTAGTAACGCGAGGCCACCGGCAGATAGACAAACCCGGTGACAATACCGGTTTGTGTATGTAAGTCTCTTCTAGCTCTCCCCCTCCATCTCTTTATTCTCCTCTTGTCATATCTCGTGAATCCGCTATTCTTTTCATATTATAATCCGTAAGAGAAGATAAATATAAACATATACATATATATAGGTTTAGATATATATTGTTTTATATGGTTTAATAATACATTATTGCATCTTGTCCAAATTAAAGTGTTTTTAATTCTTTGTTCATGACTATGAATGTTTATTACAAGTTGTGAGAACACAAATTTCATGCCACAATATATCTATAATGTCTCATGAAATCGGTTTGTTTATTAAAAGAAAAATAGAAGCCTGCATAAAATACTATTTAATCTTTTTGCCGATTTTAGTATACACATCAATACCTTTAGCTTTAAAAATAATTTTTAGAGATTAATTTTTACTTCTGAAAATTTAAGGAAATTTACATATGATAGAGTATATTATTTTGTACATGCTGTAAAAATTTTAGATCGAATCACTTAAAGGTTTAGGAATTATATCGTTTTTATTCACTGTTCGTAAAATAGAAAACTGCAGTTATTGGTCAACTTCTACGACACATAAGTTAGTATACCGATATCCAAATTGAGCAAACTCAGGTGTTTTAGATATTTAAATCGAATAATCTATATTTAATTTTTTTTAAGTTTTTACTGAAAATCAACGTAAGAAGAAGAAAACTGCGTTACAAAATTAAGCGACGAATCTGGACAGAATATGTCCTGATTCGCACACTGTTTTTAAATAGGACATAACTCGTAATCCCGATATCCGTTCGTGACAAAATTTAGATGTATAGATGCATAAATGATAAGGCTATAATTTTCTATATATTATATTACTTAGAAATGCACAAAACAACCCGTATAGGCTTTGCAGTATAACATATAATTGTTGTTCAGAAATCTGAATTTCTGTTTTAAACACTGATATTAAAACGATTATAACTAGAGCTTCAGAAATCCAAATCATGTGAATCTTGGTGTTTTGGATAAGTACATTAAAATACCTACAATTTTATAATAATCTTTGTAAGCTGAAACCTGATAGAAATTAACTCAAACTGCGTTTTAAAAATATGTGACGATGCCGAATATATTCTGATCTGTTTTGCGCGACGATACGAAAACATATATACCTCCCAAACCGGTAGTCGTATTTAGGTGAAACTGGAACTCACGCATGAAAAACACTTAGATCCATATTTCTGTTTATATTCCGCATTCGTTCGGCTTGATTAATTAGTCGTACATAATATTTCTTTACAGCATTGTTTATGGTAGTTACTCGAATAATATACTTGACTCATTTCATGCTATTCGAACATGTATACATATTAATCTTGATCATTAAATTGTTGTATGTACATAAAAACGATAATTAAATACTTGAGTTGTATTTTGAAAATTATACAAGAGTATTTTTACATAAACCCCTCTCAAGTTTTATAAATTACCCTAAGGACCCTAGTAAATATAGGTTTAAGCGGGACCAATCTCTTGCGCCTCAGAGAGACGGAGAAGTGTCTGCTTGCCTATTTAAGGTAGACAACTTAATAACGGTGTTATCAAAACGGTAATCGTCTTTGAAAAAGACACAAATCCTGCCGCCCATCTGCAGCGGTTACCGATAACATCAAAATAATCAGGACTTCAATTTCTTTTCTAAATTGTCTGACTCAGACTGAGTCTCATTATAATAATTTGACTTGAATATGATTCAAGTACAATCTACAATATTACAATTCAACATGAATTCATGAATCCATATATTCAATCTGTATTGACCGAACCGAACCATGGATATTCTACCATTTACATGATTCTCCAGTTACATCCATGATTCTCCAGTACATCCATTTTACTGATATCATGGTTTCGGCAAGTCATCCAAATATACAATCTATATTACAATTCAATTACAAGTTGAAATACAATACAAACAATACAATCAAGATATCGCGGGGTTTAAGGGGTAGATTGGTACGGAAGGTGTTAAAAGTGGCACGAGACTGCAAGATTAAGACACCTAACCTGAATCCAATTGCCGTTGTTCCGGGTTGTATAACGGAGCCTTATACTTCCATTTGCCTCTAGTCTCTGGCATATAGAGACTCCTCTCGTATACACTGGCATTTTTCTGTACCAAGCTACAAACAACAGCGTTAACACTAAATACAATATTATAACAATATAATACAACTTTAAAAGCTACACTCTTTCTCTTTCTGTCTTTTCTACTTCTTCCTTATCTTTGGGACTTACCGAGCGATTTGTTCGCTGACGACATTCTCTTTCTTTTTTCTTTGAATGTCGTCAGGTGTTTCGGACCTTCCAGAGATCGAGCCTAGCACTGAAGACTTGGACACTTGTACACATTTCATTTCAGTATTTTCCATTTCTGTTATGCCATTGTTTAGGCATTGCTTTCATTCAAATTTATTTACTTTTCCATGCATTGTACAAAAGAATGTTAATAAATAAAGTTGTTGTTTCATTATATTTGTCTCTTGTGCATTTATATTTATATTGCTTAGATACGCTTAGCGTATTTACTTCAGAGTAGATACGCTTAGCGTATTTACTTTAGAGTAAATACGTAGCGGCCCAATCGCGTCCCCTTCGCCGTATACCGGGAAGCATGGCGTGACAGGTTTTGTTGACGGCCCATGCGGGCCAAAGCTGTATGAAACTTTACCATGCAGTTCTATTCTGCGTGATCAACCTAAACAATATAACACAAGAAACAGCAACTGAAAATATTCTTTACATTGCATATTCCTTGAATCCATCTTGAACTCAACCTTCGGTTTCCTTGAAATCCATCTCAAGACTTTTGAATTCTTAACTCTTATTCACCATTTCTATTTGTATCTCGTTGGCATAGTGCCTCAATTGGTTAAAGTATCAATCGACGAAGCTCGAAGACGATATCATCCTAATCATGTTTCCTTACTCTGTTGCAACGCCTTCTTGAGTAATTTCGAGGACGAAATTATTTTAAGGAGGGTAGAATGTAAAGACCCTAGTATTACTGGACCTTCGTGTTTTCTTTCTTTAGTAAAATATTGTATTTATTTATTCTTAGTATTTTCTGTATATTTTGTTTTTTTATAAATATATTATTTTATTCTTCTATCTATTTTTCCCAAACACATTTCTTTAAAACTAAATTTTAACCATTTTTCAAATTAAACATAAGACCCAACCCAACCCATAACTCAAATCCAATTTCATTTTAATTTTCTTTAATAAAACTATGAGCCCAAAAGCCAACTTTTTTTAAGCAACATCATATATTTAATTTTTATTAAATATGTGTATGAACAACTTTGTAGCTCATTGGTTAAGTCTTTGTATTATTATTCCATAGATCACATGTTCAAATCCTCATTCTTGCAATTATTTTTTTTTATCAATTATTTATTCTTCTCATAACTTACAAATGAGACCTTTCATTTCCAAAATGAATGGTGACCTTTCATTTCTCTTTTAATTCCCATGTTGAATGCATATATTATTATATATAATTCATCATTACACCATCTTTATTTGTTCTCCTCTATCTTTTTCTTCCTCACATTTTTCTATTTCTCACTTCTCCCTCTTCACCTAGAGTCCAACAAGAAGAACATAAAGAAGTTTTCAAGAAGGTCTCGCTAGTAACGCGAGGCTATCGGCGGATGGACAAGTCCGGTGACAATACCGGTTTGTGTATGTAAGTCTCTTCTCGCTCTACCCCTCCATCTCTTTGTTCTCCTCTTGTCATATCTCGTGAATCCGCTATTCTTTTCATATTATAATCCGTAAGAGAAGATAAATATAAACATATACATATATATAGGTTTAGATATATATTGTTTTATATGGTTTAATAATAGCTTATTGCATCTTGTCCAAATTAAAGTGTTTTTAATTCTTTATTCATGACTACGAATGTTTATTACAAGTTGTGAGAACATAAATTTCATGCCACAATATATCTATAATGTCTCATGAAATCGGTTTGTTTATTAAAAGAAAAATAGAAGCCTGCATAAAATACTATTTAATCTTTTTGCCGATTTTAGTATACACATCAATACTTTTAGCTTTAAAATAATTTTTAGAGATTAATTTTTACTTCTGAAAATTTCAGGAAATTTACATGTGATAGAGTATATTATTTTGTACATGCTGTAAAAATTTTAGATTGAATCACTTAAAGGTTTAGGAATTATATCGTTTTTATTCACTGTTCGTAAAATAGAAAACTGCAGTTATTGGTCAACTTCTACGACACATAACTTAGTATACCGATATCCAAATTGAGCAAACTCAGATGTTTTAGATATCTAAATCGAATAATCTAGATTTTATTTGTTTTAAGTTTTTACTGAAAATCAACGTAAGATAAAGAAAACTGCGTTACAATATTAAGCGACAAATCTGGACAGAATATGTCCTGATTCGCACACTGTTTTTAAATAGGACATAACTCGTAATCCCGATATCCTTTCGTGACAAAATTTAGATGTATAGTTGCATAAATAATAAAGCTATAATTTTCTGTATATTATATTACTTATAAATGCACGAAACAACCCGATATAGGCTTTGCAATATAACATATAATTGCTGTTCAGAAATCTAAATTTCTGTTTTAAACGCTGATATTAAAACGATTATAACCAGAGCTTCAGAAATCCAAATCATGTGAATCTTGGTGTTTTGGATAATTACATCGAAATACCTACAATTTTCTAATAATCTTCGTAAGCTTAAACCCGATAGAAATTAACTCAAACTGCGTTTTTAAAATATGTGACGGTGCCGAATAGATTCTGATCTGTTTTGCGCGACGATACGAAAACATATATACCTCCCAAACCGGTAGTCGTATTTAGGTGAAACTGGAACTCACGCATGAAAAACACTTAGATACATATTTCTGTTTATATTCCGCATTCGTTCGACTTGATTAATTAGTCGTACATAATATTTCTTTACAGCATTGTTTATGGTAGTTACTCGAATAATATACTTGACTCATTTCATGCTATTCGAACATGTATACATATTAATCTTGATCATTAAATTGTTGTATGTAAATAAAGACGATAATTAAATACTTGAGTTGTATTTTGAAAATTATACAAAAGTATTTTTACATAAAACCCCCTCAAGTTTTATAAATTACCCTAAGGACCTTAGTAAATATAGGTTTAAGCGGGACCAATCTCTTAAGCCTCAGAGAGCCGGAGAAGTGGGTGCTTGCCTATTTAAGGTAGACAACTTAACAACGGTGTTATCAACACGGTAATCGTCTTTGAAAAAGACACAAATCCTGCCGCCCATGTGCAGCGGTTGCCGATAACATCAAAACAATCAGGACTTCAATTTCTTTTCTAAATTGTCTGACTCAGACTGAGTCTCATTATAATAATCTGACTTGAATATGATTCAAGTACAATCTACAATATTACAATTCAACATGAATTTATGAATCCATATATTAAATCTATTCAATCTGTATTGACCGAACCGAACCATGGATATACTACCATTTACATGATTCTCCAGTTACATCCATGATTCTCGAGTACATCCATTTTACTATTATCATGGTTTCGGCAAGTCATCCAAATATACAATCTATATTACAATTCAATTACAAGTTGAAATAAACAATACAATCAAGACATCGCGGGGTTTAAGGGGTAGATTGGTACGGAAGGTGTTAAAAGTGGCACGCGACTGCAAGATTAAGACACCTAACCTGAATCCAATTGCCGTTGTTCCAGGTTGTCTAACGGAGCCTTGTACTTCCATTTGCCTCTAGTCTCTAGCATATAGAGACTCCTCTCGTATACACTGGCATTCTTCTGTACCAAGCTACAAACAACAACGTTAACACTAAATGCAACATTATAACAATATAATACAACTTTAAAAGCTACTCTCTCTCTCTCTCTTTCTGTCTTTTCTACTTCTTCCTTATCTTTGGGACTTACCGAGCGATTTGTTCGCCGACGATATTCTCTTTCTTTCTTCTTTGAATGTCGTCAGGTGTTTCGGATCTTCCAGAGATCGAGCCTAGCAATGAAGACTTAGACCAGTTTATTGAAGATCCTGAGCTGTAGTTACACTTGTACACATTTCATTTTAGTATTTTCCATTTCTGTTATGCCATTGTTTAGGCATTGCTTTCATTCAGATGTATTTACTTTTCCATGCATTGTACAAAAGAATGTTAATAAATAAAGTTGTTGTTTCATTATATTTGTCTCTTGTGCATTTATATTTATATTGCTTAGATACGCTTAGCGTATTTACTTCAGAATAAATACGTAGCGGCCTCGTCGCGTCCCCTTCGCCGTATACCGGGAAGGGGAGCGTGACAATGAGTGCTCAGCACTCAAAAAGAGACAAAAATGTTGTCAGAACCTAAACCAATGCTCAGCATTGTTAAATGAAAAGGGACTGAGCCTAATTAAATGTCCAACATTTTAACTGAATGGGTCGAGCCCAAGTAGGCCACAAATCCCTAATTCAGATTAATTGAGCCCATATGCTCATAAATCTTTGATCTTAGTCCCAAATTGGACTACATATCTCCCAACCAATATTGGTTCAAGGGTACATCTCTTCACTCCTCTGATATTTGTCGGTGTAATCCTTCAACGTCTTAAGAGAGGTGACGGGCCCCGATAACCAGTCATTCCATGGACTGTGGGGTCCTTAAACTCATGGACTATGATGTCCTTAAACTTTACGGACTGTGAGGTCCTTAAACTCAAAGACTATGATGTCTTTAAACTTTACAGACTATGACGTCTTTAAACTATGGACTATGATGTCCTTAAACTCCATGGACTATGATGTTCTTAAACTTATGGACCGCAATGTCCCTAAACTAAAACAATAGAGTCCAAATGCTCTTTTGTTGGATCTAAATGATCCTGTTAAGTAGATCTTAGTCTAAAATTAGATTACCGTATCCTTAACAAATGTTTAAGTTGATCTTAGTCTCAAATGAGATTAACGATCCTTAAACCCAACCCAAAACCAAATCTAAGAAAATACGGATTTGGACTAATTCACGCCCTACGGGAGACAACATTAATTAGTCTCCGTATACAATCCACGGGCAACCAAAAATAAAACAAACATACACGACATGAAGTGACCATCTGGAGAAGGAGAAAGTGGTTACCGTGATGCGGTAGCGTAATTAACTGTAGGGGCTTGCGCCTGCAGGGAAGAGCGTCCACACAATCAAAAACCCCTCACAATGAGGGGGAATCTGACGAAGTCTCCTACATCGGCCGCATCCGTCTAAACCTCCGATGCACGGTGCCATAAATCAACTTGGCATCTTCGGAGAGGTGGACGGATAAAACCAAATAGCATTTGCCCCCAAATTCAGGCCGGCCGTCCCAACATCCCGGTCGCGTCTTTCGACGGAGAACGGATTCTGGCACGCCCGGTGGGACCTTTTCCTCTTTCCACTCCACACTTCGTGTGTCATGTTTTTCCGCGATCAAATAATCGCGGTATGTATGTTTGTGGTTGCCTTTGGGTGATGGGATACCGAAGCCGGTGTTTCGTCTCTATGAAGAATGGCGTTTGCTTCTACCTTAGCAACTCAGGCTCTGTCATATCTGGTGGTGTCAAGTATAGGCCACTTGCAGCCTCAAATTTCTGCAATCCTGCTCTTCAAGAAATCAACGGGCTTCTCTTTAGGTCTATATTCCCACCTCCCACCCTCAATACCTCAACGCCGATGGAGGAAGACCAGAGGAAGTCTGTCTTCCACAGGCTGGTTCCCAAAGCTGCAACTTTGCTGACGGAATCAGTTCTCAAACAACTGGCACCTGCCAAGGACCAAGGTCGACGCAGGAGGGCAGAATATTCAAGCTCCTAAATGAAACAGGAGGCAGGCTCGGCAAAATCCTGAGGCTAATCAAATCCCGGCCGTAAGAAACGGTCAACGTCGATATCGGCATCATACAAAATGAGCTGGGGGCAGTTCTCCACATGGTCCTGTTTCAACCCCAGTGGTAAATGTTGTTGTTCCAACTGGGAACAGCTTCAAACTGCTTCGAAGGGTCAGACAAAATTCTCCTACCGCAATATTGAAGAAATATCTGCAGCCCATGGAGATCCTATGAGAGCAGAAACCAGTTCTCTCCCTGAGACAACTTTCCTCATCTATATATAAGGTGTGAAAGCAGGTGAAGGGGACTCACCCCAAGACGGATCCTGATACAGCGGTTCCTCCCAAAACCAAAACGGCTTTTCACAAAAAAGGAGGCCCAATAAAGCTCAAGTGCCCGAAGCAAACTCCAAAGGCCAAACATTCCAAACACCCCAAGCCTGGGGGCATGGTAGTTCACATAGTCTAAGTAGTGAATTCCAAAGACGAAGTTCGAGCTTCTACTAGTCACCGACCTCAAACTCGGTCCCTGACAAAAGTTCAACTGCAAACGTGAAAAGCTGCAGGAGATGTTTGCTCAGGCGGCACCACACGCTAATCCATCGTCTAAGGCAAATCCCGAAGACACACCTGGAGAAAGAATAGAGAAGGAGTCGGATATTGATTTCCTAAAGCGCGCTCTGAAAAAGGGAGATGCAGAAGCGGCAGAAATGTCCACTAAAATGAACCAGATGGCCTTTCTGATTCAGAATATGGCTGGAATGATGGTTCAATCGGAACCACTAGCAGATGAACTGCCGGTAGTCGGTCTTAAAGATAAGGATGACATTTCAAATTCTCTGCAAAGCTCATCAATGGCTGAGGAGGAAATGATTCCTAAAAGCAAAGCTGAACGAATATATCGCTCAGCAAATCGAAACTCACTACGCCTGTGAAGCCGCAAATAGATCAATCAAGATTGGTCAACCGTATCCGACATGGCACAATCAAATACAGTACCCGCCGTAGTACACACTTCCAACGTGCCACATGTACAAAGGAACTGAGAATTCTCGCCGGCACATTGCGCGATTTGAACCCATATGCGGCAATACTGATATACTTCTCCTCTGACAGTTCATCGGCTGTCTGGCGGGCATTGCCTTCGAATGGTATGCGGAACTCCCGAATGACTCCATGAATACCTTTGACAAAATGGAGATGCCCTCCTGTCAGAGATTCGCTAGTGTGAATAAACGCACTACCGTAACGGCACTGGTCAACGAAAAGGTTAGACCGAATGAGACTTGGGTTCAATGTGTTACCCGATGGCGAAATCTCTGGTCAAATACAAGCAACACATCGATGAAGTTGTAGCCATGGGAATGCATAGCTACCCTTGACCCAAATTCAAAGGTGTCCTCGTATATGGCCCTCTTCAAGCCGATAGCCTTCCAAGAGCTAATGAATAAAATGACTCGATTGGATCAGCTGAGTCAAGTCCCTTCATCATCTGATGAAGATGAATGAAAAGCGGAGGTAAGGTGGTATTTGTCGCCGACGCTCAAAAAAAAATGAGCGATTTTGAAGCAACCTGTCACCAAAATAGCGACAGCGTGGGTATTCGCTCCCCCCGAGGTATACACAGGGGGCATATTTCTCACTGGAGAAAGAATCTCTACGTAAGATGGTCATTTCTTCTCAAAAAATAGAAAGGATATCAAGGGGCTTACAAACGAGTTCTGCAGTCAAGTGGAATATCCCATTTAAACCAAAAAAAAAACGGTATGTCCACAAGCAAAATGGGCACGGATGAAAACCCGAAAGGGCGCCGTGAGTAAAAACAGCAGGACTACCGGCGATGTTTGTGAAAACCCGAAAGAGTGTAGACTCGTAAAAAATTCTTGCACACTGGCAAGGTCCTCTCGACCTTGTAAGGAAAAAATACCTGCGTGAGATCCTTACGACTCATAAGGGAGCAACACACTTAGGAATCCCCATGATTCCTGAGGAGAAATGCACCTACGAGATCCTTATGACTCGTAGGGAGAAACACCTTTATGAGACCCTTGCGGCTCATGAAGTCAAAAGCCTTAGTCGACAAGATTCTAACCATGTTTCCTAAGCCATCTTTATTTAAATCGACAAAGGCAAAAGATGATTCGCTCCTGGCAATATCCCAGTGGTAGCGATGCTGATACCTAAATTGGTATCAAATTCCAAGTTCTTTCACGGCAAATGATGATTCGCTCCTGGCAACATTCCAGTTGCAGCGATACTGATGCTAAGATTGGTATCAGATCTTGAGTTCCATACTCGCAAAAAAAAGGTACGTCCATAAGCAAGATGGGCACGGATGAAAACACGATAGGGCTCCGTGAGTAAAAACAGCAGGGCTACCGGCGAGTTTGTGAAAACCCAAAAGGGCTCAATCTCGTTAAAAGATACTTGCAAAGTTCTCTCGACCTTGTAAGGAGAAAACTACCTGCGTGAGATCCTTACGACTCATAAAGGAGCGACACACTTGAGGATCCCCACGATTCCTGAGGAGAAATTACACTTATGAGAGCCTCACGACTTGTAAGGAGAACCGTCTTATGAGACCCTCACGGCTCATAAGATTCGAAAGTCTTAAGCTACAGGGATCTAAATCTGTTCTTAAGCCATCACATTTCCCAAACTGCCCTACAAGCGGTTCAATACTGACCCTTGTATACAATCCACGGGCGCAAATAATCATTTCCTTTCCGAGTCCCGTCAATGACAAGGAATGCACTCATTTGATGAACAAACACTTGTAAGTCCTCTCGACTTATAAGGAGAAAACACTCTTGTAAGATCCTTACGACTTATAAGAGAACACACACTTAGAAATCCTCATGATTCCTAAGGAGAAAATGCACCTACGAGATCCTCACGACTCGTAGGGAGAAACACCTTTATGAGACCCTTACGGCTCATGAAGTCAAAAGCCTTAGTCGACAGGATTCTAACCCTGTTTGCTAAGCCATCTTTGTTTAAATCGACAAAGGCAAATGATGATTCGCTCCTGGCAATGTCCTAGTTGTAGCGATGCCGATGCCTACATCGGTATCAAGTTCCAAGTCCTTTCACGGCAAATGATGATTTGCTCCTGGCAATATTCCAGTCGCAGCGATACTGATGCTAATATTGGTATCAGATCTTGAGTTCCGTACTCGGAAAAAAAATGCATGTAAAATAGCCGAAATGATGGGGCAACTTGCAACAAAATCAGCAAGTAAAATATATGCATACAAAAATAGCCGAAATGATTGGGCAACTTGCAATAAAAAGCAGTGAGTAAAAAGAAAAAAAACAGCCGAAATGATTGGGCACCGCGAAAAATAGCCAAAATGATTGGGCAATCGTGACTTTCGCGATACGAAAAGCTGAAATGATAGAGCATCGCTGAAAGAAAACAAAAAAATATATGAAATGAAACTTTTGCTTTACAGGCGAGTCCATACCGACCCCTGTATACAATCCACGGGCATAAACAAAAAAGGGACCATATTTCCCCACCAAACCTTGTCAAAGGGAAAAGTCGGATCTTGACAGCAACATCTGCATCCCAGAAGACCAACAACGGCGTTCCTTCTCAACTCCAGCAGGATGCAAACGTAACGTCAACAACCGACCACAGGGTCGCAACCAATCGGATCCACGGCAAAGTCCCTAGTTCCAAATCTCGACGGCCACATCTACAGCCTAGATAACAACAACAGCGTTCCTCCTCATTCCAGCAGGATTCGGACGCGACATCACCAATCGGTTCACAGACAACCTAGCATCATCCAATGACCCCGTCGTGGAAACACGTCATCAAATGACCCCGTCTCAGATACACGTCAGCAAATGACCCCATCGCGGAAACACAACATCAAATGACCCCGTCTCGGAAATACGTCATCCAATGACTCTGTCTCGGAAACAAGTCAACCAACCCTAGGGAAATCAGTGTCCTTGGCAAAAACCTCTCAATTCAGAGAAATCAGCGTCCTTGGCAAGAACATCTCGATCTGCGTCGACCCGCAAGGAAATCAGTGTCGTTGGCAAAAACCTTTATTCAGGGAAATCAGTGTCATTGGCAAAAACCTTTATTCATGGAAATCAGCGTCCTTGACGAGAGCATCTCGATTCGCGTCGACCCGTAAGGAAATCAGTGTCTTTGCAGGAATCTCTCGATCCGTCTCAACCTCGAGGAAATCAGTGTCCTTGGAAAAAACATCTATTCAGGGAAATCAACATCCTTAACGAGAGTATCTTGATTCGCGTCGACCCGCAGAGAAATTAGTGTCTTTGCAGGAATATACGACGTCAACAAACGGAGCCATGACAAAGTCCCCTAGTTCCAAATCTCGACGGTTCACAGACAACCCAGAGACAACCTCGACATTCGACGCAATATGGTAGGCACAATGTTAACCAACGAAGCTAAGGAAAATCCCCCACTTCAAGGTCTTGACGGCAACTCAAATGGGACCTGAAAAGACTATCGGAGATCATCCCACACCAGCGCGGAGTGGTCATGACTCATCAGGGCTCCCAAACTGAGCCTAACCTCAAGTAAAAAGCGACATGGAATACCCTAACGCTTGCTCTTTCAACGGTAATATTACCTGGAAGATTACGTGAAGACGTCTTGTCCAGCCCCCGAAGGGATCGGAGACACAACAGTCACAGGGCTACCCGAACAACAAGATTGCATATCGGGGAATATATCGGCCAACGTGACGGTGCGACGGGTTAAAAAAACCTTAGTAACACAGACCCTAACGGACTTCTATTAGCAGGAGTTAACCGTGACGTTAGGAAACCTTTGCGAGAACTTCTCGATTCGTCTCGACTCGTGAGGAAATTAGTGTCCTTGCGAGAACTTCTCGATTCGTCTCGACTCGTAGGGCAAAGCCTTAGGCAACGGGGATAAGGACATGTTTCCTAAGCACTGGGGCCCTGCAAGTCGGTACAAGATGGACTATTGCATACTATTCATGGGCCACACTGACCAAAGTCGAATCTCGACAAGGGGGAAACAACCACTTACGAGTCCTCTCAACTTGTAAGCGGAAAAAATTCTCTTATGAGATCCTTACGACTCTCAAGAGAAAACACACACTTAGGAGTCCTCACGACTCCTAGGGAGAAAATACACCTACGAGATCCTCTCGACTCGAAGGGAGAAAAGTCTTTATGAGACCCTCACGGCTCATAAAGTTGGAAACTCTTAGACGACAGGACCTTAACCCTGTCTCCTAAGCCATCATTGCCCTACGAGGAGGTCAAGATAGACTATTCATAAGCCACACTCTCCAAAGTCGAACATCGACAAGAAGGGAAACAATCACTTGTGAGCCCTCTCGGCTTGTAAGCGAGAAAAAATTCTCTTGTAAGATCCTTACGATTTTCAAGAGAGAAAAAAACGCACTTAGGAGCCCTCACGACTCCTACGGAGAAAATACACCTACGAGATCCTCACGACTCGTAGAGAGAAAAATCTTTATGAGACCCTCACGGCTCATAAAATTGAAAAGTCTTAGGCAGCGGATCTGAACCTGTTTCCTAAGCCATCACTACCATACAAAGTGTTCAAGATGAACTGTTATTTATCGTCTACAAGTTACACTTACTGGAGTAACATGACAATAACACAGCAAAGAAAGGAATGCGGTAATATAAAAAAATGTATCTTTTATTCATGAATTCAATTGAGTACAAGATGAGTCATATAAAAGGATAAAAATGAATGAATACATGTTATTCAAAGATTACAAATGTTTAATTGATACAAAGACAGCTACTGAGAAGGAGGCGTTTTCAATAAATCAGCCAGTTGCTCGCGCACTCCCCTCAAATCCTTCTCATGGTCGGCCGCTGCGGCCAGTTCCGCTTCGACTCGAGCCCGTTGCTGCACGTAGGATGAAACCTTCTCATCGATTTCCCGTTGGGCAGCTTCGCGACTCTTCGTATCCAGCTCAATGAAGTCGAGCTTCTGCCTCAATGCCAGCCCGTCCGAAATGCATCGCTGCAGATTGTCAAAGACGGCTCTCAGTTTCACGGCATTCATTTCAACTTGGGCGCGCAGCCGGGCGGATTCACCTGAAGCCTCCTCGCGTTCCTTCCGCCTCAAGGTCGCTTCTTGTTCAAAATGGCGAAGGAAAATAACGCTCTGCTCAACCCACACAGCCCGTTAGGAGTTCAAAGCTAACACTTCCAGAGTAGGACGCCTGAGCTCAATCTCATGCAGGAAGGCCTCAATCTTCCTGCAGTGGTTAACCCAAGACTCAACGACGCTTTCGTTATGGAAGTTCACAAGCGTCGCCAGCATTGGATTAACCTCGATAGAAAAATCTGCAGCGAATGTAGGGGCCTCCGTGTCAAGCTCCTCGATGTATTCGCTCAACATACGCAGGCTGGTCACAGCGCCTTTGGAAGATGGACGTCTGGAAAAGGGTCCTGCAGGCATTAAGATTCGAGACTCGAAAGGAGCTGAAGTCGGTGTGATCGCTGCAAAACGAATCATAATCAGATGTCGGCTCAACAGATAAAGAAAATGCGCGAACAATAGAGTCTACTATACCGACTACGACAGGGGGGCAAAGTTGGGAGTACTGGTGGTGCGACGATTCTCTCGTCCCATCCTTCAATTTATAGTGTTGTAATCAATTTAAAAATTAACAATGGCAGGGTCGTCCGTCAAAGAAAGAAAAGGACGTCGGTTTAAAACTATACTCACCGGCACCAACAGGCAAAGTGACTTCCGACTGGAAGGAGAAATGCGGGTTCAACACTTTATACAGATGATCAAAGAGAACTCCTGCAAGATTACGATGATACATGGTCAGTACAAGAAAGACGGTGGTCATAGTTCAATTAAATGGATCACAAGTCTATACCTTCCAGCATCTTGGAGGACATAGGAGAAGGCGAGGGAGCAACCGTCATGGCAGCGACCGCAAGTGTTTCAGATGACACAATGTTCGCTACACCTACAAATAAAATACCGTCAGAAAAAGTCGAAAAGGATTGCGAAATAGAAAATGAACAGCGACCCGAGACTCACCTGATGGGTTATCAGCCAAAATTGCGACGGAAGCATCATAGGGCGTTGTGGTTTCTTCGCTCTCCTTCAGTAGAACAGTTTCAGCGCTAGTGGCTTCATCCCCTGATTCTACAAGAGCCATCGTGACACGCGCAATGCCAGGCGATGGCGGGGAGCCGCAGAGCGAAAGAGCGGCAGTTTGGACAGTCCCGGACTCCCAAGAGAGAGTAGCCGCTTCAGGCTCGGTGGTTGCCGTCATCTCACCTATCACCTCATCGCCAGGACTTGGCCCTGCAGGATATGATATGTGAGAATTTGAAGATCAAATTCTAATAAAAAGACCCACCGTTATGTTACCTTGGGATGGCTTTTCGGCTTCTTCCTGAGCCGCGCGTACCATTTGTCTATGGACGGTAGTCATGGCAGCAGGGGCGTCTTCGGAAGAAATAGTGATGGATGGAATGGCACTTGAGTCTACACCTATAGCCAAAGCGGCATCACGTTCCTTAGCTGTGCGCTTTCTACACTTCTTGTCGGCCTTGGCAGTGAGAAGTGACCTCCTCAAGACCTCCGTCAAGGAGACGTCATCGTCTGAACCAAGTTCTTCCTCTGGAGCCTCTACAGCGTCCGTCATCGGCTGTTTGAGCGAAGCTTCTTTCGGCAATACTGGGGGAGCTAGGACTTCGGCAGCCGGCCTTGGGAGCGTCGCCGCGTCACCATGCGGGATTGGCACCGCACTCGGGTTAACCTGAGTCGAAGTAGTCCCTGTAATAAAAAAAGGGGGTCAAACAATCCATAAAGAAAAAAAGAATGAAGACACAATGAGCCGAAAGATACCGAGGCCCAAAGAAGCGCGAAGCCTCTCTTCCTCCTCAAAAGTCCGAAGGAAAGCCGCCGGAGCCTCTTCAGCGGAGATGCCTGGAAAAGAAAGATGTATTAATAAATGCATAATAAGAGAGAAGGAAAAAGCTCAAAACGACATGACTAGAGCATACCCGTCTCCGGAAGGGATAGCAACGCCTCCTCTGCACGAGCCTGTCGCTCAGAAGCCACAAGGGCAGATTGAAGATCGGTATCATCCGCAGGCTCAATAAATAGACCCTCATTGGTCCCGTACTCACTCAAACCCTCGCTATAGGGAGCATGGGGCTCCTTTTTCTTTTGCGAGTGAGTGCCGGGAGAAAACATCGACTTCTTTTTCTTTTGCGAGCGAGTGCCGGGAGCCGATAACACAAGCTTGCGCTTGGCGGGCAATTTAGGGCGACGAGTCCCTATTTCCGTACCCACACCGGACTCGGGAGATACCACAGCTACCGCTTCTACAGGCACGCGGGGTAGGGGCAGCTCAGGCATAACGCGTGGTACCACAACCGCAGCAGCTTCTCTTAAGGGAGGACGAACGATGATCCGTCGCTTCAAAGGAACGGCTGGATTACCAGCGGGGGCGGTGCCCTTGCGATCAAGCAACAATCGCTTTTCTTCCCTAATGACGGCGCCCATCGAATGTTGATACCACACCACATATACGTTCAAGATTCACGGAACGCAACTCGGCTCATTGATAAAGAAATTGGAGCCGGTGTTCAATCGCATAAAATGGTGTAATGCCTTGTGAATGCCTTCTTCTGTGGCAACTGGCTCAGCTAGGAAGGCCTCGAGCGGGACGCTTTGATTATAGCCTGATTGCTGGGCGAAACAGTGCGGGTTGTACCTCATGAACAACGCCAAATCATTCTGCCTAAACACGAGAAAGCCCGGCCTGATAGAATATAGATGAAGAATCTCCCGAGCTTTCAAGGTAGAGGCCCCATCTTTAAAAGTATCGCGCAAAGGCTGCAACGTTTTTGTGGATTCTTTGCCGACGATAAAAACCTTATCGACAAAGGTCATGCCGTCCCCAACCATACACGGACGAAGGAGCAAACTCCTAGCCTCCCGCTGTGACGGATTTAAAACAGACGCGTCAACTAGGCGCATAATCCGAGGGAAGTTGTAACTGTCGTAGAAACGAGGTCGTTTATGGGCACCAAAAGCGCCAAGAACGTGCAGCTCGATCCATGACGTAAAATAATGCAGCGAGAAAGTGACGGGCTGTACCCCTGGCTGAGTGGTGTCCGCCGCTAAGCTGAGACCATGGTACAGGTGTGCTAACCTGGCAATTCCGATAGCTACTTGCATTCCCGCAACCATACGATGGGCTGGGTAAAAGACTGATGGCCTCATATAACGAGGGTGCATCGGAAGCACGAACCAGTTCAGCCATAAGCCAATGAACCCTAGCATGAACGTTTCTTCATCGACGTCCGGGGCAGCAAGCTCCGTGAAGGGAACAACAGGAGCGGCCGGAATAAAGAAAATTTTTAAATCCGCCTCCGCCGTCGGTTGGTTATCCAAACCAAAACCAAACGGGTCATCAAGCTTGGCGAACAGCGCAGCTTGCTTCGATAGGGCTTCCGGACGAAGAAAACGAGCGATGAAGTCTGCATAGCTAACTCCATGCCCTCCGGACTCCAGAAATAGACTTTCGTATATATTCAACACCTTGATCAAGCTCGGGAATTGGTGTTGAATGGCGTTCTCTGGGGTAAGACCCGTTACCACTGGTTCGGTGGCAAAGATGTACTCGTCCGGAGGAAGTAGCTCCTCGTAATGTTCTCCCCTAACGGGTAATCCAGAGATCTCTGCAAATTCTTCCAAAGATATTGAGACTTCTCGATCCGACAAAAGGAAGGTGTGGGTCGGAATATTCCATTGCTCCAGAAAAGCCTTGACCCACCATGCAGGAGGCGCGGAATATTGAAAGAGAGAAGCGTAAATCGCGGCATACAACCCGAGCTTCAGCATCTGCGACTTCTTGGCTGACAAGATGTAGCGGGCCCACTGCAAATACCCAGATGGTTGGCGATGAGTTAGGCCTATCATGTACGGCTGTCCCCATGGGCACGACTCGCCCTGACATATACGCCGCCCCAAGGTATCCAAAGCCGTCAGCGGCTGTACGGGTATTGCAACCATAGAAGGTTGGAGACAACCCTCTGAGGTCCAGTTGACCTCCTCCACGGCATAGTTCACCGGAGGTGCGTCAGCATAATGGATCGCCGAAATGGGCTCCGAAGGTGCTGCGCAAGAAAAGCTATACCGACCCCTGATGATCTGATTGTATCACGTTTCCCATAGATGAAGGTTCTTCCACTCTGGGTCATGATCCTTGATCAGTGCAAAAACTTCCCGGTCTACTTGCGCATCAGCAAATGCGCTCTCCGGACGAACAAAGGGGAATGAAGTATCGAAAGACATAATGCCTGCACGAAAAAGAACAAAAAAAAATTATTAGTCGTCGATGCTATAATTTAAGTTCTGGCATTTTGTACTTTAAATTCGTACCACACTGCAATGCAGTGGAAAGGGACCAAGGGAGACCCACATAATCTAGATAATGGCTCAACATTAATAAAACAGTCTAATTATTTGACGAGACAGTCATTCAATGAGGAAATCCTCAAAGGATTCTCATTTAATGAGCACCCCTTGGGCCAATGAGTAAATCTCCCTTGAGAGCAGCGCTCTACAACAAAGTGACATCTGTCAGTCAGCTATGATGATGATGAAAGGAATAAAATCTCCTCAAGAAAAATTCTGAAGAGCCATGCTCTGTAAAGATGATGGAATAACCCATCAGAAAACTTAAAGTAATGCTTTTAATGAATTAAAAATTCCGAGATCTTCAAGATCTATGAACAACTCTAAGAGTTCTTCATAAAAGATTAACAAATCTACATGATTTGAAATAGCAAAGCTCTGTTAATAGGTTAAGAAACCCTAAGAAAGATCTCTTTAGATCTATGAAGAGCAAAGCTCTATTGAGAAATCCATATGGTTTGAAAAGAGCAAAGCTCTGTTAAGAGATGAAACCCTAGATTATAAAATAATCTCTTCAAAAGATTCGATTTTTACCTAAAAATTTGACAGAATTCTGTCTCTAGAAGAGTTCTTAAAACAGAAAGCTATGCTCTAAAAGAGAGTTAATTCTCAGAAAAACAAGAAAGAAGATGAACAGTGGTCATCTCAAGGGCCAAAGGCCCTATTTATAGGCACTGAAAGCCGTTTAAACTTCTGAGTTGATCCAATGGCAGAGATGCTGCCACTGCTGCACTCATGTGTAGGCCATGTGAGCGCAACGGTGGGGGGATTTGTTTCCCTAATTAGAGCAAAGATCTATTCAAATTTTGAAATTTGAAATGAAGAAGCGCTTCATAGCAGCGCCAGCGTTAAGAGTCAATGACTCTGATGCAGCGCTCACATGCAAAGCACAAGAGCGTCAACGCTGAGAGTCAAAGACTCTGAGGCAGCGCTCACGTACAAAGCACGTGCGCGCTGCACTCTAAGCAGCGCACTACGTACAAAGCACGTGAGCGCTGCACTCTAAGCAGCGCACCACGTGCAAAGCACGTGAGCGCTAGGGATAGAACAAAATGTTCTCGGCCCTTGGATCAAAGATCCAACGAACATGATTAAAAATCATCAATTAACCAGAATAAAATTCTGTTAAGGAAACATTCCTCGGAATCTTTCCAAACAGGAAAGATTATGTTCTGAAAATCAGAGCACCGTTGGATCAATGATCCAATGGTGATTAAAAATCACCAAAATACAGAATAAAAAATTTCCCAATCTTGTTAAAAACAAGAAGATTGCCTTCTGTAAATCAGAAGCTCTTGGATCGAAGATCCAACGGGGGAAACATCCCCAAATCAATTAGAGAAAAGATCTCATTAACTGATTCATCAAATCAGCCTACCCTATATAAAGGACCCAAGACTTCAAGTCTTGCAGAGAGGAACCCCCCTCCCTAAACTTTGAGAAATTTCAAAAAGAAGAGCAAGCTCCCGGGAGAAGAAGAATTTCTTTAACGTAAATAAAAAACAGAGAGATCAAAAGCATCTCATCAAAAGAATGAGAAACTAATTCTTCTTCAAGATCATAGATTTATAAGACAGATGCTTTTCATAAAAAGAGATTCTAGCATCTCATCATAAAAAGGGGAAGGGAGAAGAACTTAATTTTCCTTGGATCACAGATCCACAAAGACAAGGTCTTTCATAAAAATAGAAGAGATTGTAAAATCTTCTATTAAAATAAGAACTTAAGTTCTTAGATCTATATGACAAAGTCTCCTATGAACGAGAGTTTAATTCTCAGAGTACAGAACTGATCAAAATTTGCTTAATAAGAGCCTTAAGCGCTCCAATTTAAAGAAGCGCATGAGCGCTCCAAAACTGGCGCACAGCGCCGCAGCGCTCCTAGCGTTCCATTTTAAAAGAAGCGCCTCAACGCTTCAAGGCTGGCGCTTAGCGCCAAGCGCACCACGTGCTCCTCACGTGTACGCTATCTCACAGAGGGCGCTCTACACTCATTGACTGGCGCTCAGCGCCAAGCGCACCACATGCTCCTCACGTGTGCGCTATCTCACAGGAAGTGCCTTAGCGCTCTAAATCTGGCGCTCAGCGCCAAGCGCACCACGTGCTCCTCACATGTGCGCTCTTTCACAGGAAGCGCCTTAGCGCTCTAAATCTGGCGCTCAGCACCAAGCGCGCCACGTGTTCCTCACGTGTGCGGTGAGAGAACATAAATTATTCTTTAAATAAAACCACAGAGCCATAATGAGTGCTCAACACTCAATAAGAGACAAAAATGTTGTCAGAACCTAAACCAATACTCAGCATTGTTAAATGAAAAAGGACCGAGCCTAATTAAATGTCCAACATTTTAACTGAATAGGTTGAGCCCAAGTTGGCCACAGATCCCTAATTCAGATTAATTGAGCTCATATGCTCATAAATCTTTGATCTTAGTCCCAAATTGGACTACAGATCTCCCAACCAATATTGGTTCAAGGGTACATCCCTTCACTCCTCTGATATTTGTCGTTATAATCCTTCAACGTTTTCAGAGAGGTGACGGGTCCCGACAACCAGACATTCCACGGACCGTGGGGTCCTTAAACTCATGGACTATGATGTCCTTAAACTTTACGGACTGTGAGGTCCTTAAACTCATAGACTATGATGTCTTTAAACTTTGCAGACTATGACATCTTTAAACTATGGACTATGATGTTGCGCCACGGCAGCGCCCCGGCCGTCTATCCGAGGCCAAAATGCGGAATCAAAATTTTTCTTTACTTTTAAACTGGCGCTACCGCGGACAATAAACCCGGATCGTAACCATTAACCTAATGCTAGCTATCAAGAGAAGAGGGTAGAGAAGTATACCAAGCGATCCGTGTCCTCCGGTCTTCGTCTCCACTCCGATCTCCCGCGGAAACTCCGTTCATCTCCTCCTCGTCGGAAAGGGCACCACGTAGCCGGAATCTTTTACGGGCTCCCACCTCTGGACCGAGGCAACTCGGGCGCGAAGTTGGCTAGCCGACGCGTCCAAGATTTGCTGTAGGAAAGTGTAGAATATATGTCTCTTTGGGGTTGTGAAGTTGCCTTGATAGAGGGATGAGGTTGAGAATTGAACTTGTGAATTTTTGTGGCAATGAAAAATGATATGAATGATAATTTTCCCACCCTCACCAAATGATCCTCTCTCACTCTCCCTCTAATGAAGTGGCCGTCCCCCTTAATTGGAAAATGGTGGAGGGATGAACAAAATACATGAGGGAGGTGAGTGTAGTAAAAGGTGGAGGGTGACCACATCCAAAGCAATGATAACCATCTCAAATCAATTCCTAATCAACTCTAATCACCATGAATGCAAGAAATGATGATAGAAAAGAATGTTATCAAAAGATGCTCTCATAATTAATCCATATGCAAGAAACCCCTCCACAATATGTTATTTGCAAACTTGCAAATAACCCCCTCCATCGGAAAAGTCCGGCCGGGAAAGAACAAAGGAAAACCGGCCGGAACGGAATGCAAACTGGCAACTTCAGAAAACTGGTCCTGTAATAAATTACAGGAAAAACCCCGATACTGTGCATACACACCCGCATCTGTATTCCGACCGGATACAAATGCAATGAGACAAAATCTACACTGTACTATACTAGGATCCGGCTTAAACCAAAGCCGGCTAGTAATATTCGTCCGATCCTGATCCGTGCAATACCGCACGTATCTGATCGAACCCTGCCATATAACCATACTGCCTCTAGTACAAACCGTCTGATCCTGATCCGTGGAATACCGCACGTATCTGATCGGACCCTGCCATATCTCCATACGGCCTCTACAGCGTTTCGCCCGAAACTTGAGTAACTGTCTGTGTGGTGGACTCTAAAGACTCGTCAATACTATGGCTGTGGATTTAACCACTAGCACGTCAGAGGTATTAGCCATACATGACGGGCTACCAGCTATTGACTAAAAGGGACGTCGATGAGCGAACTCATCCTGACACCCTACTGAGCCTGTCAGTGACAATATCCGTACAGTCCGGTCCGTTCGTCTATGAGTATCGCATGGCGGGCCTAGGGGGTTGGTAAAAGTCAGACCCCCAAAAGCGGTACAAGTCGTGTCGGAGTGTAGCCCAGAACACCCTGAGATACTACTGGAATACCTACCAGTAAATCTCCTGCCTCGGCCGAGGGCTTTGTGTAATGGCTCTCCTAGACACAGCGCGACCTCACCCCCAATACCGGGAGAGACGAACCCCTGCAGATCCGCTCACTGCCTCCATGTGGCTCGGGACTGTACTCAACTAAAACCTGTTTGCACGACTCCTTTGAGCCGTGGTAGGGTAGTAATCAAAGTACAGTGGGAACTCACACGAGAAAAATGACGATCCCCAGGTCGATGAACTAACCTGTACACATGTCACCAGGGAACTGCTATCTGACGTCAGGTATAAGACCAACTAGCATGTTCCCGGCGAGTCCTGTCCGGTGTACTCATAACCCAATGAGCACCTGTATACATCTTAGGTGAACCAACTGACACCAGTGGCTTGTGAGACCGGCCACCGCCCCTCGTCGGGGTCTCGACTGTATACACTAGTCTACTCTGGAGTATCGATGCCCTGTCTCAAAACTCCCACGACTAGGGACCTTTTAAGGATGTGCTTATAGACTGCAGCTCCCACTTATATGATCGCCCTTATACTGCTGGCAGTCAAGCAAGAATCCTAGGGGCTCTATCAACGTGTAATAGCGACCTGTCAGGTCACCTAAAGCAGTACACGATGATAAAGATGAACCAGATAGCATACTATCATCATGAGTAAGACTGTTCTACTGGGATAGGTCCTCCCTCAATCATTGCAATCACGTGCCTGTGATCCAATAATTGACTCTGAGGGCACTATCTCCAACAATCTCCCACTTATACTCAAGGATAATTATTGCGATGTCGCATACTCACAGCCCGTGTGATACCGAACACACAACTCCTCTACTAGTCAGTCTCACAAAGCTCGTTTGTGAAACTATGGCATTCGAGGAATAGCCTCAGTGAGTGGATCCGCTGTGATGTTTTTTTCTATGTCTCTCTATATCTCAAGTTCGCGGAGAAAGCCATCTCCCGAAATGAGCAATACCTGTCTTGGAATGTCTGGATGTCTGATGGGACCTAGTTCATAAATGAACTCCAAATCCAGACTTCTTAGACTGTATCGTCAACTGAACTTTAATCAGTATCCTGCGCCATACCTTCCCTCAGTATCCACATGGATCACCTGTCCAATATACTGCCCCTCGTCAGAGGGAAAACTATAACTCTGACAGCCACTCTGCCATCTAGGTCACCTTGGAAGCCTGGAATGATAACTGTCTCCTAAAGGAGGCTGCTGTTATCATATCCCTAGAACATCAACTTATGTTTTAAAACTGCTCCCCATTGTTTCTCCAGGATTGGATTGATATCATCTTATTGCACCTACTGCAAGAACAACATCTGGTGTGGTACTTGACATCTCATGATTGACTCAATTGCCTAAGCAAGTGATCTGCCAATCATGCGTATCCCTCTCCCCTTTAGTCTATAAGACACCTTTAGAGAGGGTGACTCCATCAACTGCAGGTACACTACCGTGCCAGGAGTCGTCCATTCTAAATACTCATAGAATGCTGTCTAAGTACCCAGATTGGGAAACTACCCAAATCTAGATCTAAAACCATAGATCTAGTAACCAGAATGTTTGATATAATATCCAAGTCCTGTGTGGAGAAACTACTGTATGACCACCAAAGTATAACCGATCGTAGTATAGGAATATCACTTCCTACTCTGTGTATGTCATCCAAATACCAGGACATCACACCCTACTACCTTCTTAACAGATCCATCCCCTATTCTGATGAAGTCAAACCTATGACTGTCACATCAGAAATAGATGATCTATCTCCGCTGTATCTGCTTTTGTCTATAAATAGACATAAGCCACCTGTCCACCAATGCTTCCGCTGCTCCCACTGACTACGACAACCCTCTTGCAGAGTCATATAGACGTGCACTTCTAAAGCTAGTTTAGAACGACGCTATACTCATCCTCCTGCCGGGTCTCACAGTCTGGAACAACAGCAATGGTAAGTCTGGGTAAACAAGAACCTACCTGCCACCGTCCTTGAGCATACCGAAGTACCTCTCGAGTGCCTGAGGTTACCCATCATATCTGCGGAGTGGCCAATGGAATGTCAAATCAGATTGAATCTTTAGGTTCCTTATCAAATCTTCAGTAATCGTTTGTGGTTCTGGAATTACTTCCAGTTCTACCATACTCCCACTACTGTTTTCTGAAGAAAAAAAATCCATTTTTATTAAAACTGTGGCGAGTCAAGAACAATATCACTATTGATCTTCCAGATGGTAGAAAGTCAACCCTCGTCATAGCCTGGGTCAACCCACAAACAGCCATTACAGAAACGTGCCTTGAGTTGTCCATTGTCTGGTTTTAATCATAAGCCGGACAACTCCCCGTACCTTAACATCGTTAAGATATGAACTGTTCTATATCCAATATAGAACCAGAGGCACTGATTTAATTGAACCAGATTCAAATCATGCAGCTGTCTCCAGTGCATGTCAACTAAATGGAAGGATGCCGATCAGCGTTACTCAACTTAGGAATGCTTCCAATTATGAGTAACCTGAAAGAGAAGCAAGTTCTCTTAATCATTACTATCAACTGAATACCATATACAAGTATCTACATCTTCGATTACTTTGAAGAATCCCGATACTTGCAATACCTGGTTCTCCACTTTATTCAAATACCTATAACTTCTCAAAATTCGGACCCTGTGTTTCCACGAAACACCTGTCTAAAAACTAGAGAAGTCATAAGTAAACCGAATATAGTACGAGGACCAACCCCTCTGTCCTGATGGACCCTGGACAATATACAATACTCTGTATAAGTCCCTTGAGTCTGATAACTCATTCACTGTGTGTCGTAGGTTGAAAACTGTACTTATGGTTAAGAAGAATTACACCGCTGTTTAATGCTCCTTACCTAACCATCCACTGATATAGGTAAATGTCGTAGACATAATTTCAAAAAGGTATATCTCACTCTATGAAAATAGACGTCCAGATATATCGATTTGAAATTGGTGCATAATAGCGGATATTCAAAACCAAATATTTGCCGTCCGGCAACCAACCCAGGTGACTTCCTCAAATATCATCGATTACAACGAATCCCGATATAATGAGGATGATCACCCAATTCCCAATAACTTACTCCCACTCATCATCTGTAAAACCATACAGATGTGAGAATCATACCTGGTAAATACATACCCTGGAGCAAGTGTCTAACTGGGAAATCAGTTTTCCTTTAACAGTACACAGTGAAACTGAAACATTGAAATGTTTCGATGGGGTATCCTGGTATTCCTAGTAATGCCTCTTCCATTATCCAGATTCACAACTGTAACCGTATAATTCTTTACCATTTCTCCAAATCCCTTTATATGTCTTTAGTCATTACCTTCTGTACACCCCTTTAGGCCAAATGGTTTTCTTCCTTCCCTACCGTTCGGCACCAGCCTATGGTTTGGAAGAAGACTATCCAATAAGCATAATGGGTGTACTGTCCTAATCCTAGGAGCACTCGCAACACGAGAGAAGGTGAAGATAAAAGACAACCGAATAAACCTTATTCCTATTTCTCCTGAACCAGAATCCATCCCCGAACTGGAACAAGTTCCTTTCGAGTTCGTATATAACCATACGATGGATTATCCAATAAACTTGGGATCTTCGTAGTGATACGGAGTGTCCTGGAGAAATACAAAGGTGATTTAGGATTGGCGAAGAAATACTTGGTTTGGTCCCGAATAGCAGTCACAATTTACTTTGCCCTCTTACTAATCCCTTTCTTTGTCTGAACTTAATACCTTCTGTACACCATTTAGGCTAATTGGTATTCTTCATTCCCCACCGTTTGGCACCAGCCTAAGGTTTGGAAGAAGACTATCCAATTTGCGTAATAGGTGTACTATCTCCTAAGCCAAGGAGTACTCGCAATCTGAGAGAGAAGGTAAAAGGAAAAGACAACTGAATAGTCCTATTCGTTTTCTCCAGAACCAGAAACCATCCTCGAATTCCTTCGAGTTCGTATATAACCATACGATGGTTTTGTCCAATGGAAGTGGACGTTCGTAGTAATACGGGGTGTCCTGGAGAAAAGAGTAAAAGTAGGAGTGGCAATGAGGTTAGAGACTCTGACAATCCAAAAGCCAGTGTTATTGAAGGTTCGGTCAACTTGGTCACTGAGTTATAGTCCAGGATCGGGTCAATGGTCGCTGCCAAAGAGAGAGAGAAAAGAAACACTCAGCGTGCACTCTAACCTAGATCAGACTGGTTATAACTTTATCTAATCTGGAAACCTTCCACTGTAACGTCAAATTCTTCTCCAAACCTGAAAGAAGAATTAGTCGGGATCACCCGAGGAGTAAACCAACTCATCAGTGGGAATCGGGATCCAACTATCATCGCATGATAACTTGACGGAATCCACTCAAGTCACCACACTCCAGAAGGTATGCGCATGCCTGGCAAGTTTCAGTTTCTTTAGAAACTCCCGATGTGATTTTTACCCCTAGGACCCAAGTGACCTTGACGGAGTCAACAAATCAACGAGTCCTAGTCAAGTTCAACCCGTCATTATCTGGATTGTATTAAACCCACCCGTACGTGCCCTTGACGGAGTCAACAAGGCCGTACGACTGTCCTAACCAATCCCATTTATGCAACAAACAAGCACTACTTAGCTACCATACACTACGCCTTGACGGAGTCAACAAACGCAGCACGAATACTAAATAATACCCGTAAGAAATGACGGAGGGCTACGATTGGTTTTTGGCGAAAAACCTTTAACGTAATGAACTTGATATCGTTGAAGGAACTGCATAGCCTTTTGTAAAAATATAGTGACGAAAACCTTTGCTAAAGAGGTCACTCCCGGTGAAGGGATCTCGGCTCTTTCCCCGTAGAATGAGGTGCAGGATATTCCAACTGAATACCACGATGCAAAGCAAAAGTAATCGGCTATAGTGAAGTTATTGCCCTGATGCAAACTTTTGTCCAAGGGGTCACTCCCGGTGAAGGGATCTCGGCCCTTGCCTCGTCGACTGAGGAGCAGGATATTCCAACTGAATACCACGATGCAAAACAAAAGAGAACGTCCTTGCAATAACAGCTTTTTGAAAAGTGTTCCAACAACATCAGAATAGGTTTGTTTTTAACTTGCATTTATCCGAATCAATGCAGTCCCATCAATGGATCACACCACAAAGAACGAAAATATACTGATGTTCGTATATGCCATCCGCATTCGCCACTGGGTCCCGTCATTACCCGTTAGGTTAGCTAACTAACGACAGAGCGGGGACTGGACTAGCGTGGATGCAAAACATATACAACATCTACTAATATATATACAATATATAATTTTCGCTCAAGGCGTGATAAAATGCAACATCACAGAAATGTACAGCATCACAGAACAATACAGATATCTGGGATCCCCGGGTTTCACAGAGCCGCTACCGAAACCCGATGTTCCCCTGGTCATGTGGATAGCCTGTGCAATGAAATCCTAGACCCCTACGGGCGCGGCAAGTTACCCGCCAAAACCTGAAGCGAGGCAACCCCCTTCAGCAACGTGAAAGGACCACCCAGCACTTCACGGAATCCGGTAACTTGGGCACCCCTCCTGGGTCAACCTGTACCCCCTACGAGTGCGGCGAATAGCCCGCCAATTCTAGAGTAAAGCCCCCTCCGTCTCAAAGCCATGAGATGCGGGCCCGTTGCCCTCTAGAACCCGGCTATCCGTACACCCCCCCGCGGGGTAATCCTAGTACAGAAAGTAAAATATACATACAACGGGTACATCGACCTCGACCTGGTCGTGCCCCAAAAGAATAATACAAACAGGCAGTGACGGCAGTCCACATGTCGGACGCTCGCCCCGCAATATCAAATGTACATATAAAACAAAACTGTACTACCACTGCAACCAGGCTATCCCCCACGACCGATCCGCAACATCACAGCACAAACACATAACATCATCGTGAATGTCACGTTCGCAAATCCGTCTAACCGGGCTATAGCAGTTAGACAGGATTTACCGATCAAGTGACATTCACGGTCGCAGATATAATGTAAATACTGTGAACTAACATGTTTAAAAAATCCGATCGAACAAATATACCCAAGTGAGCCCCAAGCATTACTGTAGCACTTAAAGAGAGTCTAGGCCTAAAGAGAATATTCCAAAAACCCCGTTTTCAATCCAGGAGCTCACTGCAAAAATTTGGTCCAATGAATAGTAAAAATGGCCGCGGAACCGCCGCAAATACGTGGTTTTGGCCGCGGTTCCGCGGTGGAATAGTGAGATCACGCTACCAAATTTTCACAGAATGCTTAGAATCCCCTGCAAATGTCACTGCAATGTACTGAAAAATTTTTGGAGCCAAAAAAATTTCGACAGAAAACTGTGCAAATGAAAATGGGTTTTCGGAAAATCCGTTCGATCGAACTTGTAAACACGTTAGAGCAAGCTAGACTAGGTTAATGGCGTGGCTCTGATACCATGTTGCGCCATGGCAGCGCCCCGGCCGTCTATCCGAGGCCAAAATGCGGAATCAAAATTTTTCTTTACTTTTAAACTGGCGCTACCGCAGACAATAAACCCGGATCGTAACCATTAACCTAATGCTAGCTATCAAGAGAAGAGGGTAGAGAAGTATACCAAGCGATCCGTGTCCTCCGGTCTTCGTCTCAACTCCGATCTCCCGCGGAAACTCCGTTCATCTCCTCCTCGTCGGAAAGGGCACCACGTAGCCGGAATCTTTTACGGGCTCCCACCTATAGACCGAGGCAACTCGGGCGCGAAGTTGGCTAGCCGACGCGTCCAAGATTTGCTGTAGGCAAGTGTAGAATATATGTCTCTTTGGGGTTGTGAAGTTGCCTTGATGGAGGGATGAGGTTGAGAATTGAACTTGTGAATTTTTATGGCAATGAAAAATGATATGAATGATAATTTTCCCACCCTCACCAAATGATCCTCTCTCACTCTCCCTCTAATGAAGTGGCCGGCCCCCTTAATTGGAAAATGGTGGAGGGATGAACAAAATACATGAGGGAGGTGAGTGTAGTAAAAGGTGGAGGGTAACCACATCCAAAGCAATGATAACCATCTCAAATCAATTCCTAATCAACTCTAATCACCATGAATGCAAGAAATGATGATAGAAAAGAATGGTATCAAAAGATGCTCTCATAATTAATCCATATGCAAGAAACCCCTCCACAATATGTTATTTGCAAACTTGCAAATAACCCCCTCCATCGGAAAAGTCCGGCCGGGAAAGAACAAAGGAAAACCGGCCGGAACGGAATGCAAACTGGCAACTTCAGAAAACTGGTCCCGTAATAAATTACAGGAAAAACCCCGATACTGTGCATACACACCCGCATCTGTATTCCGACCGGATACAAATGCAATGAGACAAAATCTACACTGTACTATACTAGGATCCGGCTTAAACCAAAGCCGGCTAGTAATATTCGTCTGATCCTGATCCGTGCAATACCGCACGTATCTGATCGAACCCTGCCATATAACCATACTGCCTCTAGTACAAACCGTCTGATCCTGATCCGTGGAATACCGCACGTATCTGATCGGACCCTGCCATATCTCCATACGGCCTCTACAACGTTTCGCCCGAAACTTGAGTAACTGTCTGTGTGGTGGACTCTAAAGACTCGTCAATACTATGGCTGTGGATTTAACCACTAGCACGTCAGAGGTATTAGCCATACATGACGGGCTACCAGCTATTGACTAAAAGGGACGTCGATGAGCGAACTCATCCTGACACCCTACTGAGCCTGTCAGTGACAATATCCGTACAGTCCGGTCCGTTCGTCTATGAGTATCGCATGGCGGGCCTAGGGGGTTGGTAAAAGTCAGACCCCCAAAAGCGGTACAAGTCGTGTTGGAGTGTAGCCCAGAACACCCTGAGATACTACTGGAATACCTACCAGTAAATCTCCTGCCTCGGCCGAGGGCTTTGTGTAATGGCTCTCCTAGACACAGCGCGACCTCACCCCCAATACCGGGAGAGACGAACCCCTGCAGATCCGCTCACTGCTTCCATGTGGCTCGGGACTGTACTCAACTAAAACCTGTTTACACGACTCCTTTGAGCCGTGGTAGGGTAGTAATCAAAGTACAGTGGGAACTCACACGAGACAAATGACGATCCCCAGGTCGATGAACTAACCTGTACACATGTCACCACGGAACTGCTATCTGACGTCAGGTATAAGACCAACTAGCATATTCCCGGCGAGTCCTGTCCGGTGTACTCATAACCCAATGAGCACCTGTATACATCTTAGGTGAACCAACTGACACCAGTGGCTTGTGAGACCGGCCACCGCCCCTCGTCGGGGTCTCGACTGTATACACTAGTCTACTCTGGAGTATCGATGCCCTGTCTCGAAACTCCCACGACTAGGGACCTTTTAAGGATGTGCTTATAGACTGCAGCTCCCACTTATATGATCGCCCTCATACTGCTGGCAGTCAAGCAAGAATCCTAGTGGCTCTATCAACGTGTAATAGCGACCTGTCAGGTCACCTAAAGCAGTACACGATGATAAAGATGAACCAGATAGCATACTATCATCATGAGTAAGACTGTTCTACTGGGATAGGTCCTCCCTCAATCATTGCAATCACGTGCCTGTGATCCAATAATTGACTCTGAGGGCACTATCTCCAACATATGATGTCCTTAAACTCCATGGACTATGATGTCCTTAAAATTATGGACCGCAATGTCCCTAAACTAAAACAATATAGTCCAAATGCTCTTTTGTTGGATCTAAATGATCTTGTTAAGTAGATCTTAGTCTAAAATTAGACTAACGTATCCTTAACAAACGTTTAAGTTGATCTTAGTCTCAAATGAGATTAACGATCCTTAAACCCAACCCAAAACCAAATCTAAGAAAATACGGATTTGGACTAATCCACGCCCTACGGGCGACAACATAAATTAGTCTCCGTATACAATCCACGGGCAACCAAAAATAAAACAAACATACACGACACGAAGTGAGCATCTGGAGAAGGAGAAAGTGATTACCGCGATGCGATAGCGTAATTAACTGTAGGGGCTTGCGCCTGCAGGGAAGAGTGTCCCCACAATCAAAAACCCCTCACAATGAGAGGGAATCTGACGAAGTCTGCTACATCGGCTGCATCCGTCTAAACCTCCGATGCACGGTGCCATAAATCAACTTGGCATCTTCGGAGAGGTGGACGGATAAAACCAAATAGCATCTGCCCCCAAATTCAGGCCGGACGTCCCAACGTCCCGGTCGCGTCTTTCATCGGAAAACAGCCTCTTCAACCGATCTTAGTTGTAGAAATTTTCGACATTTGGGGTATTGATTTTATGGGTCATTTTCCTAACTCTTTTGGGAATTTGTACATCTTGTTAGCGGTTGATTGCGTCTCGAAATAGGTTGAAGCTATTCCATGTCACACTAATGACAACAAGGTTGTCATTAAGTTCCTGAAAGAAAATATCTTTTCGCGATTTGGACACCCTCGCGCTATCATTAGCGACAACAGGACGCATTTCTGTAATCGGTCTTTCGAGACTTTGATGCGGAAATATGCAATCAACCACAAACTTTCCACGCCCTATCATCCCCAAACGAGCGGGCAAGCTGAGATTTCCAATAGGCAAGTCAAACAAATTTTGGAGAAAACTGTTTCTAAAAACCGGAAAGATTGGTCAACCAAATTGACGGATGCTCTTTGGGCATTTCGTACTGCTTATAAGACTGATCTAGGTATAACTCCTTATCGCCTAGTGTTTGAAAAGGCTTGTCACCTTCCAATTGAGATTGAACATAAAGCAATGTGGGCCATTAAAGAACTTAACTTCGATTTAAATCAAGCCTGCAACTTTCGGAAGCTGCAATTAAACGAGCTAAGCGAACTCCGCGATGAAACTTACGATAATGCGGTGATAGTAAAGAACCGGACGAAGGTATTACACGATAAAAATATTTTGAGAAAAACTTTTACACCAGGTCAATAAGTCCTTCTTTATGATTCCCGTCTCCATCTTCATGCGAGTAAGCTAAAATCTCGTTGGAAATGACCATTTGTTGTGCGGTATGTCTACCCGCACGGGGCAGTTGAAGTGGAAAATAGAAAAAACGGTACAATTTTCAAAGTGAATGGACATATATTAAAACCGTATTTTTCCACTGACCCCTCGGAGGAGCTCCTGTTTTTACAGGAGCCGCTTTATAATGACTAATTTTTCCTCCACCTCACCTCCATATCTCGGTAATATTATTTCATATTTCGAATGGAGGTGAGTTAATTTTTGTATAAAAATTGTTAAAAATAAAAATAAATAAATAAATAAAAAATTTGCAAAATTGTACATATAAAAAAAATAAGTTTGGGGGAAGATTTTCACTTTCAGTTATTCTTACCCCCATTAATAACTTTTTCTCCCAAGCCTACAGGTGTTTGAGATTTAACAGATGACAACAGTGAGGACACTGATGTAAACAGTTTGGGGGAAGGTTTGTGCTTATTTACGCATCACTTTGCATCATACTTGGCATAAGCACAAAAACTTCAAAAAATTTCATTGATAATAAAAGAATAGAAAGTGAAAAATTATATTTGAAATATTGGAAGAGTTTAAGAAAAATAAGAAAGTTGGATATTTTCTTAAACAAAACTAGTAATAAGTAGTTATGAGCCGTTGTCCCAAGGGTTAGTAAGATGAAGGAAGTCACTAATCTGAGGATAAAAATAAGTCTGAAAAATAGTTTCTATTCTGGAAGCCAAACATTTGAACGTTGATACCCTACTATACGCACTTACACACGTCTTGAAACTCGGGATAGTAGAGGATACCTTGAAATGCTCTTGTCTAAAAGCCAAAGTACGAAGAAAATAGTAAATGAAGCATAAAAGTATAAAACGGGAAAGAAAAAAATGAACACTGGTTTGTAATCACCAAGGCAACATAAAAAAATATAGCGATGGTGCTTCATCACCTAGTGCTTTAGACCAACTGGTTTGGGTCTCACTGCTAAGCCTTAGGTGTTGCAAGACGAGAAAATTGCTAATTACGCCTAATATGTTAGCACGTTGAGTAGTCGGTCGGTTAGTACCTTAAGAAGTATTAACGGTCGCATGAAAAATATGTGAGCAATTCCATCTATAATATTCGCCGACTAAAAAGTACTGAGGTAGATGGACAAGAGTATAATAGCTTGAATTGAATTCTCCGAGTGTAAGGATGTCCTTTACACACACGTAGGGGTATATGATCGGTGTTTGAAAGAAAGGTAGGGATGAAGAATAAAGGCGATGTTTTATTGAGAGATGATGTGATTTCTAATATTTTTTCATGACTATTAAGATAGGGCTCATGACAACTGAAAAGCTAGTGCAGTTGGAAACTTTGATTTTCAAATTCTTTCTTCTATAATTCTTATCTTTATATGTAACTTTCACTGTCTTCTTTTTATTATGGGATTTTGTGGGTGGAATCCGCTGAAAACCCTCAGGAGACAACACTCCTCCTACTAGGGACACCTAGAGGTTTAAAGGCTTGTTGCACGTGCTCAGTGCAATCGTGTTGCCTACGAAAGTGTGCTAATTAGTTTTTATTTTTTCTTTCTATTTTCTCCTTCTCTTGAATAAAAGAAGTTTGCTCGAGACGATCAAAATCAAGTTTGGGGGAATTTGTTCAGTCGAAAATATTGCAACCTTGAACATATCAATTTCCTCACTTTTCTAATTATTTAAGAATAGTTGATATAAATATAACACATATTACCAGTTTGTCTACAAATTATCAAATACCACGTGTTATATATATAATCAACGTCTTTTTAAGGAAATTGTATGTTTAGTATGTCATGCATAATATTCTATATCTCCAACACTTTTTATTGAGATTTTGTGCAGAAAATTATTTCAGGAAAGATATCGGAATCGCAAATTTGCCGATAAAATACCGCAAGTCAAAGAGTTAAAATCCGGCAGTGATTCAGAAGAGATAAAAAGATTCCAGAAATCAGAAGAAGACCCAAATGCCAACATCAGAACAACCCTGAAATATCATGCAGTGATATCTTCAAACGGCCGCGGAACCGCACCCGAGTCAGCCCGATCCGCCGCAGATCCGCGGCCGAGTTGGGGACGCCGGGATCGATACTTCTCCAGAGGCCCCCCATACCACTCTTTAGCTTGTTGAAGACGCTTCGAACCACCTAGCTTACTCCAGAAGCTTCCCTTCAACAGCCAAGCTTCTTATGCAAGCTTGATAACTACCTTACTCTAGAAGCTTCCCTACAACTACCTAGCTTCTTTAAGAAGATTGACCTAGTTTCTAGTGGAAGATTGGTGAAGAGCTATATAAAGGGATCTAGGGCTACATTGTTGAGGTTGTTGTTCATCAAGTGACAAAACTTACATCTAAAACCAAATCCAATTCAATTCAATCAAGATCCAAATCAAGATTCGTTGAGATCAACATCAAGCGACGACACACGAAGATCCTTTACGCAAAGCCGATCATCATCAAAAGCGCGAGATACTCGACAGGTCCAAGTCTCACAAAGATCGAGCCAACAAATTCTCTTTTCAAAGAAGTGATCAAGAGCTTAGTCTTGTAATCTCGGATTGAGAAGTGTAAATTTGAAGAAGATTTAATAAAGGTGATAAATTGTTAATTCTCGCTTTCTTTACATTCTTGCATTATAAAATTTCTTGATTCCTGATTCTTTTATTTTCATGATGCGTGAGTGAAATCTCCACTTGTTAAGGATTCGAAGGATCGGTAGATCAAATGATGATGAAATCCTAAAACTTATCTTAAGTCTTATGAGAATTATGAACTTTAGGAAAAAGAATCGTCAATGACCTAATTTGGAACGAGATCACCATTCTTGATAATTTCGTTGCAATTTGGGATTAAATGAGTGATGATTCTCTTTTCTAGAGGCTAGATTTGAATAGTGATAAATAAAAAGACAAGGGATGGTGAAGGAGAAACCCTAGTTTCTTCAATAGATCCCTAATCTTCATTCATTACCATCGTTCTAGCTATAATTCATCAATAGATAAGATTAGTTAGTTTTAGTATTCATCATTGCTACGATTTCCTATGGAATCCTACAAGCTATTTTTCATTTTTTTGATAACTAAAATTGATATTGGACACTTTCTTGATTTCTAATTCTTGAACATATTCTTGATTTTCTTTAAATGACAACTCAATTAAATCTTGAATTACTTTCTTGAATTTTCTTTTATATTTTCCTTCGACTCAACTAAAGCAAGAAAGAATAAATACACGAATCTCAGTGGACGATCCGTACTCATTAACGAACTACATCGACACCGTTATTGATTGCGGCTATAAATTCTTTTATTGTGATTAAACTTTTCCTTTTCATATCACATGATCAAAACGATCAAATCACTTGTTACAGAAGATATTAGTGTTTACGAGAGGAGTCCAACTATCTATAGACTAAGGTAACCCGTAGTACAAGGCTTCGTCAAGCCCCACGGAACAACGGCAATGGATGTTTAGTTACGTCTTTTAATGACCATCTCGTGCAACTTTTAACACATTCCGTACCAGTCTACCCCTTTAACCCCGTAATGTATATTATGTTGTTTTATAGATATAAAACTTACCGAAACCATGATATCAATTGTTCATGTAAACGGATTAGGATGTAAACAGTTAGTCATGTAATCAAGTCAATATATATCCATGGTTCGGTCAAATTAAGTCATGTTGATATAGATAGTATTCTGGTACTCATGTTCAAGTTCCAGTATATATGGATTCAGGATGTATTGGAGTTATATTTGAATTGTATGTAGATTGGAATTGTATTCAGATTAGACTGGGACTCTGTCTGAGTCAGACACTCAAACAGAATTGGATTCCTGAATTAGGTTTTGGAGTTATCGGTAACTGCTGCACATGGACGGCAGGATTTATGACTTTTTCCAAGCCAATTACCATTGATAACCCCGTTTTAGTTTCCTATCTTAAATAGGCAAGCACCCACTTTCTCCGGCTTCCTGAAGATTAAGAGAATTGGTCCCGCTTAAACTTATATTTACTATGGTCTTTATTGTAAATTAATAAACTTGAGGGTGTTTTATGAAAAATAGTTTTAGTATACTTAATTTCAAAATATTCCTCGAGTATTTATTTATCGTATTTAGGGTTTTCATGGATGTAATTTTTTATATGATGAGGTATTCTAGTGAATATAAACCTAAATTGAATAATATATGATATTTTAGTGTAAATTGGAATTGTATAGATTTGTGATGGTATATTCATGAAATTTGTGATTCTTGTGTTTAGAAAATAGGGAATTTATTATAAATATAAAATATATGTTTTGATAATATTTATATATATATATATATAATTATTAAAAATAGAATTTATTTATTAAATAGAAAATCACATTATTCTTAAAAATTGTATTAAAAATTCCATCGAGATCGGATGCTCCATGAGAAGGTCTGCATCTCGCTCTACTAGTTCTGAGAATGTGCGATGGCCCGCACCATCCCGATCGGGTTTCCCAAAAGTGGGTTGTAGAGATGTAATCGTAAGGAATTTAATTTAAAACAATTTAAAGAATATGGTTTCTAATAGTTTATGGTATTTAAATGTAAAATGTCGTATTAGCCACAAAATATTGTTTTCAAGCTATCGTGCTATGTCATGATAAGTTTTGTGAGAGGTAGGTCATTACCTCGTGAGGTTTTTCTAAAGGCAATACAAGTAAACATGATAAAATATGTCGAATGTAAAGTTGTGGTATTAAACTGTAAAAGTGCAATACAAATTGCATAGCATGGTATTTTAAATTGAAACATGTTCTCAATATTGGATTATGGTTGCTAAACAATATATAAAGAAATGGTTGATTTTTATTAAGAAAAGTTGGGTTTTTTTAACAAATTAAAATCGGATGTCGGATTAACTCCACTTCCAACGAGTTTTGAAAAGAGAACTTTTTAAAATAGAAAGAGAGAGAAGAAGAGGGGACTTACGAGTTTAGGGTAGAGAGGAGAGGTGGAGGAAGGTTTTGAGAGCTTCGTGGAGTCGTGGGATCACCGGAATCTTCCTGAATTTACAAGTGATTTTTTACTATTCTTAAACAAGAAATACTTTTAACTTGTGCTCAGGCTAAGATACTCCTTTCTGTACTTTACAAAAATTTTGTACAGAAAATTTAGGGTTGTTACAGATATCATCAATAAGAGATCATTAGTCATGTTTGGGACTAGGATCAGTTTGGAAATCACGAGCATATGGGCTCTCTTGAAGAATCAAAGATGTTTAATCTCAGGAAATATAGCCAATTTGGGTTAAGACTGGGTTTCTGTACTACCCAGCAGTGCTAAGCACTCAGTTATACAACACTCACGTGTGTTTCACGTGAGGTGCTTGTTGACCGCCGAAAACATAAACGAACTGGGATAGATCGTCTTGCCTGAATTTGGGGGCAGATACTATTTGGATTTATTCGTCCACCTCTCCGAAAATACCGAGTTGATTTATGGCACCATATATCGGAGGTTTAGACAGACGCGGTCGTTGTAGCAGACTTTATCAGATTCCCCCTCATTTTATGAGGGGTTTTTGATTGTGGGGTCGCTCTTCCCTGCAGGTGCAAGTATTTGCAGTTAATTACGTTACCGCATTGCGATAACCACTTTCTCCTGCTCCGGAAGTTCATTTCGTGTCGTGTGTGTTTTTGTTTGTTTTGGTTGCCCGTGGATTGTATACAGAGACTAGTTTATGTCGTCGCCCGTTGGGCGCGGATTAGTCCAAATCCGTATATCTTAGATTTGGGCTTAGGTTTATTTAAGGACCGTTAATCTGGTTTGAGATTAAGATCAACTTAAATGTGTGAGCATTTGGGCTCAATTTGTTCTGGCTAAGGATGCGTTAGTCTAATTTGAGACTAAGATCAACTTAGCAAAATTTCAAGGATCATTTTTGTCATGCCCCACTTCCCGGAGTGCGCTAAGATAGGCACGTGACAGAGCCAACCATGCTACCTGTGGCTAGGAAACATCCATCCACAGTCACATTACGGCTGTTTAGAGATATCAAGAACATTAGAAATAAAATAAACTATCTAGCACATGTCCATGAGCCAGAATAAACGAGTCAGGAAATAATATACGGAAGCAATAAATCCAAATAACAATAACAATCTGGAAGGTACGGAAATAACTAAACTAACTGGATACTAACAGGATCCTCACTGCTCAGCCTGACGGCAGAAATACTCCTGATCAGCCTGCGACAAAGGTAGAGGATCTGGGCCATACAAAACCCAGACGTCAGTACGTCATAATATCAATAATTCTAAGCAAGCAGGATGTGATGAAATATGCAAGCATGAAGTATGAATAGTAACAAGTCATCAGTAGCAAGTAAACCGTAACATGAATATAGATCAGTGAACATGATATAAACAGGTGAAGTGCCGTGAGTAATATAAACTGTGTTATAGGGTTATCTACTCTAAAATTATTCGAAATCAATTAATGTAATTCTCATCGTAACCCATCGGTCTATGCCCCGTTCAACCCCACGGGACCACGGTAACAAGATATGATAGATTGTGAGTCTATGTCCCGTTCAACCCCACGGGACTACGGTAACATGATATAATAGCCCTTTGAGTTACGTTCGGCTACATTCTTGATTTCTCCATACCCCCAAGTTATGTGTGTAAGTCAGGTATTGAATAATCTGGAGCTAATGCCAACACAGGATCAAGCAGGAACAGGTTTGTCTATACAGACAACAGGATATGTCCATCGGGACGACATGTCAGGATTGTCGGCATTAGAAACAAGATCAGGTAACTGTCAAGTAGTGATATATTAGGTCGTGTCATGTAGTGAACATGTATCAAGTCAGGTCAAGTAGTAGTGTATCAGGTCATGTCAAGTAGTGCACATGTATCAAGCGTGTGCTCATAATCGAACTGTAGCAAGTATTGAATCAGGGTGAAAATACGAATGTACAATAAAAGTATGGATGCATAAATATCGATCAGGGGTTACATCATGACTAAGTAGGATGCACAATTATCAAGCATGGTGCACTAATACAACAGTAACATGAAATAATATGGTCTCTGCGTGCAACTAGATATGTAATAAACCGTACGGATACAGACGGATACTATAAAACTGTAAATCGGTAACATTTGCTGAATATTAAAACACAAACACTATTATTTATTAAATATATATTGATATAATAATATTAACATGGATAACATATTCAAACCGATTAATAACTATAAAAGTGGTATTGATTAACCATGCACAAGAAAGTTTCGTTCAGAAATTCAGCGTCACCCTGATTTGTAAAATAGCTTAAAAATAACAAATGTTCTCCAAAAGAGACGTGTCTTATACCAAAACAAAGATAATTCAATAAGGTTTTCATTTTTATAAGTTGAAGTATCTCAGGTTGTTCCTAAAAAAATCTATGAACATTCGAATTTGAAAGTTTGCGGCTGGAATTTCCCTGGACAACAGTTTAGAGATATTTTCATTTTCATTTTACGTTATTTAAACAATTTATTTTGCAAGTAAATATTTCATAGAGTTATAGTATTCTGAGTTAGCTTCGTAACGAACAAAAGAACGTATACTAATAATTTTTCTATGATTTATAATGAATTTTATAAGCTAAGGTGTACAATAAATTTCAGATTTGTCGTATCCGCTTTGCAACGACGTTTCATGTGTAAACTATAATATTTTCAAACTATATTTTGTATAACATTATAAAATACAGATTATAAACTAATTAAGGATAATAATAAGAAATATTACGACGATATATATTTTAAATGATATGGATGCAAACGGGTATCCGAAAACGGTAAAACTTTAATATGGATGTACAGTGCAATCAACATGTGATATTTTTATTCATATGGATACAAAATAAGATACATAGTATGTAGCAAGATGAATTAGCATGCGACTAGATATGTAAATATTGATATGGATGCATACGGATGTCCGAAGACAGTAAAACTGTAAAATGGTAATGTGGGATGCATAACGAAACATTATATGATGTTATTATTCAAATGGGTGCAATATATTGTAGTCTAGCATGTAACAAGATAAATTTGCATGCACTAGATACGAAATAAATTATACGGATGCAAACGGACGTCGCAAAACAGTAAAATGATAATAGGGGATGTACAATACACTAAACATGAAATATTATTATTAATATGGATGTAATATATATCATAGCATGTAGCAAGATAAACTTGCCTAGATCGAATCACGTGACGGATACACACGGCACGTCCGACGTCGGTAAATCGTCCCAACGCACATGCGGCATACGGTACGGGTCCAGGCAAGGCAAGAGGGTGATCACACAGGTAAGGTACGTTCACTGGATCACTCGGATCGTCAGCGACGAGCACGCCTCCGGCGGTGATTACCGGAATCAAGAAACAAGATCAAGAAGAAGAAAGAAGAAAGAAGAAGAAGAAGTAAGAAGAAGATGCTGTGTATTAAATAAGGAAGAAATAAATAAATAAATAAAATATATATATATATATATATATATATATGTATGCAGAGGAGAGAGAGAGAAAGGGGTTGTTAGTTTGTTAGGAAATTAGTTTAGATTTAAATTTTAAAAAATCTTTTATTAGTTAACTAAATTTTAATTTGTATAAGTTTATAAAATTAATATTATATAAATAAAATTTGATATTCTGATAAATACAAACATAGTCTAAAACATACCCGGGTCGGGTCTAAAATTCAGTTTTAAAATACGAAAAATATACATGTCGACCAAAATTAAAGTTGGATATCCGGATAACGAAAAAAATGCATACCCCTAAGAACGGATGCACGTACGTGCGCATAGCCATCCATACAAATCCGTTTCACTGAACGGGACGAGAACAAGATACGCGGATGCTAACACAGGGTTAGGGGTATGATGCAAGCCATGCTAAATATTTTTAAAATATTTTATATGATTTTAAATGTAATATTAAAAATGCAGATGCCAGATAAATGCCAGTATGCAAGATGTATAAATGAAAGTGCATGAGTCCACGTAACAAGTCAGGATAAATCATAAACATGAATCAAAACAGGTTTCAAGCATGCGGGTCGGGTCGGATGCAAATACAGATGTCAAAATACTATTCGCACCCAAAACACAGTAAATCAGGAAAATACCATAAATAAGAAATACTTGAACTAGAACTGGTATAAATGAACTAGGGTGTTTCAATTTTTATTTAAGATCTAGGAAAAGAGCATTTGGGCTTAGCTGCAAGAAAATTTCAGAGGCTTAGCCAATTTGGGCTAAATCTACTTAGCTTTTTTTATTCAAAAGTGCTAAGCACTTATTTGGGCTCTGTTTGTTCAGCCCTTTTCTTTTCATGTAAAAGTGCTAAGCACTTATTTGAGCTCTGACGCTCACATGTATGTCATGTGAAGCATTCATTCATGAGCGCTGCCCAATAAATATTGAACACTTTTAGTCATTTTGACTAAATGTGAAGTGCTAAGCATTTTTTATGGCGTCCACGTGAGGTGCACGTGCGGCGCTGAGCACTGCCCATTCAGTACTAAGCACTCCGCCGTTTTGGCTGCATATGAAGTGCTGAGCACTTTTTGTATGGCACCCACGTGAAGAGCACGTGCGGCGCTGGGCGTTGCCCAATTAGTGCTAAGCACTTAGCTGTCTTCGGCTGCATAGGGAGTGCTGAGCACTTTTATTCAGTGCCCACGTGTGTTTCATGTGAGGCATTGTCCTTCTGTTTTGGGTGCCAGCATGTTTTTCACGTGAGATGCTAGGTGCTGTTAAAATGGGCGCCTACATAAGGCGCTAGTCTTTTTTTCCTTTTTCTAGAGATTAAATCTCTGTTAATAGTATTTTGACCATTAATGATCACCAAGATCTTCGTTTTTTGAAGATCTGGGATCGGGTTTTTTCTTTAAGAATTAAGTTCTTTTATAGGTTCTTTTTCCTTTTATTTTTCTTTTGGACCTAATTCTTTTCTGAATTTTTGATTCTCAAAAACAAGATCCTCCCGATGAGAATTAAATTCTCAACTTGTGGGAGACTTGTCTTGTGGATCTCTGATCCAGAGAAAGAACTAAGTTCTTTTAGAAGGGTTAAACCCTTAAAATAGGTAAAAAGAGATATTTTGATCTCTGAAAAAATTTTTCCTAGGTTTCTTTTGAAAGGGAAGTCTTCCTCTCTGAGGGTTGATTTCTCTATTGTTTTTTGAAACTTTCTGTATTTTTCATAAGCTTATGGGTTTTTTTCTCTATGTGATACTTGAAGTCTCGGGTCCTTTACATAGTGGAGACAAGTTTGTTACTTAATTTTGAGAAAATCTCTCATTGAGAGATTCCAATTGATTTAATTGGACTCAAAATTGAGTTGGGAAATTTTACCCACCATTGGATCTTTGATCCAAGGACTTCTGTTTTTGCAGAATATGATTTTTGTTTTTAACGAGATTGGGGAAATATTTTTCCCTATACAGAATTTATTCTGTATAAATGGTGATTTTTAATCACCATTGGATTTTTTATTCCAATAGTTCTCTGTTTTACAGAGAGCTGTCTTTCTTATTTTGATAGATTGAAAAAATATATTCCAAAATATAATTTTATTCTATGATTTGATTTTTGATCCAACCGAATGTATCTTTCTTATTTTAGAAATATTTGAGAAATATTTTCTTCCAGCAGAATTTAATTCTGTATTTTGATGATTTATCATCTATGTTGGATCTTTGATCCAATAGCTCTGTTTAACAGAGAGTATTGCAGAATTAATTCTAACTGGGCGCTGGCGCTCACGTGTCGTGCACGTAGGCGCCACTTAAGAATTCAATTCCTAAGATGGGTACTTATATGCTTTGCACATTGGCGCCCGTGTAAGGAGTACGTGCGGCATCATCTAAGAGTTTAACTCTTATGAACTCTTCTGTGATTTGCACTTTGGCGCCCGCATGAGGAGAACGTGAGGCGCCGCCATAGGATTTAATCCTATAAGATTGGCTCTGGCACTGGCGTCCTCATAGAGAGCACGTGAGGCGCTGCCTCATTAAATTCAACAGAGCTTTGCTCTTTTATTAGGTTAAATATACTGGGGAAACAACGCTGAAATAGTGCTAAGCACTAGTTTTATATGGCGCCCACACGTGTTTCATGTGAGACGCTGCACTAGCGCAAAGTACTAGCTTTTTGTGGCGCTCACGTGTGTTTCACGTGAGGCGCTCCAATAGTACAAAGCACTAAATTTTTCCAGCGCTCACGTGTGTTTCGTATGAGACGCTATATAACTTGGCTTTGGGTGCTCATGTGCTTTTCACGTGAGGTGTTGAATTCTTTTAGAGATTTAATCTCTGTTAATGTTTTTAAAGAACTTAAATCTTTGTTAATGGTATTTTGACCATTAACGATCACCAAGATCGCTAGTTTAAGAATCTGGGATCATGTTCTTTGAGAACTAAGGATTTGAAGGAACTAAGTTCCTGGAGTATTATAGACTCCATCTTCTCCATATTTTTTTATCCATATTCTCTTATTCATGTTTTCAGAGAGATTAAATCTCTGTTAATGGTATTTTGACCATTAACGATCACCAAGATCACTATTTTAAGGATCTAGGATCATATTCTTAAAGAACTAAGTTTTTGATTTGAAGGAACTAAGTTCCCGGAGTATTATATACTCCATCTTCTCCATGTTCTTCCATTTTTTTTTATCCATGTTCTCCCCTGAATTTTTGATTCTCAAGAACAAGATCTTTTCGATGAGAATTAAAATCTCAACTTGTGTAAGACTTATCTTGTGAATCTCAGATCCAGAGAAATAACTAAGTTTTTTGACAAGAGTTAAACCCTCAGATATGGTATGATTGGTAAAGGAGATGTTTTGGTCTCTGTTTTTTTCTTTGCCTAAGGTTTTGAGGAGGAAGTTCTTCTTTTATTGAGAATTAAATTCTCTATTTATTTTTTTGGAACCTTTTGGAATGCCTTCTATATTTTTACAGAAGCTTCTTAGGGGGTTTTCCTCTCTTTTTATATCGATTCCTCCCTCTTTCTTTTCATCTCTTTGCTCTTATTTATAGAAGAAGAAAAAGAATCAATTTGTTGAGAAAATCTCTCATTGAGAGATCATGATTGATTTCATAATCAATCCAATTGATCTTTTAGATCAACCGGTGAATTTTATTCACCGTTGGTTTTTTAATCCAAACGCTCTCTGTTTAACAAAGAAGATTTCTTATTTGTTTAAAAAGATTAGGAAATATTTTCCTAAAATAGAATTTTATTCTATCATATGAATATCTTGTTAGTTTAACAAAATTAGAATTTTATTCTATCATATGAATATCTCGTTAGTTTAACAAGATTAGGAATATATTTTCCTGATATAGAATTTAATTCTATTATATGAATATCTTGTTAATTTAACAAGATGAGAATTTTATTCCAACATAGAATTTAATTCTTTCACATAGAATTTTATTCCATCATATGAATATCTTGTTAGTTTAACAAGATTAGAATTTTATTCTATCATATGAATATCTTGTTAGTTTAACAAGATTAGGAAAATATTTTCCTAACTTAGAATTTAATTCTGTTATATGAATATTTTGTTAGTTTAATAAGATTAGGAAAATATTTTCCTAAGACAGAATTTTATTCTGTTAGATGATTTAATTGGTGATATTTTATCACCATTGGATTTTAAATCCAAAATTCTCTGTTAGGGAAAGATCTTTCCATATTAGAAAGGTCAAGGAAAAAATAGAATTTAATTCTATCATTTGATGATTTTAAATTACCATTGGATCTTTGATCCAACGGCTCTCTGTTTAATTGAGAATATTTTATCAGGGAGATATTTTTCCCTAATAGAATTTAATTCTATCATCTTGATGATTTATTATCACCATTAGATTTTTGATCCAATGGCAGAGAATATCCCAGATTTTTGGGAAATATTCCCCATATAGAATTTAATTCTATTCTCTTTAATTTGGGCGCTGACACTCACGTACTATGCACGTAAGAATTTAATTATTTTATAAATAGTCACTCACGTGCTTTACACGCCGGCGCTTACGTGTATTCCACGTGAGGCGCCACTATAGGATTTAAGCGTAACACAGGCTGGCGCTGGCGCTCACGTGGGAAACACGTGAGGACCCAATATAGGATTTAATCCTATCTGAGGCGGTATCTACATGCTTTGCATGTGGGTGCACGTGTTTAACACGTGGGGGTTTTCTTTTATTTTTATAAAGGAACAATAAGCTCTGAGCCAAAAATTTTGGCGGGAACAATAAGCTCTGAGCCTCAGCAAAAGTCTTCTAACGGCCGAGATCTTCTCACGCCACAGCGTGAATCACGAAATATTGCACCTTCCCGATAAGGCGTGGCCACATGGCGTCCGATTACTGGCCCGCTCCCCCCTTTGCAGGTCAAGGAAGGTTGAACGACGTCCCCAAGAAATCCCAAGAACCAAGAAGGCCAAGATACGAAAGCCCTCGCCGCGAGACGGCTAAGTAGTTTCCTGCTCGGCTCATCCGCTGAGGGCAGCTTCCTGCCTGGCTACACTGCGAATCCAATGTCCTCGTCACGAGGCATCCAAGTAGTTTCCTGCTCAGTTCATCCGCTGAGGGCAGCTTTTTGCCCGGCTACTCTGCGGATCCAAAGCTCTCATCATGAGGCATCCGAGTAGTTTCCTGCTTGGCTCATCCGCTGAGGGCAGCTTCCTGCCTAACTACCCTGCGGATCCAAAGCCTTTGCCCCGAGGCGGCCGAGTAATTTCCTGCCCGGCTCATCCGCTGAGGGCAGCTTCCTGCCCGGCTACTCTGCGGATCCAAAGCCTTTGTCACATGGCGTACGAGTAGATTCCTGCTAGGCTAGGGTGAGGAAAGACGCCGATCTACCTATACTTGGCGTTCGCTCATTCGAAAGTCGTGCTCGCTCGACACCTCGACTCCGAGGTGAGTGAAAGTGTGTCTTAGCGCTACTACTTGGTTTAGACAAGCATCAAGTATGCAATTAAAAAAAATCTAGAGTGCTAAGCTACACTAAACTAGAATCTAACTAGAGAATTAGGGTTTTCTAGGCATGTAAACAAGTTTTACACTAAGTGAATAGAGAATACAACCTTTGTAGACCGGTCCTTTACTTCTAAATCTCTAAATGGTAGTCCCTAGAACTCTTCTTATGCTCCACTTGGTGAAAGGAACGAGATTGCTACGTCGTCTTGGAGGCCGAAGATGATCCACCTTGAAGTTTCTCTAACTCAAACTATCTCTTTACTGATCAAAGAATTAGTGAAGCAAACAACCTAATCTAATAGTCTAGAAGAGAGTAGCTTAATGAAGTAGGAATTTTGCTCACTTTAGAAATTTATTTCTCTTTTTGTTTCTTCAACTCAAGAAAACCTAGAGAAGAGGAAGATGAACTTGGGTGAAGAAAAATCTTAAGTGATCATAGTGAGAGTTAACCATGGGCTAAAAATATATGGTTGGATGAGAAAATATCTAGAGTAAAACAAAATTAGTGGAATGAGTCATGGCTTCTACATGCTTCTACAAGCATCCAAACCATGCTCATTATCCACTAATTTTTATTTCACTTTTAAAAAAATCACCCAATATTATCCTTGGCTCTAGTGTAAGTCGCATACACTCATGTTCAATGTATCATCAAGCATGATATAATAATCTAATAGATAAATAAATATATATATACACACACACACACAATTATATATCAAAAGAAGAAAAATTCATAAGTGAGCAATAATATTAGTTAATATATAGATATATCAAATATAAATATATATCAAATTATTAAATCAACACTTGATTTAATAATCCGACTATATCATATATAACCGACTAATATCATTTATATGTATATCATTTTATCAAATCAACACTTTGATTCAATAACCCGGTTATATCACATATAACCGACCAATATTCAATACACAATATCAAATCAACACTTGATTCAATAATCCGGTCATATCATATATAACCGGCCAATATCAAATATATGTATACACATAACAAATCATTGAATCAACACTTTATTCAATAATCCGGTTATATCACATATAACCTAACCGATATCAAATATCGCCCGATTAGAATACAGTATCACATACTCCTATTTAATCAAGTTCCCGCACATATCACATATGTGCCCTACTTCGTTTCGCTTGAGCTAGGAAACCTCTGTGTGGGACTTTAAAGATTCGTCAATACGCCAGCAGTAGGTAATGATTACATCAGTCACCTACAAGCCGTCAGCGATACTAGCTGGACGTAACAGCTACCCAGGTATTGAACGAATAGAAGATCAACAAGTAAGCTTGTCCAAACTCCCGTAAAGCCTATAAGAAACACTTACCGTACAGTCCGGTCTCTTCGTCTGATATGTCGCATATCGAGTCTAGGGGTGGAATTGTCAGACTCCAGTAACTTGATAAGTCATGCCGATGTGTGGCCTATAACAGTTCGAGAAACTACTGACAACACTTACCAGTAAATCTCATCAGCCCTGGCCAGGAACTTGCTGTTATAGCCAATCGAGCATAGCGCAACATCAACTCCATATACCAGGAGAGGCGAAACCCCTCCTATCGCTCACTGCCTCCATGTGACTCGGGACTGTACCCAAAATCCACCTATTTGCATGGCTCCTTTGAGCCGTGGCAGGGAGGAAATCAAAGCACAGTGGGAACCACATAAGACACTATGACGATCTCGGATCTACAGACTAACCTGTACAAGTGTCACCAGAGAACTGCTATCTGACGATAGGTATGGTACCATTTAGGAGTTCTCGGTGAGTCCTGTTCGGTGTGCCCATTCTCTAATGAGCACCTTTGTACAATCTTTGGTGTCAAACACCAATGTTTGTGGTATCAACCATCGCCCCATACAGGGTCAAGAAACATACACACCAGTCTACTCTGGAATATCGATACCCTGTCTCGATATCCCCTCGACTAGGAACTGTTAAAGGATGTGCTTTTGGACTACACAAGCCCCACTAGTATGATATGCATCATAGTCCTGGTAGTCAAGTCAACATCTTAAGGGCATTATCAATATGTATCAGAGAGACAGTATAATAATACTAGTGTATATGTTAAGATAAAAAGCAATCAAATAGTATACTATCATGTCGAGCAAGAAAGTTCTCTATATATATGTTCAAACATCCACTATATCATACAATAATGGCCTATAGGGCATACATATTCCTAACAGTGAGGAAGGACGCCGATTTACCTATACTTGGCGTTTGCTCATTCGAAAGTTGCGCTCGCTCGACACCTCGACTCCGGGGGTGAGGAAGGATGTCGATCTATCTATACTTGGCGCTCGCTCATTTGAAAGTGGCGCTCGCTCGACACCTCGACTCCGGGGTGAGGAAGGACGCCGATCTACCTATACTTGGCGCTCGCTTATTCGAAAGTCATGCTCGCTCGACACCTCGACTCCGGGGTGAAAAAGGACGCCGATCTACCTATACTTGGCGTTCGCTCATTCGAAAGTCGCGCTCACTCGACTCCTCGACTCCCAGGCGAGGAAGGACGCCGATCTACCTATACTTAGCGTCGCTCATTAGAAACTCGGGATCGGTCGTCACCTCGACTCCGAGGTGAGGAAGGACTCTGATCTACCTATACTTGGCGTTCACTCATTCGAAAGTCGCGCTCGCTCGACACCCGACTCTATATGCACTTGACATTTGCAAGACACCGGCCTATCCACACTTGCAGAAATAAAAACAGTGCACAGGCGGGTTTAAATTACTTTATTTATATTCAACACTATGTACGAGGTATTATGGGCTCCCCAGCCTTACAAGATGCCCATAAACTTACAAAAATTTAACAACAAAAAGTGGGGGTAGCTCAAACTGCCTTCTCGGCCACCACTTCTTCCCGTTCAGTGCTTCCGTCAGGAGCTATGATGGAGACCTCCGGCTCGGCACTTCCGCTTGCCACCTTGCTTCCCCGCACTGACTCGGCGCTGCCTTCCGGGGGCACTTCCTCGGCAAAGGGATACCTAGCATGAAGCTCCTGATCATCAAACCGGGGTGAAGCTTCCTTGAAAGCGTTGAGGGCGTTGTGCCACCCGACGGCCACGGAGTCGGCAAGGTCCATGTAAAATTGATCGGAGGCCTTGTACTCCCACACAGCCTTTTCCGCTCTGACCTTGGCAAGCTTCGCCGCCTCATAGGACGTCCGGGCATCCCTCTTAAAGGAGTCTCTCTGCCTTTTCATGACGTCAAAAAGCCCATTGACCTCCTCCATCTGGGCTTGAATAGCCCGGTTAGAGTCGGTCAGGAGTCGATGGGACTCCATTGCGACCGTTAGACCCTCTCTGACCAATCTCGAGTTGAGGAGTGCCGCTTTTTCCTCCGCCTGTTTTAGTTGGGCAAGATGCTCTTCCTCTCGCGAGGAAGATTCACCGGCCTTCTTCATCACCGGGGCCACCTCCTTAGCTTCCATGGCGGCGAAAAGGGCGCAAGCTGGAGGACTTGAGGAAAACAAGAACCGTGTTAGGAGCTAAAAATAGAGAAAAAAACACTTAGAGGAATTTTTTGAAAGTTACCGACCTGAACGGCCTCCTGAGCTATCGCCGCCGCCTGGGCCTTCATGGTGCCTCGGGGAATCTTGGCCCCCGCGCTCCTTTTCCATGTCCGCCAGTAAAATGTCGGCTATAGAGAGCCCCGAAGGTACCTCGATGCAGAAGTCGCCTTCCTGCACCTGTATCTCGGCCGGGGGTGGTCGAGAAACCACCCTCTTCTGCCTCTTAAGCGGAGATTCGGCAGAAGGCGGCACCTCTGTCCTAGTTCGGGGCGCCGGATCCCGCGCATGCTTCTGCCCTCCTCCGCAGCGTTCCTCCAGAACGGGAGGGGCTGAGGAAACCCTGGCCGAAGGGGCTTGCCGAGGAGCGGTGCTCAGTGTGGGTCGGGACGAGCTCGCGCCACCGCCCTTCCTCCCATGTGCCTTGGCGGCCATGGCAGCCATGATTTTCGAGCGATCCATCGACTTTGCGAAATACACATAAGAAAAAGAAAGGGGGGGCAGCAACCAAAACATAGCAAAATTACGGTAAAATCATGTTGATGCCTTAACTTACCCCCAAAGCATGCGGGACTGAGTCCCGCCCAGCTCAAAGCCTGCTCGGAAAGCAGAATATCGGCCCGCTGGATCGGTTCCCACTACAACACCACCCTCGTCTCTGGGGCATTCGACTGTCTAACCCTAGGACAATTGGCCTTATGCCACTTAATGGGCACGAGCCAATCCTCGCCCTCCGGAGACCCGACGAAGAAAAACTTCTCCTTCCATTCGTGGATGGAAGAAGGGACAACCACAACTCTAGACTCGGCCGCCCTATTCTTATGTTTTTTGAAAGAAAGGTACACCCAGCTCTGTTCTTCCTTGCTGGTACCGGGATGATTTTTATAACAAAGAAAGGAGAGAAGAAGGCTCAAATCGAAAGGGATCCGATCAATCTTCAACCGGACCTGAAACCCGAGGAGGATTCTCCACGAGTTCGGCGCTATCTGGCCCGGAGCAAGACGGAAACAATAGAGTACGGCACAAATTTCAGGCGAGAAGGGCAAACGCATCCCTGCCTGGAACGCTTCTAAGTACAGAGCAATCTCATTACCTTGCAACCGGTCTGCTCGCTCGCCCTCCCTGGCCAGACTAAGGGAATAACCAGGGGGAATGCGGAAACGAGCCCGGATATCGGAAAGCTCGTCCAAGCGGTTCAAAACTGAGGGCACATCATGGGTATTTCCGATGCGCACCTTAGGGGCCCTTTTCGCCCCCCGTCGACGAAGGACAAGGGCATCATTCCCCATGGGGGATGAGCCCGACACAGAAGACGAAGATGAAGAGGATGAAGAATCTCTCAGCTATCGGAAGCCGAGGAGGAAGAAGACCTGCTGGACTCGGCTTCAGAAGCTGAAGCCTCATCGCCCAACTCGACCCTAACTACATCAATAGATATTTCGTAAGAAGACATCTAACCTGATTCAAGAAAGGATTGGCCGAAGAAAAAAAATTAGCTGAAATTTCGACCTAAGCAAAGGTGTGCCGGGAAATTTTCAGACGGCAAGAGATGACTAGGGCAAAGTATCTGCCAAGGGATGGCCTCCCCTATTTATACACTTGGTAAGAAAGTATCCAATGGCCCAAATCCATTCCCGCCGAAATAAAGCGTCATACCCAACGACCACTAGGACTCTGCGTGGCGACCGACCATTGGACACCTCCCCCTCACTCGGATTCGAATAACAACCCCTCGTGTCCCGCCACCCTGTGTCGGACACGTGGCATAAAGGCCAACAGATCGAGCAAGCGAAGCGGCGTCATTTTTAAAGCGCATTCATTTCACTGATCCACTGATGTCACCAAAGATACGCGCGGAAATTAAAGCACACGGTAAGACGCCGCGTAGACTCGAAGATCGAAAAGACGCAACCGCCAAACGCCATGCCGTTCCCGGACAATCCACCATGAAGAATTCTCGGCACCAAGCTGAGCAGAGAAAACCAAGCAGACCACTCTCGACCCGACCCATAAATAGGTCAGAACAAAAGTGGGGGGGCTAATGATGATGCTCATAAGTGAGAATTCCCCATATCACGACACGTAGCGGATAACGTGTCATCCACGTAAGCTCGCCGGATTCTTGGGGGTTACGGAGCTGGAATAAGTTTGATGCATTCAGGATATTTCTCGGCACCTCGTCTCCGAGGTTGCATCCAACCTTTTGGAGACCTCCTCGGAGTACCTTCTATATTCGCCTAACAACCGAGCTCCCACAACCTCCTTGCTCATCTTGAGCTGTTACAGAGCCGAGCTTCCTCGGTTTCCCTGTTCAACCGAGAGCACGGAGCTCAAGCGCCGCCGTAACGGCTCCGTGTATCTCGCCAAAACGAGATCTCCGCTGCTCCACGTCCCGCATCCCACGCCGGCGTGTCTTTCCATTAATAGGTGTATCCCGCTATTAATGGACGTATCCCGCGATCAACGCGAACATGTAGCGGGGGCGTAACGAACGGCGATAATCTCGCACTAGTTCACTCCATGCGACCTCTATATAAACCCTCTCTTCCAGACGACTGATGTAGGTGGAATCCATTTCAATACGCCGCTACTCTGCCATTATTCCTCGGTACTTACTTGATCATCGGAGGGTCCTACGGTGGCTTCCACCTCGGGACTTCCCTTGCTGGTAGCTCGGCGTCAACGGCAATCAACAACCAATTAAGATGCACACACTCAGCCCTCACAGAAGATCTCAACCGTTCAACATCATTGACAGTAAGATCGACGGAGGATAATATCTGAGAGAGAACCCGACCTCTATCAGATACAATAATGACAGCGATGCCTAAAGTGTTTGGGTTATAATAATAAAGATGCTTGCAAGGCCATATGCTCTCAAAGATGGGTGGGTGGGTCATTGCTCTCTTCTATATTTATGCAAGGCACATTCCGCAATTTTCATCAAGAAATAAATTGCAATGATTGTAACCAAATATGGAAACCCAACGGTTTTACAAGTTGCTTGTCACTATTTGCTCCTCATACAATCGTGCATCCGATTCTGCATGTAACGAGCTATTGTTGTCCGCCACCGATCTACTTGATATAATATACAATCAAGAAGAGATTTACCTTGATTTAATTAAAAAATGAACATGGAGTCAGGACGGCCATCTTTTTCTTCCACATTTCTAAAATCTTTGAAGTTACATAATAATTAGAATTTATGTTTTTTTCCTGAACTTTTTGTATCATATTTCATATATAATGTTTTGCAGATCATGGATTTACAGGGGAAGCTGTAGACATGCTGCTTTGTGAGGCATATTAAATTTGATTAATAATTTGATAGATAGCTCACTATTTATCTTATTATCTAAAGGAATTATTCGGTACGCTAGGTGTAATACATCCGGACATGAGGCTAAAGAGAGAAGAGTTTCGGACAGCTTTCAGCAACGTGTGGGACCCACACTTTTATCAATTTTCTCTTATCGCCGGATGTATACAGCCGGCATACGGAATAATTTTTCCTATTTATTACCTATTTATTACCTAGCGTATTTTAAGAATAAGCATTAAGCACGCCCAAGTCCCCACCGTTTTCGATGAGCTACCCATTTTACGAAAGTACCCCTGCACGAACTTTACTCAGAACTTTGTATGAAAGGTCGAAAATGCCAACGGTAGAAGAAAACAGAGGGGGCGGCGCTTTATTCGGTTACACCCACCACCAATATTTGCATGTCACCCCCCAACACTTTTATATTTTCATGTTTCTCTCCAATAATTTGTATTTCCATGTTTCACCGTAGAAGATAATATCAGAGGTTAAAGGTTTTGGTAGTGAGTTGTGGGAAAACAAATTTTTGGGTTGAATATGGAAATATTAAAGGTTTGGGAATGAAATACGAAAATGTCAAGTTTTAGGAGTGAAATAGTTTTGAGGGATGGGATGTTAGAAAACCCATTGCAGAATCGATATTGATTTGTATCAACAGTCACACTTGGATAGAAAACTATAGTATGGAACTATCAAACAAAAATTTCATGATAACAAAATAGCTTTGAAGTTGACATGTAATTTCTTATACATCCACCACCACATATTTGCAAAAATTGATATCAGTTAATATGTTAATCAAATATTAAGTAATATTAAAACTAGAAACATATAATAAATTGACATATCTAATATAGGTGTGTGTTGGCATTTTACATATAATTTTGTTAAAATGCTTTATATGTATCAGTAAGCAGTAATCGACACCATCATACAATAAATACACGGTGATAAAATAGTTCTGAAGTAGAGATGCCATAAATCATACTGTTTTTATCTGGATATCCATTCATCTTTAAACCTTTCAATGAGGAAAACTGGAAGTCCGTGCTGTTTGGTTTAAGAGATATTTTCCTAATAGAATATTCCATATACTAGTTTTGTAACATAAAACGATTCAAAATTCAACCTCTTGTTTAATATCTTAGTCTCTCGAAAAATTCATTTACTTAGGAAAAGGCTGCTTTCAAGGATAAACATTACGTTAAAAACACTAGGCTTGAGGCTTCATGTTAGGTATTATATTTCTCTAGTAATTAATTTATTAGCGAAATAGCTAAGATATATTAGTAAAAACCATGATAGTTTGAGAAGATTTACCCAAATTTAAACTATTAGATTTAGTGCGCTTCCTTGCATATAAGAGAGGTCAGATCTCTCATATTTAACGAGAGACTAGCATTTTATGGTGGCGGCAGATGCATGCACTCACCATAACTTTTTGGGGTTTTTTCCGAAATAGGTTGTATATATATTAAAATTATTAAAATAATATAATTAAAATTATATTTAGCAGAATAGGACGGCTTCCCACCCCACCCCGCACAGAGAGCGGGTTCTTAGAACCCGTCCCATCCAAGTCCATGAAAAGGGCGGGTTCCTAAAACCCGCCCTCTTCTCTACGAGGGTGGGGATGGGTTCTAGGAACCCGTCATTTTTAAATTTTAAAAAAAATAAATTAAAAATAGAATTTAAAAAATCTCTTTTAAAAAAACTTGAATAAATAATAAGATTGTTGTTTTTGTTACGAACGGGTGACAAGTGTTATTACAGTTCATATAGAATTACTATAAATATGAATCTTGTATACATTTCATTAACAAAATGAATCCGTCAAAATAATTGGACACTTTGACATCCATTTGTAAAAATATACAATTATTGCTTTCCCTTTCCCTTTCCCTTTCCCAATCCGAGAAGGCTTGACATAAGCTTATGCCTCTTGGGATGACTGGACATCCCTCCCGTTTCTTGGGTATATGGCGGTGGCAGCGGCATCTGCTCTTCTGCTTCGTCTTCAGTATCGTCTTGGACATGCTGTTGTTCCGCAAATCCTGAATGTGGGACAGGTGTCGGATATGTGCTGCCTCCCAACAACTGTATGTAGGACGAAAAATCCGTATCCCAACCGGGCTCTTGTTACGAAGAACCTGTCCCGGTTTCATGCTGCTGCTGTTGCACAAAAACTGGCCCCCATGGCTGCGCAAAACCTGTTCCTCAAGACTGGTGTTGTTGTACAAAACCTGACCCCAAGACTGTTGTTGTTGCGCAAAACCTGACCCCTAAGACTGTTGTTGTTGTGCAAAACCTGTCCCCCAAAACTGTTGTTGCTCCGGTTGTTGCGCTTGTTCAATATGCCAAGGTTGTTACTGACAGTATGGTGTTCCGAACCACTGATCCCGCTGCTTTAGATCTCCCTGATGTTGCGGCTCTGGTTCCGGCTCATGCTGTAGCTCTGGTACCGGCTCATGCTGCGGCTCTGGTGCTGGCTCATGCTGCTGCTCTACTGATGGCGATAAATGTGGAAGCATATTATATGAACTGAATATACCACCAATATATGAGTCTACAGTAGAAAATAAAGCCTGAGTATCTGGACCAGTATCAGTCGGATATGGACCCCGTATCAATGATTGTATATATTGCAACCCACGAGTCTATCATTACATTAAAAATAAGATATAATTATTGACTCATACCGCCGGATGTTAAAAACTAATATAATTTAAAGAAATTAAGTTACCATTTCTCGTTCCACGTGGCCTCTAGGCTCGTACTGCCGGATGTTTGGAAAGTCGTTAGGGGGAGCAGAAAGATATCTTACAGTGACACGCTTATACCATTGTAGATATGTTTCTGTAGCGTCGGTGGTTGTTTGGTTACCAATTTGCTGTAAGGCAATATTATGCTGCCTATCCTCCCATCTCAGCAAATATTGATGATGATATTCCCTCCAATCACGCTCCGCCTTTCCTCCTCGCATGTCTCCCTTTATTGTCATAGGCGCAGACGGCGGAACAGGAATATGTTGCAATCTACTAAACTGTCGCAACACCCGGTCCGGTAGGTGCTGACTACGATATTAATGCATAGTAATGGGCATCGAGCCTGCCAAACCGGCTCTCCTTCGATACAGATGCCGGGCAATCCTTGCAGACGATTTGCTGTATAAGGCATCCACGTGAACTGCGCAAATAATAGTACAAAAATTGTAATGAAGCTAATTAAAATTTTTTAAACAAAGTTAATTACCTAATGTATGGTTACCTGAGTCACCTCCATGCAATCCAACTCATCTCTATAATACTTAAGTACTCAACGAGGAGCCTTATAAGATTTCTTGCCACTCCACCAAGAGCCGAGAGGCTTTCCAGGGATATCCACGGCAGAAATATTAATGCTATCTGGTCTTCCCATACACATGTGCTCTCATGACCAAATCTATATATAAAGTGTCTGGTGATAAGAGAAAGAACCAATATTACAATTTTGCAAATGCCTAGCTATTCAAAAATATTATGTGCCTGAAGTAATGTAATGCAGCCACACATTTTATTCTTCCTAGGAGCATGATTGATGATAAATTGGATGTGTAGTATGAAATTGTAAAGAAATCACAACCAAAAAATATTTGACCGCAATCAACTACGGTGTCGGATGTAGATTGTTAGTGAGTGCGGATCGTCCACAGGGAAAGTGTAATCGTTCGTCTTTTGAATTAGATGAATTGAAACTTTAAAGAAAGAAAACAAAACAATTCAAGATTTATAGTTGAAGTTCAAGAATGAGAAAAAACTAGATCTAAGAAAGCATTAAAAGATAGAATCAAGAATTGATCGTTTGATGATTTTTCCAAACCAAATCTCAAGAATCGAAATGAGGCTCGTAGGAATCGATCGGATCTATAGATGTGATGTAATCTTACAATTACGTATTCTTATCCTTCGATGAATTGATACTAGATCGATGATGATCGATCGAGAATTAGGGATTTCTTGTGAAACTAGGGTTTCATCTTATCCCTTGTTCATTCGTCGATATCATTCATATTCTAGCCTCTAGTAAATTCAAGAAACGGTCGTAGATCCCTAATTTCAAGCGATCACAATCAAGAAAGCATCGCTACGAAACTAGGTCATCGATTCTTGAAGTTGCTAGGGTTTACAAAACTCGTAGGACTTAAAAATCGTATTAATATTTGTTACATCATCATTCTACAATCGTCTCGACTCCTTTACGAGCGGAGTTTTACTCAAACATCACAACAAGAACAACAATTACAAATTGAGATCTAATCATGATGCAAGAATTAAAAGAAAGCAAGATAAAAGAATTTCACCTTTTATTTATATCAACAATTTAGTTACATTCGCTCAAGAACTACAAGAGGAAGAACTTGATCGTCGACTTGGCTTCGCTCGTCTCTGTGGATCGCGAATCGGCTTGGATCACTTGCCCGATTGAAGATTGGCTCGGCTCCTAAAAGGTTGAAAGCTTCTCGCTTGATTTGGTACTCAAGATCTTGGATTTGGAGTGGAATTAGGATTAGGGTTTCGCACAAGCCTTGTCACGAGACTTGTGGAAGAAAATGGTGTAGAATGAACCAATGGTTATTGATTAGCCTTTAACCCTAGGTCTAGGTTTCTATTTATAGATAACTAACCCTAGATCTAGGATTTCAAATTCTAAGTTTCCCTCCTAAAGTTTGTTGAGGAAATTCAAATTTCCCTCCAAAAGTTAGTTAGGGGAGAAGCTTCTAGATGTGATTAGTTAGGAGGAGCTTCTAGAAGAGGATTAATTAGGAGCTTAATTAGGATTAGCCTTCCTTAATCTTCTATTCTGATCTGGCAGTAGCTTTGAGAGAGTTCTGGAATTTGAAGTATCAGAGGGGACTGTGGGACCAGAGCTGAGAATTGTGATTGAAAATTCATCTGCTGACGTGTCAATAGAGGCGCGGAACCGCGGCGCAAGCAAGCTCCCGCCGTGGTTCCGCTGCTGACTTGGAGCTTTAGGGCTTGTATTTTCTGCAGTGGTCTTGGGCTTTTGTATGGGCCTTCTTTTGATATATAGAATTGTATAATTCCTTCATAATTGCTACCAGATCTGAAATGATTTAGTTGGCGTATTTTTTATCAGCTCTTTTGCTTTTCTTCCGTATTTCCTGCACAGGCTCAAGACAAGTGTTGCGCAAATACAGAAATGATGCGATGCCATGAAATGCGGTTAATTTCCTTTAAAGTGTCGGTTTAAAAGTCTAACACATGCAATCTCATATTTTGTGACAGATTTGCTAATATGTAGAATATGAATGCTGAACACTTCTAAATGTATGCAAATGTTAAGGAAATTGCCGGCTAAAATATACAATATTTTCGACTGATCAAATACCCCCAAACCTAATTTCGATCGTCTCGAGCGAATGTTTTATTAAACAATAGAAAGAGAAAATAAAGAAAGAGAAAAACTAACTAGCACACTTTCGTAGGCAACACGATTGCACTGAGCACGTGCAACAAGCCTTTAAACCTCTAGGTGTCCCTAGTAGGAGGAGTGTTGTCTCCTGAGGGTTTTCAGCGGATTGCACCGACAAAATCCAATAATAAAAGAAAGATCATGAATATTACATTTAAAGACAAGAATTGTAAAAGAAAGACTTTGAAAATTAGGGTTTCCAACTAAGCTAGCTTTTCGGTTGTCATGAGCCCTATCTTAATGGTCATGAAAAGATGTCAGAAATCACGTCCTCCCTCAATAAAACATCGTCTTATTCTTCATTCCTATCTTTATTCCAAACATCGATCATATCACCCTGCATGTGTGTAAAGACATCCCTACACCCGGAGAATTCAATTCAAGTTATCATACTCTTACCCCTCAACCTCAGTACTTTTTGACAAACGAGATTGCTCACACACTTTCATGCGACCGTTAATACTTCTTGAGGTACTAACCGACCGATTACTCCTGTGCTTGCATGCTTGGTGTATTTTCCTAGTCTTGCACCACCTCAGGCATAGCAGTGACTCTCAGACCAGTTGACCTTAGGGCACTAGGTGAAGAAGCACCCTTGCTATATATTTTTTTTATTTCCCTTGGTGATAACAAAACCAGTGTCTATTTTTCTCACCACTTTCAAAATATTTTTTTTTCCATACTTTTGGCTTTAAGACAAGAACATTTCAAGGTATCCTCTACTATCCCAGGCTTTAAGATGTGTGTAAGTGCGAATAGCAGGGTAGCAACGTTCAAAATGTTTGGCTTCCAGAATAGAAACTATTTTTCAGACTTATTTTTATCCTCAGATTAGTGACGTCCTTCATCTTACTAACCCTTGGGACAACGGCTCATAACTACTTATTACTAGTTCGTATAAGAAAACTTCTAATTTTCTTAGTTTTCTTAAATTTTTCTAATCTCATGGATGTAATTGTTCACTATCTAATCTTTTATTATCTTATTTATGTACAAAGATATTTTTATAGTTTTGAAAATTTTTAAATTTTTATGGTTTTTCAAAAAATGTTTTGTGCTTATGCAAATGATATGCAAATGATGCGAAAATAAGCACAAACCTCCCCCAAACTTGTTTACAACAGTGTCCTCACTGTTGCCATCTGCTATATCTCAAAAAACCTGTAAGCTTGGGAGGAATTTATTAGTGGGGGCAAAATATTTAAGTGAAGACCCTCCCCGAAACTTATTTTTGGCTCAAAATTTTTGTAAAAATTCTCTTTTCAGGAGCCAGAAAAAAATTATACCCCCCCAAACTTGAGTTATGCAATGTTAAGTTTTGAAAATCACAAGTGGGGGTCAAAAATCAGTGGTCGATGCCAAGCTTTGCAAAGACCGAAAGTTAACACCAACCATTCGAAAATTTTATCAATGCAGTGCTCGGGTTGGTGGAAGAAGAAGTGGGGAAAAGGTAAGTGGTGGAATAGAATATGTGTGCGTCTCATATTGGAAAGACGATGCAGTGAATGTGATGAATAACTCGCATTCTTTTTACAAGTTAGAAGAAGGGGTGGAGGTTCAATTTCATTGATTTGGACATGATTCGTCTCAACACCCGTGCTTTTTAGAAATGCGAGTTCATCAGCGAAGATCTCCTCAAAAGTTTCATCTATACCCCGAAGAATAATGTCATCACAAGGTGCGGGGTGATCTTTAGACTCTAAAAGCAGTTCATAATCGGTGTTAATTGTTGACCCGGACATCTCGATGGAAGAGTCCGTATGTGTATGATACATAGTTGGGTCAAACAATAACGTATGAAAAGAGTCAAGATCGATATCAGGAGGATCATCAAATTCGCTGCTGTCGACATCCATTAAGTCGACAGAACAGACCTGAGCAGTAGGTTCGGAGGGTACACTTCCCAACTTGTAAATGTTCAGTTCAATTGACCTATTCCCGAAAGATAGGATCATAGAACCATTACGACAGTTGATTATTGCATTGGAAGTGGCCAAAAAGGGGCGACCTAAAATCACCGGAATTTGATTCCGTGGGTTCGCTACAGGCTGTGTATCAATTACAATAAAATCCACAGGGAATATAAATTCCCCGATTTTTATTAACACATCCTCCAGTTCACCCCTAGGTTTGGTGATTGATCGGTCAGCCATCTGGAGAGTTATGCTCGAAGGCTTTAACACTCCGATTCCTAATTGCTCATAGACTGAGTAAGGAAGCAAGTTAACACTAGCGCCAAGGTCTAATAGAGCACGGTTGATGTGTTTTTCCCCAATAGAAACGGAAATAGTAGGATATCCTGGATCCTTACGTTTCCTCGGTAATTGTTGGGGGAAAGCCGTGTCTATTGTTTTTTCCATGAAAATCTTCTTGGGCACTGGATTCTTCCTCTTCCTAGTGCACAAGTTCTTAAGAGTTTTCGCATAGGACGGAACTTGTTGGATGGCATCTAGGAGAGGGATGTTGGTGTTTACTTGCTTAAAAATGTTCATAATCTTCTCCATATGTGGACTCGGTGTGTTAGCCCTTAACCGATTAGGATAAGGTGCTTTAGCAGTAAGCGCTGGGTCCATCATAGGAGAAGGAAGTGTGTGTGGAACCGATCCCAGAATAGAAGTGGGGATCGTCCGAGAAGGGGTAAAAGAGGTGGGCTGTAGTGGCGAGCCTTTTGGGAAATGAAGAATAGGCTCGGAAGAAGATGGTAGGTTAGACGAAATAGGGTAAGAAATAGAAGTGTGAGTGGAAGTGGAAGTTGAAGCCTGGGTGTTAATGATCAATTCATCATTATCAATTTGTTCACCCAAATGATTGTCTAGCACTCTTCCAGATCTCAACGTTGTAAAAGCGTCCACATTAGTGCAATGTGAAGGTCTAGGATCAGGTACGGGTTGAGATGGAAGATTCCCTTCTTCTCTAGCACTTATTTCGGCTGTTATTTGTTCAATTTGTGCTTCCATTGATTTGATATTCTCATTTTGAATGAGAATGATCTTTATCATATTATCAATGGAAGATTGAAAACTTGCCGACTCTTGGGTGGATTGTTTCATGAAAGTAACCAAGGTTTGCACCAGTGCAGAGATATTATCAGTATCGGCCAATTGCAAAGAGTTTTCATGTAGTGCAAAAGTGTTGGCAGGATTTTGAAAATTTTGTGGTTGGAAGGGGTGCTGACTCAATTGAAGTGGTGGTTGCTGTTGTGGTGGAGGGACCCTTTGAAAATTGTTTAGGATTGGAACCGTGTTTTGAGATTGTGATTGGTTCCAAGCAAAGTTCGGGTGATTCCTCCAATCTTGATTATATGAGGAAGAAGAGGGGTAGTTTCCAGGTCTTTGCTGAAGTGAAGTATTAGTGTGACCTTGAAACGGTACATTCAAAGGACATTCTTCCGTCAAATGTGAAGGGTTTGAACAGCAGCCACACACGGTTTTGGGAAGTGTGGATTGGTTTAGGGAGGCTGAAGAGATTTTATTTTCTATAGCGTCGAGTTTCCTTTGTATTGCGGCCATTTCGGCTTCCAAGGTGACGAAAACATCGAGCTGATTGACATCTTCCCTAGGTGGTGGTGGTCTAACACTTTCCCATTGTGATGTGTTTTGAGCTAAATCTTCTAAGTATTTCCAAGCTTCACCATCATCTTTAAATAGGAATTGGCAATGACACATGGTTTCAAGCATCTGTCTAGTAGTGAGATCAATACCCTCATAGATAATTCGACACAAATCCCATCTGGAGATTCCGTGATGAGGGCATTGGATAAAAAGATCCTTGAACCGTTCAAAGCATTTCCAAAATGGTTCATTGGGAAGTTGGGTAAATTTAGAGATTTCGCTTCGAACACGGGCGGTCTTGTGATTGGGATAAAATTTCTTAAGGAATGCTGCAACGAATTCGTCCCATGTTGAAATAGAATGTGCGGGTGTGATGTAAAGCCACTTCTCGGCTAAATCGCACAAAGTGAATGGGAGAAGACGTAAACGCAGAGCATCCAAAGACAGTTGTGAATTTCCCATCAAAGCACATACATTTTCGAATTTGGAAATAAACATGTATGCGTTTTCAGAATCAAGACCATGAAATTTGGGTAACAGTTTGATGAATTGGGGGTTGATTTCAAAATTTTCCCCGTTGGCAGGTGGTATAGAAAGACAGGTGGGAAGGGTAACATGTGTAGGATAGCATCTCTCTTGGAGAGAGATGCGTGGAAGATTCTGCGCACCTGCGGGCGGTGGCAGAGTAGTGTTAAAGTTTGATGGATTTGGGTCCATCGCGGGTGTGATGGGTGGTGGGGGAGAAGATGAAGAATTACCGACTCTGGGGTCGATAAAAGAAACGCGGACAAAACGGGAAATGGAATCCCGTGTCCAGCCTAACATTGTGCTAAATGGTTGTAGCATAAGTGGCAGCGTTGGTATAATTAGAGGAAAATGATATATGCGGTGTTTGCTTTGAAAAATGATACGGATTTTTGAAAAAAATGATGCGGTCACAACAAATGCAACAAGCAAAACCCTAAAATCTAGTGGTCACCTAGGTCAGACTCTAGACCGCTCCTAACTGCCAAAAGACAAGTCGCAGGATAAAATCCTCCACTGCCTCTTTGTCCCCCTGTGGCCGGATAAGTGCCAGGTAAGTGGGAAGGTACTCCACTACGTAAGTAGTGGGCCTAATTAAAAACCACTAGCCTTAGACACACTCGCCTTAGGCACCACAAGAAAACTTGGATAAGCAATGAATTACCCACGGCCTTCTCTTGTCCTAATTGAGCGCGACGGTCCTTAGAGTCATCTCTAGATTTCTTTTAATTAATGAGGGTAAATGCGGATGCAAGTTTTGCGATTTTCGGGACCTAGGAAGGGTAATGAAATCCCCACCTAATTTGAATTTAGTCGTGCTCCTTAAATTTCCGTATTAATATGCAAACAACCAAGAATCAAAAACACGCACAAATTTTATTTTGCTTTTGCGGCGCAGCGATTTATTTGCAAAGAAACCTGCACAAAATATTAGTTGGAGCAGAGAAAGGAGGAGATAAGAAAGTTAGAAGATACCTGAGAAATTTTGGTGGAATGATGACGTCATCACGCGGTGGATCCGCCGCAAATAAGCGCTAATGCCGCGGATCAGCGCTCCATTGAGGTGATCACTGCACTGAAATTTTTGGTACTGTTCCTAATTGTCTCCTGAGCTCTCTGGAATTTTCATAAAAATTTTATCCAAGCTCCAATGATTCCAGATTTCCTCGCACAAATCACAACACACGTATTAGGGTTTGTACGAGTTTAGATCTAAAAATTATGATGGAATAAATTGTTCAACTCAAATTTCAAAATACGAACTATTAGCGCACTATCCCCGGCAACGGCGCCATTTGATTGCTGATAAATTGGATGTGTAGTATGAAATTGTAAAGAAATCACAACCAAAAATTATTTGACCGCAATCAACTACGGTGTCGGATGTAGATTGTTAGTGAGTGCGGATCGTCCACAGGGAAAGTGTAATCGTTCGTCTTTTGAATTAGATGAATTGAAACTTTAAAGAAAGAAAACAAAACAATTCAAGATTTATAGTTGAAGTTCAAGAATGAGAAAAAACTAGATCTAAGAAAGCATTAAAAGATAGAATCAAGAATTGATCGTTTGATGATTTTTCCAAACCAAATCTCAAGAATCGAAATGAGGCTCGTAGGAATCGATCGGATCTATAGATGTGATGTAATCTTACAATTACGTATTCTTATCCTTCGATGAATTGATACTAGATCGATGATGATCGATCGAGAATTAGGGATTTCTTGTGAAACTAGGGTTTCATCTTATCCCTTGTTCATTCGTCGATATCATTCATATTCTAGCCTCTAGTAAATTCAAGAAACGATCGTAGATCCCTAATTTCGAGCGATCACAATCAAGAAAGCATCGCTACGAAACTAGGTCATCGATTCTTGAAGTTGCTAGGGTTTACAAAACTCGTAGGACTTAAAAATCGTATTAAGATTTGTTACATCATCATTCTACAATCGTCTCGACTCCTTTACGAGCGGAGTTTTACTCAAACATCACAACAAGAACAACAATTACAAATTGAGATCTAATCATGATGCAAGAATTAAAAGAAAGCAAGATAAAAGAATTTCACCTTTTATTTATATCAACAATTTAGTTACATTCGCTCAAGAACTACAAGAGGAAGAACTTGATCGTCGACTTGGCTTCGCTCGTCTCCGTGGATCGCGGATCGGCTTGGATCACTTGCCCGATTGAAGATCGGCTCGGCTCCTAAAAGGTTGAAAGCTTCTCGCTTGATTTGGTACTCAAGATCTTGGATTTGGAGTGGAATTAGGGTTAGGATTTCGCACAAGCCTTGTCACGAGACTTGTGGAAGAAAATGGTGTAGAATGAACCAATGGTTATTGATTAGCCTTTAACCCTAGGTCTAGGTTTCTATTTATAGATAACTAACCCTAGATCTAGGATTTCAAATTCTAAGTTTCCCTCCTAAAGTTTGTTGAGGAAATTCAAATTTCCCTCCAAAAGTTAGTTATGGGAGAAGCTTCTAGATGTGATTAGTTAGGAGGAGCTTCTAGAAGAGGATTAATTAGGAGCTTAATTAGGATTAGCCTTCCTTAATCTTCTATTCTGATCTGGCAGTAGCTTTGAGAGAGTTCTGGAATTTGAAGTATCAGAGGGGACTGTGGGACCAGAGCTGAGAATTGTGATTGAAAATTCATCTGCTGACGTGTCAATAGAGGCGCGGAACCGCGGCGCAAGCAAGCTCCCGCCGCGGTTCCGCGGCTGACTTGGAGCTTTAGGGCTTGTATTTTCTGCAGTGGTCTTGGGCTTTTGTATGGGCCTTCTTTTGATATATAGAATTGTATAATTCCTTCATAATTGCTACCAGATCTGAAATGATTTAGTTGGCGTATTTTTGATCAGCTCTTTTGCTTTTCTTCCGTATTTCCTGCACAGACTCAAGACAAGTGTTGCGCAAATACAGAAATGATGCGATGCCATGAAATGCGGTTAATTTCCTATAAAGTGTCGGTTTAAAAGTCTAACACATGCAATCTCATATTTTGTGACAGATTTGCTAATATGTAGAATATGAATGCTGAACACTTCTAAATGTATGCAAATTTTAAGGAAATTGCCGGCTAAAATATACAATATTTTCGACTGATCAGAGCACATGCTTTATCTAGTTCTTTATAAAGATAAGCCAGGACCCCTGCTCCCCAAGCATACTGGCCACACACATCAAAGTCCGTAAGAAACCCAAGGTATAAAGGATAGACATACGTTGTCGATCGTTCCGGCATCAACCAAGAACCGATCATATACAGAATGTAGGAACGTGCATGTCTATCCAAGACATCATCGGTAGCTTCATCGGGGATATTAGTAAATGTATTTTTGAGCCAGTTTAAACTGATCTTATACCCCTTAGTATACCCTCCTGATACCTGAATTTTACAAATAATTGTTAATTAATATCACTGTTACATACTTAAACTTTTGATTAAAAAAATTACGAATTATACATGTCCGAGAGCAGACTCAATATATGTATCCCAATATGGGTGCTCAGTATCTGGACCTGATTGAAGCGCGCTTTCGCGCGCCGTATTTTAAGTTCTAAAGTTAACCGCAATCAAGACGGCGTCACGTGTAGCTAGCCGCGATGAGTACGGGTCGTCCGCAGGGAGATGGTGTGTTTCACGTTCTTGTTATGACGAGTTAATGCGAGGTTCGGAAGCGTTCGATTCTAACCTATGTGTTGTATATGCAAAGTATAAGTTGTTAGGAATAGATAGGTTAGTGTAAGTTAGGGAAATCTGTACTTAATCCTTTGAGCCGAACTTAACCATTGAAACTAGAGCAATCGGAAACAACGTGGATTAGAGTGCTTAAGTACGGTATTTGTGAAATCCGGCTTTTTGACCCTTGTCTGTCCGTTCTTGTCTCTTGACTTTCGCCTCCGGCCAAACCGAACGCAACCGGTCACGGTTAGGGGTCACCAATACCTTGGTAGGATAGGGTGCCTAACGGAGCGCTTGCGTAAAATTTGGGCGGAGTTCAATTGGAAAATATTGGGCAAAGGAAATGAGGAAAAAAAATTAACTTACACTTGTAGGGTTCTTAGGCACAACCACAAGGTTTCACAAGGCATCAAACATGCTATATTTATAATTTTAGTGTGCCAAACAACCCTAACCAAGGATCTAACTAGAGTTTTAGGAACTAAACTAGAAAGTAAACATCTTTAGTTCTAAGTGATAACGGAATACAACCTTTGTAGACCGGTCCTTCACTTCATTTGCTCCTTGTAGTGGTCCCTTCGCTGCGATCATGGAACTCCCAGACCCTTGCATGGCTTCCCAAGGAGAAAGGAACGATCTTGCTTGAAGTCTTCGAGGCCGAAGATGATCTACGTCGAGGAGACACTAACTCATCACTAATCAAAGATTAGTGAAGCTAACACTCTATACTAAACTGCTAATCTAGTAGAGGATGATGAAGTAGGAGGTGGGCTCACTTTAGTTTTATTTTTCTCACAATATTTTCTGAACAAAACCTAGAGAGCTCTTGAGCTTTGAAGAAGAAGATGGAGCAAAGAGATGAGAATGAACTAATGAGGTGAGAGAATCAACCATGGGCGAGTTTCTATCATATAGCTAACTCATGTAGAGACATAACCATGGCTAAATTATAATGGTTAGGTTAATAAATATCTTAAGTAAAACAAAATTAGTGGACCAAGTCAATGCATCCACAAGCTTCTACAAGCTTCATGCATGTGACCATTTATCCACTAATTTGGATTTACTTTAAATAATCAAACCCTACATTATAATTAGTATGGTGTAAGTCTCATACACGCATGTAGTGTGTATCAACAACCATGACACAAAAATAACATAATTAATATATATCACATATATATTAAGTGTGCACATGTGAGAAAAATAAATGCTTAAGTGAGCTAATATTAGTTAATCTAAACTAGTATATCAAATATACAATTATACACTAAATTATCAAATCAACGCTTGATTTAATAATCCGGTTATATCACATATAACCGACTGATATTATATGTACCATTTTATCGAATCAACACTTGATTCGATAACCCGGCTATATCACATATAATCGACCGATACAAATATCGCGAGAATAGAATACGGTATCACATACTCGTATCATTTTTAGTCCCGCACATATCATATATGTGCTCCTACTTCGTTTTGCCTGAGCCAGTAAAAGCTCTATGTAGGACTCTAAAGACTCGTCAATACGCCGGCAGTAGGTGATGATCATATCAAACACCCACAAGCCGTCAGCGGTACTAGCTGGACGTAACGGCTATCCGGGTATTAAACGATCAGAAGATCAGCAAGCAAGCCCGCTCTAGCTCCTGTAAAGCCTATCAGTAACACTACCGTATTTCGTCTAAGATGTCGCATATCAAGTTTAGGGGTGATAAATGTCAGACCCCAATAACTCGATAAGTCATGCCGATACGAGGCTCATAACGGGTCGAGAAACTACTGATAACACTTATCAGTAAATCTCTAAATCAGCCCTGGTCAGGGACTTCAAGTTATAGCCAATCGAGCACTGCAGACATCTACCCCCAATACCGAGAGAGAGAAATCCCCTCCTATCGCTCATTGTCTCCATGTGACTCAGGACTGTACCCAAAAACCACCGTTTTACACGTCCTCTTGAACGTGGTAAGGTGGAAATCAAAGCACAGTGGGAATCACACAAGACTCTATGACGATCTCGGGTCTACAGACTAACCTGTACCAGTGTCACCAGAGAACTGCTATCTGACGTCAGGTATAATACCATCTAGGAGTTCTCAGCGAGTCCGTCTAGTGACCCAGTCTCCACTGAGCACCCGTATACCATCTCTGATGTCAAACACCAATGGATATGGGATCATCCATCGCCCATCATATAGGTCGAGAAGCGTATACGCTAGTCTACTCTGGTATATCGATGCCCCGTCTCGATACACTCACGACTAGGAACATTAAAGGATGAACTTATGGACTACCATGGCCCCACTAGTATAATCTGCATCATAATCCTGGTAGTCAAGTACACATCCTAAGGGCTTTACCAACATGTAACCATAAGACAGTATCAAGAGACAAGTATGCATGTTAAGATAAAGAGCAACCAGATAGCATACTATCATGTCGAGCAAGAATGTCCTCTCTATATATGTCCAAGTATCCATTATAATATACATCATATTTACAATAATGGCCTCTAGAGTATACATACAACTAACAACACTACCATTCTTTTTCCTAACAACACCATTATTTACAAACCATCAAAATAACAAAAAGAGAGAGCAAATGAAATGATAAAAGAAAAGAATAAAACAACATTGCAAATAAATAAATGGTAAGAAACAAATTGCAAGTAAGTAAATGGCAAGGAATAAATACTAAGAACCTAAAAATGAAAGGTTTATTAAGTCCAAATGATGATACAAATCTTGAGTTCAATAACCAAAACTTAAATTTGCAAGCTCAATGAAGAGGTTGAAAGATCAAGAGGAGGCAAAGAACTCAAGGTGAACTGGCTATGTACAAGAACAAAATGGAAAAGAGAAACAAAGAGTAAACTATAGCTCAAAGTAAAAAAGCATTGGTCCCCCTCTCCCTTGCTCACTGTATTTATAGTCCCAAAATAAGATTAAACAAACAATAAAAATAAGATGATGTGACAGTAAAGGATGGACAGAAGAAAATTGGGAACGAATGGACTTGGTAAAACTGGTGGGGCCAGGTTTTAGAAGCATCTCGCCGGGCTTAGTCCTAGCAACTTGGCTCGTGTTGGTGTGGTGGTCTTGTGTTCTCTCGACAATTCCACTGGTATTTTTTGATTTGCCTATATGAACTTAGTTATACTCAGTAGCCTTGGAGGGAAACTTGATGCTTTAAATCACATCACAACTTTTAGTATTTATTACTTGTCACGCCCCGCTTCCCAGTGTACGGCGAAGTGGACGTGACGAGGCCCGCTACGTATATACTCAGAAGTATATACGCTAAGCGTAACTAAGCAATATAAAGTAAATCACAAGAGACGAATAATATGGAAATAACAGCAACTTTTATTAATAACATTCTTTTTACAATGCAGGAAAAGAAAATACAACTGGAATGAAAAAAAGCAATGCCTAAACAGTGGCATAACAGGAAATGAAATAAACAGGAAAGAACAAGATACAATTATCTAGAGCTCTGGGTCTGCCTGGAACTGCTCCAAATCTTCACTGGTGGGCTCGATCTCAGCTTGGTCCAACGCACCTGACGACATTCAAAGAAGAAAGAGATAGAATGTCGTCAGCGAACAGGTCGCTCGGTAAGTCCCAAAAGAATAAGAAAAATGAGAATGATAGAGTAACAGTATTTTCTAAAGTATTATAATGTTGAATATTATGGAACATTGTGTAACGCTGTGGTTTGTAGCTTGGTACAGAAAGATGCCAGTGTATACGAGGGGGATCTCTATATGCTAGAGATCAGGGCAAAAGGAAAGTACAAGGAACCGTTATGCCACGGTACAAAAGCAACAGGATTCAGGTTAGGTGTCTTAATCTGACCACCTCGTGCCACCTTTAACATCTTCCGTACCAATCTACCCCTTAAACCCCGTAATGTTTTAACAGTATTGTAGTATTGGAATATGTAAGTTGGTTGACTGACCAAAACCATGATATCAGTAGACATGTTGCAACTGTATAATCAGGTAAATGGAATATCAGGATAATGGATGAATATCCATGGTTTGATTCAGTCAAAATGAATATATTGTTAACTGGGTTCATGGATTCATGTATTCAAAGTGTGGTGGAATATAAAAGAATATAGATTGACTTGAATCATATTCGAGTCAGGAATAGTCAGACTCTAACCCGAGTCAGACTAAAAGAAGAGAATTTGAAGTTCAATATTAGCTAGGGGCCTTATTGTAATTTGTAAAACTTGAGGGGGTTTTATGTAAAAATACTTTTATATAGTTTTCAAACTACACCTCAAGTATTTAATATTCATTTTTAATTGTTATAATGAATGTGAATTTTATTTGTGTTATTCTAGTGAATATATTCTAATAAAAGTATTATTTGTTTTATCTGAAGTTCATGGTATTTTAGTGTAACTTTTAATCTTGTAATTTTTAGAAAAATGTGGAAACTTTATATTAGGATAAAATAGGTGTTAAAATGATAATTATATGTATATTAATACATGAATAATTTTTAAATGAGTATTTTATCTTTAAAAATCTCATTTTCCTTAAATATCGTATTTTAAACCTTTCGAGACCGAATGCTCCTTGCGGAGGTCTGAATCTCGCACTACTAGCCTGCGGGTGCACGATGAACCGTACTTTCCCTAACAGGTTCCCCAAAAGTGGGTTGTAGCGGCGCTTTGCTTAGGTTTATAAATACTTTTCATTTGGGAAAACGGTTTTATTAATATAGGGTATTTATTTGCAAAAAGTATAGTTTTCCGTATTTTTAGTTATTAGGGTTTCCTAAACCAACTAGTCGATTTCTAAAGTCTAAACGATGAGTCATTAGAAGCCTCAAATCGCCTCTTCACCGTCAATTGCGGCCAGGTAAGTACAAGTGAGGAGGGAGGGATCCGCTCACGAATCGTGAAACGGGCCTTTTAAAGTTACCCAAGCTCACTTGCCTAGCCTAGACACCACAAGACAGTTTAGATAAACGATCGATGTCCATGACCAATCGTGTTTTCATTTTATTAAAATATTTTATCTAAAAAGTTTACAACTTAAAGCTTTAAATAAAAGTTATAAAGATTATGGTATTTTAGTGAAAAAGTCCTGTAATTCCGTATTCTGTATTTTGACATTTATCAATTAGGGTTATATTGAGTGTGTGTAGGGGTAGGTCATTACCCCGTGACTTATATTAAGTTTTGGTGAAGTTTAAAGGTAAAACATGCTATGTTAAACTTAAAGGTATTATAGCGCAAGAATACGGTATTCGGAAACGTTATCATTTTATGTGTGAAATTTCATTCAAAGTGGGTTTTACAAGTTTAGTGATCAAGATAAACCTATTTAGGAGTGAGGGAATTAATTAAACTAAGAAAAATGAACTTCATGGTATTTTTATGAAAAGAATACGGTTTTGCAAAGAAGTTATCATTTCATGTGAAAATTTTTGATTAAATTGGTTTATGGGTGATTAATAGTCAACAAGCATATGGGTAGATAATATGTATTAGGTGACAAGTGGAAATTTAGAGAAAAACCGAATCGGAAATCGGTTTATCCGATTTTCGTCGGGTTCCAAAAAGTCGTATTTTTACATTACCGAAAAGAGAGATAGAAGAAGGTGGGACTTACAGTTTGGACAAGCTAAGGAAGCTAAGGGATGTGGTGATTGTCGATTCGTCGAAAACGTCGCGAAGGTTCTGATCCGGTCGCCGGAATCCGTCGTCGATTTCGGCAGCGCTTCGCTTCTCGCTCTTCGTACCGAGTTCTCGAGAATTTGAGAGAGTGGACTTAGAGTTGTGAGGGGAAAAGGTAGAGGATAGGGGTCTTTATATAGGGCTAGGCTAGGGTTAGGGTTTGGATTAAAAATATTTAAAAATATATATAAAAAACATTAAAAATCATTAAACCTAGGAGTAAAAGGGATTTATTGGCCAAATCAAAACCGATCCAGGTATAATAAGTGTGCAAGAGGGTTGACCAAGTCAAGAGCCAACTTTTCTCAGTTGGTGACTCGGCCGTCCGGCCAAGTCCGGCCGGCGGCGCCGGACCGAGTCGGCCGAGTCGCCGGCCGGAGGCGCCGAGTCGGGCCGAGTCAAGGGTCCAATGGCCGGGGGTTTTCCTGAGGAACAACTTGGTATTTTTACTTTTTGTTGTCCAGTACATATTTTGGGAGTTATGCCCTTTTTACCGTTGACTTCCAAAAAAAAATAAATACAAAAATAATGTGGGGCATGTGATTTGAACTCCGGTGGCTTGGTTTAGCAGTGCAAGGTATTACCAATGAGCTACAAGCTTCTTCTTGTAATTATTGTAAGGAATTAGATACTTAAATTGTTTCCAGCAACATTAATACTCCAAGTATACACTATATTTAAAGCAAATTTTTGGTATACAAAATTGGAGTTGTTACAATCTACCCTCCTTACAAAAATTCCGTCCTCGAAATTTACAACTTTTATTTAAGGACTAGTTTACAAAAAGGTGCGGATATCTTGCACGCATCTCATCCTCCCTTTCCCACGTGGATTCTCCTGGAGTGTCTTTCCTCCACATTATCCTGACCAAATTAACTTCTTTGTTCCGAAGTGTCTTTATTTTCCTGTCCAGGATCTCCACAGGTTGTTGCTCACAAGACAAATCGGGCTGTATCGTGAGTTCGGAATGATCAAGTACATGGCTGGGGTCACTCACATACCTTCTGAGTTGGGATATGTGGAACACGTTATGCACTCCTTCCAATGAGGGTGGAAGCGCTAAACGATATGCCACTTCACCGACTCGTTCGAGTATATCGAACGGTCCAATGTATCTCGGACTCAACTTTCCCCGTCTTCCAAATCTGATCACTCCGCGGTTCGGAGAGATTTTCAGGAATACATGCTCTCCTGGCTGGAACTCCAAGTGTCGTCTCTTCGCATCAGCCCAGTGTTTCTGTCTATCTTGGGCTATGCGCATTCTTTCCCTGATAGTACGAACCACATCAACGGTTTCTACTATCATCTCTGGTCTAAGGAGTTCTCTATCTCCGATGTCGTCCCAACTTAATGGCGATCGACACTTCCTTCCATATAATGCTGCAAAAGGTGCCATTCCTATGCTTGCTTGGTAGCTGTTGTTGTACGCAAACTCCACAAGGTGTAGGTGATCTTCCCACGATCCTTTGAAGTCGAGCATACATGCTCTGAGCATATCCTCCAAGATCTGAATTGTTCGTTCCGACAGACCATCTGTTTGTGGATGATAAGCTGTGCTGAAGTTCAGACTTGTTCCCAAGCTAGCTTGCAGACTTTGCCAAAATTGCGATCGGAACCTGGTGTCACGATCGGAGACAATGCAGACCGGTACTCCATGAAGTCTCACAATTTCCTGTATGAGTTCATGGGTATCAGAGATAGTACGTTATGAAGAGTTTAAATCTTAATTTAGATTATTACCTCCATGTACTTCTTCGCTAATGTCTCAGTTGATTGGCCAACTCGAAATGGGATGAAGTGAGCCGACTTTGTGAGTCGATCCACAATGACCCAAATCGCATCGTTACCCTTTGTGCTGCGAGGAAGAGCAGTTACAAAGTCCATCGTGATGTGCTGCCACTTCCATTCTGGGATTGGTAACGGTTGAAGTAGTCCAGCTGTCCTGTGATGTTCAGCCTTTACTTGCTGACACACCAAGCATTTTGCGATACTCCTGGCTACTTCGCGCTTCATTCCATGCCACCAATAATTCTGACGTAGATCTTTGTACATTTTGGTACCTCCAGGATGTACTGAATACGGAGAGCTGTGAGCTTCTTTCATTAACTCTTCCCGAACAGGACCCTTTGGTACACACAATCTGCTGCCGTATCTCAAAGATCCGTCTTCATGGATGATGAAATCTGTTCTGAGTCCATTCTCCACTTGTTCTCTGATCTTTTGCAACTTAGCATCACTGGCTTGAGCTGCTTTGATCTGATTGACAATAGTTGATTGAACTTGTAGATTCATCAAATTTGAAACATCACCTGGCATGACTAGTTCCATCTCCATCTGATGTAGGTCCTGCTGAAGCTTCCACTGGGCGGTGAGATTCATTGATAATGGTTGGCGACTAAGAGCATCAGGTACTACGTTCACTTTTCCTGGATGATATTGCAAATTGATGTCGAAGTCCGCCATAAGTTCTAACCATCTTCTCTGCCGCATATTCAACTCCTTCTGAGTAAACACGTACTTCAGACTTTTATGATCTGTGTAGATGTTCACTCGTTCAACAAGTAAGTAGCGGCGCCAAATCTTGAGAGCAAAAATAACAGCTGCCAACTCTAGATCATGCGTCGGATAATTGCGCTCATGAATCTTCAGTTGTCTTGAAGCATAAGCCACAACCTTACCATGCTGATGTAGAACACATCCTAGTCCCTTACCGGATGCATCACAATGTACTTCGAATCCTCCGGTTTGATCCGGTATGACGAGAATAGGTGCAGATGTCAGTCTTGACTTGAGTTCTACGAAAGCTTGCTCGCATGCTTCTGACCACACAAATTCTTCATCTTTTCTTGTGAGCTTGGTCAAGGGTGTTGCTATCTTCGAAAAGCGTTCAATGAATCTTCTGTAATATCCAGCTAAGCCCAAGAAACTCCGAATATCCTTCACTGATTTTGGTGTAGGCCATTCGCTGACTGCTGAAACCTTTGCTGGATCTACAGAAATCCCTTCTCCTGATACGATGTGTCCAAGAAAACCAACTTGTTTTAGCCAAAACTCGCACTTGCTGTACTTGACATAAAGCTTATGTTGTCGAAGTGTTTCCAGGACAATTCGTAAGTGCTCCGCATGCTCCTTCCGATTCTTAGAATATACCAGGATGTCGTCGATGAAGATGACAACGAACCTGTCTAAATACTCCCGGAAAACTTGGTTCATAAGGTTCATGAAGATTGCTGGTGCATTGGTCACTCCAAATGGCATTACTAGAAATTCGTAATGTCCATAACAAGTTCTGAAAGCTGTTTTGTGAATATCAGCCTCCTTGACCTTCACTTGATGATATCCTGAATGAAGATCTAGTTTAGAGAAGACACAAGATCCACTTAGCTGATCGAATAAATCGTCGATGCGCGGGAGTGGATACTTGTTCTTTATAGTAACTTCGTTCAAGGCCCTATAGTCGATGCACATTCTGTATGAACCTTCCTTCTTCTTCACCAACAGTACAGGTGCTTCCCAACTTGAAGTGCTGGGACGAATCCATCCTTTCGCCAGTAATTCGTCCAACTGTGTTCGAACTTCCTTCAATCCTTCCGGACTTAGTCTATACGGTGCTTTGATCACTGGTTGTGCTCCTGGTACTAAGTCAATACTGAATTCAAGAGCTCGATCGGGAGGCAAACCTGATATATCGTCAGGGAATACGTCGTCGAACTCTCGAACTACCTCCGGTCTTGATTCTTCCTCTGCATGAGCTGCTGCAACTACTGCTTCCTTTGGCTTCGCTTTGTAAGTACTTGGCTCCAATGTACGATCTCCACTCTTGAAATAGAAGACCGGATGATCTGGAATCTCAAATACTACCCTCCTTTGACGACAGTCGATGGTAGCATAAAAGGTTCCAAGCCAGTCCATTCCTAGAACCACATCGAAGTTTGGTATGTCCAGTACTTTGAAGTCGGCGTAAAACTCTCGACTGCAGACGACGACTGGACACATGCTGTATCCCATAGTTGCCTTTAGAACACCATTTCCAGAACTGACGTTCCAGCTGGATACAAGCGGTGAGACTGGAATCGCATGGGTTCGGACAAACCGTTACGACATAAAGCAGTGGGATGCCCCAGTATCAAACAGTGCAAGTGCAGGTAGTGAAGCTACTAGGATTGTACCTAAGGTATATGGGATAGGTTCAGGTATAGGGAAAGTGTGTAGGTAACCAAACTAAAAGATAAGTTTGAGAAGGAAATTTACCAGTAATGACTTGGCCAGTGGCCTCAGCTTCTTCCACAGACATCATGAAAGCCTGGCGCTTCGGCATATTCCTCCTGGCCTGAGGAGCATTCCTCTGAACGTTCTTTTGAGCTTGATGGAACTGTCGAGGAGGTGGTGCAGCTTGTGGTCCCCTAGGTGGTGCAGGCAGTGCAAGTCTGGGAGCAGGTGCCGGAAGAGCTGGTCCCTGCTGATAAGTATTTGCTGGCCTGGGTGCAGCAACTGAGTTCTGCCTTTGGGGACAAGATCCAATATCATGAGTGGCTGAACCGCAGATTAAGCAGAGGCGGTTGGCTCGACGGCAGTCCTTCATCATATGTCCAGTTCTCTTGCAGTAAGTGCAAAAGGCTGGGCTAGGACGATGAGTTGGTACTCCGGGTCGCCTCGGCACGAAAGATGGTCTGGACGTGGCTCCACCTGCCATCTGGTTGGCAGGGCATTTGACTCCTGCAGACTGAGGTCTACCCCTCTCTTTTATCACTGCCTCATAACTGCGGGCAGCTTCTAGGGCTTCCTCATGAGTCAAAAACTTTCCTGTGGCTAGAGCAACCTTGATCTCTGTGTCCAAACCTTGCTGAAAACGACGGGCTCTAATATCGTCCGTCGGTATCAGGTGTGCCGCGAATCTGTTTAAAGATTGTGTTAGCTGTGTAATATGTGATATTTTAAAAATTGAACTATTGCGACATATCTTACCGGCTCAACATAGTGAACTCAGCATCGTATTCATCTACCGATTTCTCCCACATTGATCCTTGCTGTAGATGAATAAACTGCTGCTCCATAGCGAACCTGGCAGTCACAGGGAAATATTTCGCGTCAAACTTCTCGCGAAATGTCTTCTATTCAATCGGCTGCGCTAGACGCGTTTCATCCGCCTTCCACCAATTTCGAGCATTATCCGTGAGTTGTAGCTTCGCTACACGGACCCAAGCGTTATCTGGCACTTGAGCTGCTGCCAGATCGTCTTTGATGCTTTGTGCCCATTCTTCTGCTTTGAGAGGGCTTCCTTTACCAGAGAACTGCTTTGGGTGCAAAGCCCGGAATTGCTTTACTCCCGGTGCATCGTTATCAGGACGGCTCAGAAGTTGTTGCTGTCCCTCGAGAAGACTACGGATCGCATCAAATAACATCGTCTGCTCAATGGATGGTGCGGGAACAACAGGTGTGAGAGGTAGTGCTGGAGGGGTGTTGTTGATGTTGGTGCTGGTGTTATTCGGGGAATCCATAATCCTGAAGAAAAATTTGGATTAGGACAGAATCAAATACATGAAATGATAAGATTCAAGGAATAGAGATTTGCAAGTTTCAAAGAACAAGAATTGTAAAGAATGTTTTAGTTGCTGGTTCTTGTGTTATATTGCTTAGGTTGTTCACGCAGACCAGAACTGCATGACAGGGATTCATACAGCTCTGACCTGCATGAGCCACCAACAAAACCTGTCACGCCCCGCTTCCCAGTGTACGGCGAAGTGGACGTGACGAGGCCCGCTACGTATATACTCAGAAGTATATACGCTAAGCGTAACTAAGCAATATAAAGTAAATCACAAGAGACGAATAATATGGAAATAACAGCAACTTTTATTAATAACATTCTTTTTACAATGCAGGAAAAGAAAATACAACTGGAATGAAAAAAAGCAATGCCTAGGCATAACAAGAAATGAAATAAACTGGAAAGAACAAGGTACAATTATCTAGAGCTCTGGGTCTGCCTGGAACTGCTCCAAATCTTCACTGGTGGGCTCGATCTCAGCTTGGTCCAACGCACCTGACGACATTCAAAGAAGAAAGATATAGAATGTCGTCAGCGAACAGGTCGCTCGGTAAGTCCCAAAAGAATAAGAAGAATGAGAATGATAGAGTAACAGTATTTTCTAAAGTATTATAATGTTGAATATTATGGAACATTGTGTAACGCTGTGGTTTGTAGCTTGGTACAGAAAGATGCCAGTGTATACGAGGGGGATCTCTATATGCTAGAGATCAGGGCAAAAGGAAAGTACAAGGAACCGTTATGCCACGGTACAACAGCAACAGGATTCAGGTTAGGTGTCTTAATCTGACCACCTCGTGCCACCTTTAACATCTTCCGTACCAATCTATCCCTTAAACCCCGTAATGTTTTAACAGTATTGTAGTATTGGAATATGTAAGTTGGTTGACTGACCAAAACCATGATATCAGTAGATATGTTGCAACTGTATAATCAGGTAAATGGAATATCAGGATAATGGATGAATATCCATGGTTTGATTCAGTCAAAATGAATATATTGTTAACTAGGTTTATGGATTCATTTATTCAAAGTGTGGTGGAATATAAAAGAATATAGATTGACTTGAATCATATTCGAGTCAGGAATAGTCAGACTCTAATCCGAGTCAGACTAAAAGAAGAGAATTTGAAGTTCAATATTAGCTAGGGGCCTTATTGTAATTTGTAAAACTTGAGGGGGTTTTATGTAAAAATACTTTTGTATAGTTTTCAAACTACACCTCAAGTATTTAATATTCGTCTTTAATTGTTATAATGAATGTGAATTTTATTTGTGTTATTCTAGTGAATATATTCTAATAAAAGTATTATTTGTTTTATCTGAAGTTCATGGTATTTTAGTGTAACTTTTAATCTTGTAATTTTTAGAAAAATGTGGAAACTTTATATTAGGATAAAATAGGTGTTAAAATGATAATTATATGTATATTAACACATGAATAATTTTTAAATGAGTATTTTATCTTTAAAAATCTCATTTTCCTTAAATATCGTATTTTAAACCTTTCGAGACCGAATGCTCCTTGCGGAGGTCTGAATCTCGCACTACTAGCCTGCGGGTGCACGATGAACCGTACTTTCCCTAACAGGTTCCCCAAAAGTGGGTTGTAGCGGCGCTTTGCTTAGGTTTATAAATACTTTTCATTTGGGAAAACGGTTTTATTAATATAGGGTATTTATTTGCAAAAAGTATAGTTTTCCGTATTTTTAGTTATTAGGGTTTCCTAAACCAACTAGTCGATTTCTAAGGTCTAAACGATGAGTCATTAGAAGCCTCAAATCGCCTCTTCACCGTCAATTGCGGCCAGGTAAGTACAAGTGAGGAGGGAGGGATCCGCTCACGAATCGTGAAACGGGCCTTTTAAAGTTATCCAAGCTCACTTGCCTAGCCTAGACACCACAAGACAGTTTAGATAAACGATCGATGTCCATGACCAATCGTGTTTTCATTTTATTAAAATATTTTATCTAAAAAGTTTACAACTTAAAGCTTTAAATAAAAGTTATAAAGATTATGGTATTTTAGTAAAAAAGTCCTGTAATTCCGTATTCTGTATTTTGACATTTATCAATTAGGGTTATATTGAGTGTGTGTAGGGGTAGGTCATTACCCCGTGACTTATATTAAGTTTTGGTGAAGTTTAAAGGTAAAACATGCTATGTTAAACTTAAAGGTATTATAGCGCAAGAATACGGTATTCAGAAACGTTATCATTTTATGTGTGAAATTTCATTCAAAGTGGGTTCTACAAGTTTAGTGATCAAGATAAACCTATTTAGGAGTGAGGGAATTAATTAAACTAAGAAAAATGAACTTCATGGTATTTTTATGAAAAGAATACGGTTTTGCAAAGAAGTTATCATTTCATGTGAAAAAGTTTGATTAAATTAGTTTATGGGTGATTAATAGTCAACAAGCATATGGGTAGATAATATGTATTAGGTGACAAGTGGAAATTTAGAGAAAAACCGAATCGGAAATCGGTTTATCCGATTTTCGTCGGGTTCCAAAAAGTCGTATTTTTACATTACCGAAAAGAGAGATAGAAGAAGGTGGGACTTACGGTTTGGACAAGCTAAGGAAGCTAAGGGATGTGGTGATTGTCGATTCGTCGAAAACGTCACGAAGGTTCTGATCCGGTCGCCGGAATCCGTCGTCGATTTCGGCAGCGCTTCGCTTCTCGCTCTTCGTACCGAGTTCTCGAGAATTTGAGAGAGTGGACTTAGAGTTGTGAGGGGAAAAGGTAGAGGATAGGGGTCTTTATATAGGGCTAGGCTAGGGTTAGGGTTTGGATTAAAAATATTTTAAAAATATATAAAAAACATTAAAAATTCATTAAAAATCATTAAACCTAGGAGTAAAAGGGATTTATTGGCCAAATCAAAACCGATCCAGGTATAATAAGTGTGCAAGAGGGTTGACCAAGTTTAGAGCCAACTTTTCTCAGTTGGTGACTCGGTCGTCCGGCCAAGTCCGGCCGGCGGCGCCGGACCGAGTCGGCCGAGTCGCCGGCCGGCGGCGCCGAGTCGGGCCGAGTCAAGGGTCCAATGGCCGGGGGTTTTCCTGAGGAACAACTTGGTATTTTTACTTTTTGTTGTCCAGTACATATTTTGGGAGTTATGCCCTTTTTACTGTTGACTTCCAAAAAAAAATAAAACAAAATAAATACAAAAATAATGTGGGGCATGGGATTTGAACTCCGGTGGCTTGGTTTAGCAGTGCAAGGTATTACCAATGAGCTACAAGCTTCTTCTTGTAATTATTGTAAGGAATTAGATACTTAAATTGTTTCCAGCAACATTAATACTCCAAGTATACACTATATTTAAAGCAAATTTTTGGTATACAAAATTGGAGTTGTTACATTACTCATGTCCCCCTATGTGTGCTTACTACTTGCACAAGTCATCATTTGTGTGTGCCATGGGCAGCCCCACCATGGTCCAAGTGCCAAAGAGTTTATGTGCACACTTGTATTGTGTTGGACCAAAAATGTGTACACTTTATTTGTTACAAAAGAACTCTTTGGATATTGATCGGTTTGCAGTTCTGGTTGCAGTGTCGGCTCACAAACGTTATATCCGTGATTTTGAGTGTGTTTCCAGTATTGTGTAATGGATACCTGTAATCTGTATTTACTGAGCAGACACTAGTTAATAGTACCGATATAAAACAAAACAGATAATGAATGAGTGGTATTAAAATGCAGTTTTCTGAGATGAACAAATACCCTAAAACTTATCTTTTGCTCGTCCCGAGCAAAGCAAAATCCTAGCCTCACTTTCGCAGGGAACGCGATTGCACTGAGCTCGTGCAACAAGTCGTTAAACCTCTAGGTGTCCCTAGTATGAGGAGTGTTGTCTCCTGAGAGTTTTCAGCGGATTACACTCACAAAATCCCGTCAAGCTAGTCTCACAAGTTAACGTCGATTCTACTCCTACAGTTTAGTATTTAGGTTAGAAATTCTATCATCCCAAGTTAAAAATATTCAGCACTTATGTTTCACGCCTCCTATTTATTCAACCTTAGATCTTATACGTCTTTACAGTTTAGAAAGATCTCGGTTTTTCTTGAGTTTTCCTTCTAAAGTGTGGTCTCCAATCAGAGATTTTTATCATCTTTATGGAAAACATAAGTCTTATTCTTTATTCCTATATTTCCTCCAAATATCGATTGTATACCCCTACGTGTGTTTAAAATTTCATCCTTACACTTAAGAATTCAATTCAAACTATAGTACCCTTGCCCTAATACCTAATACTACTTCTTTTCGTTAATGATGGACGGTTTTGCTCACACACCTTTCATGCGACTATTAATGCTAGTTGAGGCACTAACAGCCGATTACTGAATATGTGAGCTTAATGCATAAATAGCAACCTTTCATGCGACTATTAATGCTAGTTGAGGCACTAACAGCCGATTACTGAATATGTGAGCTTAATGCATAAATAGCAGTTTCCAGGTCTTGACTTTATTTTTTTTTCTTTTCTTTTTCTTTTTCTTTTTCAAGACCGGATATATTTTTCAATGATGCTCTTTTGGTGGTTAGCGTTAAATACCGTTTTTTCTTTCATACTAGGTTTTCAGGCAAGAGTATTTCTAGGTATTCTCTACTATCCCAAGTTTTAAGGTGCGTGTATGTGCAGTTTGTAGGATATATACTTTCTAAATTTGGACTCAAGAATAGAAACTATTTTTCAGACTTTTACTTCAGTAAAGCATTCAATACTTTCCCTTCATCTCGATTTTACTCAAGATTACCCACTTCTAAAAAAACTGTAAGGACGTATAATTACCAAGGTTAAACAGAAGGAGGGTTATTTTTAGGTTTTCAATTTCTAAGTCTAGAATTTAGTTATTTCTAACGTATCAACTATACTTTCGGAATAAAATTTTTAGTTATCCTATTAGCTAACTTGACGACAAAGTTTTTATATTTTTGTAAAAAATTTCGATTTTTATGGGTTTTTAAATAAGTATGCAAATGCAAAATATACACATGAATGCGAAGGTAGAAAGCTTACCGAGCACACCCCCAAACTTAAACTTGACAGTGCCTTCACTGTCAGGCTACACCAAGAGGGTCAAAATTCTCGGCGCTCCCCCCATTTTTTATTTTTTATTTATGAACAGAAAAAGAAAACAAAATATATACACAAAAAGCCTCCCCAAACTTATGTGAAACAGTGTTTCTACTGTTAAGCGTTGAAGTTCAAGGTTAGAGGAGGGAACAATTTCAATCTATATAAGGTCTTACACATGCTAAAAGTTAACACCAACCATTCAAAAATTCTATCGCTATAATGTGCAGGTTGATGAAAGAATGCGGAAAGGAAAGAAATGGAGAATACGTAAGACCGTATGAGGATGGAAGTGGGATACGGTCTCGGTGGAGGAGAAGAATGGCGGATGGGAGAAAGAAATGGAATACGAACTTGAGAGTGGAAATGGAGTGAATAAATTAGTACAATTTGTAATGACCGATATGTAAAAAGCGATTGTACTAATCTATTAACCCATCGAGAAATGGTGTCAAACCTCTCAAGATTCATGAGAAAACATGGGTAGACCGAACTTGGTGAACCAGACATAAGAAAAGAAGGTAATACGGTATCTTGCGATGTGGGAACGATGGAAAGGATGGAGGGAAGTGATCGAGGATTGGGATTGGTTAAATATTCAGGAGGTTGTACACAGTCAATCAAAGGGATAGGATGAATTGGAAAATCCGACTCATCAAGTAAAACTGGTTCATCCTAAAAAAATTCCTCAATATTCTTCTCAAAAATTAACTCATCCATGCATTTATCATCAATATCTAGACGCATATGGAGTTCGGGAAAAACAGTTAATGACTCGGGATGATGTCCACACGGAAGTGAAAGGACATGATGAATTTGTGAGAAAAACTCATCCAAAACTGCGGGTTCATCATCCAAAATATTCCCAGCATCGATATCCTCAATCAAGTGAAAATCAAATTTCTCAGACACCTCGTCGAAAGCATGGATTTCAATCAATTCAGGTTCTAGAGTGGAGGTGTAGAGGTCAAAGGGTTTGGGTGCGGTTTCACTTGACAAGGTCCCTTCACAATCCGGTAAATCAAACACTACAAAGTCGCACAACTCATTAAACATTCTATCTTCAATTGGTGAATCATTTGGGATACTCGATAGACTTTCAAAACCGGAGTTGTGGAATTCAATTTGCAACGGGTAAGTTTGATTTGGAAGGGTGGACTGCTCACTCTCACTACTCAAATTCTCAATCTGTCTAATTGCCTCATCATACATTGGAAAGTGTGGAGCTAGTTGGAAACTAGCTGCCGGTTCGTTAGGTTGTATGAGGACGACCATGGACGGATTCAAATCTATCATCTGTTGGCATGACGCTGCCCGAAATTCTTCCAATGACTGTTCTTGTCACGCCCTGCTTTCCAGTGTACGGGCAGAGGACGCGACGAGACCGCTACTTATTTACTCAGAAGTAAACACGCTAAGCGTATCTAAGCAATATAAGTAAAATACACAAGAGACAAGGACAATAGATATAATTAAACATTAACTTTATTTATTAACATTCTTTTTATAATACATCTGAAAAGTAAATACATGTGATAAAGCGATGCCTAAACAGTGGTATAACAGAAATGGAAAATACAGAATGTAAATATGTACAAGGAATCTAAAGCTCTGGGTCGAAGCTAACTGGTCCAAATTCTCGCTAGTGGGCTCGATCTCCTGAAGGTCCGTCCACCTGACAACATTCCAAAGAAGAAAGAGAGTGAATGTCGTCAGCGAACAATCGCTCGGTAAGTCCCAAAAATAAGGGAGAAGTAGAATAGACACACGTAGAGAGAGAGTATGTGTGTGTAACTTTTAAAATGGTATTATATTGTTATAATGTTGTATTTAGTGTTAACGCTGTCGTCAGCGAACAATCGCTCGGTAGTGTGTATGAAAGGAGTCTCAATAGACTAGAGACTACGGTGGACGGAATACAAGGAACCATTCAGCCACGGTACAACGGCAATTGAATTCAGCTTAGGTGTCTTAATAGTTGCAGTCTCGTGCCACTTTTAACACCTTCCTACCAATCTACCCCTTAAACCCCTGATGTCTTAATTGTATTGTTTGTATTGTATTGTAAATTGTATTGTCTTGTATTATAGATTGTATAGATAGATGACTTGCCGAAACCATGATATCAGTAAATGGATGTAACTGGAGAATCATGTAGATGGATGTATATCCATGGTTCGGTTTAGTCGATACAGATTGAATATATTGAACAGATCGATTATATGGATTCATGAATTCATATTGTAATGTAGTTTTATACTTGAATCTCATTCAAGTCAGATTGTATATATTGAGACTCAGTCTAAGTCAGACAATTAGAAAAGAAATTGAATCCTGAATTAGGTTTTGGTGTTATCGGTAAGTGCTGCACATGAACGGCAGAATTTTTGTTTTTTTTAAAGACAATTTCCGTGTTGATAACACCGTTTGTTAAGTTGTCTACCTTAAATAGGCAAACACCCGTATCTCCGGCTCCCTGAGGCTTAAGAGACCGGTCCCGCTTAAACCTATGTTTACTAGGGTCATTATTGTAATTTAGTATAACTTGAGGGGGTTTATATAAAAATAATTTTGTATAATTTTCAAAATACACCTCAAGTATTTTATTATCCTCTTTAAAGTTTTTCATGGATTTATATTTTATCAATGTGACATTTCTAGTGAATAAAACCTAATTTCATAATATATGGTATTTATTTGTAATGTTGGAATTGTATGGTATTTCTTGTAAATGAGATGTTTTTCTTGAATTTTGGAAATGTGGAATATTATAAATATTAAAAATAGATATTTTAATATTTAATTACATATATATTTATTTATTAAAAATATAAGTTTTATTTATAATAAAAATCACATTTTCTAAAGAAAATTGTATTTTAAATTTTTCGAGATCGTATGCTCCTTGCGGAGGTCTGCATCTCACTCTACTAAGCCAGAGAATGTGCGATAATCCGCACCATCCCGAACGGGTTCCCCGAAATGGGTTGTAGAGGCGCAATTGCAAAGATTTGTTAAAATACACATCTTGTAGAAAAAAGGTTTTTATAAGTCGGAGGTAGTTATGTGTAAAATCGTATTTTCCCCAAATCTATGTTCCCAAATTTCATCGTTCTATTTTACATATGAGTGTTGTGAGGAGGTAGGTCATTACCTCGTGAGTTTTCTAAAGCTAGCATGATTAAAAGGTATAAATATGTCGATATGAAACATAAAGGTATTTTACTGTAAAAGTGGAATAAAACTTGCTACGATTATCGTTTTAATGTCAAACTTGTTCTATTGTCTTAGTTAATGAGTATTAAACAATATATATCAAAAGTTGTAGGTTTGTTATTAAGAAAATGTTATATTTTTTAAAGAAAAGAGAATTGGAAGCCGGATAACTCCGCTTCCGACACATTTTAAGGATTAAGAATTTGAGAATAGCAAAAGAGAGAGGGGGGGGGAACTTACAGGTTTAGGGTCAATAGAAGAGGAAGAGGAAGATTGGGGAAGAACCGGTGCGTCGTTTCGTCGCCGGAAACTCCTCGGATCGTCGTCGGAAGTTCGTCGGAGCTTCGCCCTTTGCTAACTCCACTTGCACACAAAAAGTCTTGAGAATTTTCTTGAGAGTTTGGACAGAGATTTGAGAGTGAGGGGGTGATTTGAGGTGTGGTATTTATAGGAAAAATTAGGGTTTAGGGAAGTGAAAGGGGGTGATGATGAAAAGAAAGAGAAGTGAGATATAAAAAAGTTTATGGCCACCATAATTATAATAAATTATGGCTCATAACCATTCTAATTATTTTGAGAGTTAAAAAGAAGATGAAATGAAAGGTCTCATTTGTAGGTTATGAGAAGAATAAAAATTGATTAAAAAAATAATTGTAAGAATGGAGATTTGAACATGTGACTTATGGAATAACAATGTAAGGACTTAATCAATGTGCTACAAGGTTGTTCATGCACATATTTAATTAGAATTAAATATATGTTGTTGCTTGAAAAGAAAGTGGGCTTTTGGGCTCATAGTTTTATAAAAGAAAATGAAAATGAGACTGGATTTGGGTTATGGGCTGGGTCAAGTCTTGCATTTAATTTTGAATAGGTTAAGATTTAGTTTAAAGAAATGGGTTTGGGAAAAATAGACGGAATAATAAAATAATATATTTAATCGAAAACAAAATATACGGAAAAATAATAAGAATAAATAAATACAATATTTTACTAAAAAAAGAAAACACGAAGGTATAGTAATATTGCGGTAGTTACAGTTCTAGAATAGACATGGGTTGTGGAGGGGTTTCAGTAAAACATTCAAACTCGTTTAGATACTTGAAACTCCCAAAAGGCTGTTCAGAAGCAATGTCTATGGAAGGTGTAAAACTTGGGTAGGATTGATAGGAATCGAATGGTTGGACAGGAAAAAGATCAACGTTATGATATGGAAGTGATTGGAATTGTTGATCAAAAGAATTGGAAGTGGTAAAAGGAGTGAAAGATCGGCTACGAGATTGTTCAATTCGGTCAGCAATGAACAACGGTTTAAGAGTCGCCACGTTTCCCTCAGAAGGGGTATCAACATGAGGAGGGTTGAAAGTTTGAAAAGGTTGATAAGACGTGGATTGTGGTGTCCAAGTGGTTTTCCTAGAAGCGTCTATCCGATCTTTCAAAGAGATTTTTGGCATGGATGGATCGTTTGTCGTTCGACCAAAGCAAGAACCGTAGGAAGTAATGTCTGGTTTTGGGTACCATAGTTCGGCAAGAGTTGGTATATGTGGGGTACCCATGATATGAAGAGAAGAAAAGGAGATAAAAAAGAATGTGTTTTTTTGTTTTATGTTAGTTATCAACAAAAGTATGAAATATACACACAAAAGAATAATCACGACACAATGCTGCACACCTAATCATTCTAGGGTTCATCTAGGTTAACTAGACCTGCTTAAGAACTTGATTGTTGAAGTAAAACTGTGTCGAGAAACGGGCTCAAGATATACTGATCACGATGCCAGATAAATGCAGAGATAAGGGGAGGTTTTCCAACGCTTTCGCGAAGGTCCTTAATTAGATAACCCTTTCTCTTTTGGCGGTTTCGCAGTGAACACTTTCCTAGACACACCGTGAACGATATACCGTTAAGCGGTGTTCTAAGCACAGTTAACTTCTCCTAATGAGCGTGAAGTCGTTAAAGGCTAAAAGTCCAGTTTCTTTTAAAATTTGTGCGGGAAAACGTTATGCTCAATTTCGTGATTTGTGAGCCAAGGAAAAGGTGGTGAAATCCTTTACCGTATGTTGTGGGGTTGTTCCCCTCCGAACGGCGGCCAAGACATGGGCGTCTCGCCTGAGATTCGGGGCACATGCTATTTGGTTTTATCCATCCATCTCTCTGAAGATGCCAAGTTGATTTATGGCACCGTGTATCGGAGGTTTAGACGGATGTGGCCAATGTAGCAGACTTCGTCAGATTCCCCCTTGGATAAGGGGTTTTTGATTGTGGGGATGCTCTTCCCTGCAGGCGCAAGCCCCTGCAGTTAATTACGCTACCGCACTGCGGTAGCAACTTTCTCCTTCTCCAGAATTTCACTTCGTGTCATGGGTGTTTGTTTTGTTTGTGCTTGCCCGTGGATTGTATACAGAGACTAATTTATGTCGTCGCCCGTAGGACGTGGATTAGTCCAAATCCGTATTTTCTTAGATTTGGGTTTGGGGTTTTGGTTTAAGGATACGTTAGCCCTATTTAAGGCTAAGATCAACTTAAACTTTTGTTAAGGATACGTTAGCCTAATCTCCAGACTAAGATCAACTTAACGGGATCTTTTGGATCCGACAAGAGAGCAATTGGCTCTATTGTTTAGTTTAATGACGTTGCGGTCGATTTCCAGTTTAAGGACATGGTGGTCCATTGAATGTATGGCCATCGGGACCCATCACCTCTCTGACGACGTTGAAAAATTACAACGACAGATATCAGAGGAGTTCAGAGATGTACCCTTGAACCGAAGTTGATTGGGGGATCTATAGTCCAATTTGGGACTAAAGTCTGTTTGAAGGTTTAAGGACACGTTAACCATGTTTGAGGCTAAGATCAACTTAAACGGGATCGTTTAGATCCGACAAAAGAGCATTTGAGGGGCTCTATTGTTCCAGTTTAGGGACATAGTGGTCCGTTGCCAGTTTAGGAACATGGGGGTCCATTGGTTTAAGGACGCTTAAGTCCGTTGGTTTAAGGACACTTAAGTCCATAAGTTGGTTTAAGAACGCTTAAGTCCATAGGTTGGTTTAAGGACGCTTAAGTCTATATTGATGTGTGGTTGTCGGGACCCGTTACCTCTCTGACGACGATGAAGGATTACAACGACAAATATCAGAGGAGTTTGGAGATGTACCCTTGAACCGGGTGTAAATTGATTTAAGAGAGCAGTCGTGCTCAGTCAATTTTAATTTGAGGACTTATGGCCATGATTGGGTTAAGTCCAGTTGAAAATATTCAAGATTTTATTTATCATTGGCCTATTAGGCCTTTGCTTGGGCACTGCCCTTTATTAATGCATAGCATTGGGATTTTAATTAAATGCACAACATTTGTTTTGGTCTAACAGACCTCTGTTTGGGCTCTGCCCTTTTTAAAGAAATGCATGGCATTTTTATCAGGCCTGTTAGGCCTTTTTAATTGGGCTCTGTTCCTCTTTTAAATAATGCAGAGCATTAAATCTTCTGACAGTGTGCCACGTGGCTTGTCAGGCGTTTTGCGCCAATTGAGGAGTGCAAGGCGCAAACCCATGTGGAGGTGACACGTGTCACGCTCCGGTGAGCGCAAGTCTGCTAGCGCAGTGCGCTGCGACGGTGCGCTGCGTTGTTGCGCTGCTGACACGTGGCGCGCTCTGGTGAGTTGCGCCAGTTTAAGAGAGTAGTGCTCTATTTTAAGAGCGCATAGCGCAAGTTGTTCTGGAGCTGACACGTGGCGCTCTCTGGTGGCTTGCACCAACCCAAGAGCGCAACAGTGCAGATTTACAAGTGCAAGGCACTGTTAATTATCTTGATCCAATTTTGGATCAAAGAAAAGAATCTTTTAAGATTCCAGAACCAATGGTTCATCAAAAGGCAATGCCTTTATGTAGATCAGAAAGATCTAAAGTAGAAGTAAATTACTTCTTATTTTATTCTTATTATTTGATATCTTATTTTTTATTTTAAGATCTTGATCTTGTTCTTAGATCATTGATCTTTTTAGAAGAAATTCTTCTTTTCAAAGGTTTACATTCTTTTCTTTCAGAGTTCTTCTCAAACTTTCTTTTTAGGAGTTCTGTGTATCTCTCTGTGTTCATGTGTTTTAGACTTGGAGTCTAGGGGCCTTTTTATGGTGCCATTTGATTTGTTAAATCAGTTAGAAAGATCTTTCTCTGAGTGATTTAGGGATTTTTCCCCACCGTTGGATCTTTGATCCAAGGGCTTCTGTTTTACAGAAGAGAATCTTATTGTTTTAATAAGATCAGAGAGATCTTTCTAGAATTTTAATTCTGTTTTGGTACTGGCACAGTTGGCGCAAGCGCTCCTGCGCTTGACACGTGTCGAGCAGTCGTGCGGCGCAACTGCGCTGCCACGTGTCGCGCGGCGCAACTACGTTGCCACGTGTCGCGCGGCGCAGAGCGCAGGTCAGCTGAAACGTTGCTTCCTTTATTATTATTTGAATTCCTTTATTATTATTTGAAATTAAAACAGAGCCTTGCTCTGATTGGGGGGAAACAGAAGCATTGCTTCATCTCCCGCCTTGGAATTTGAACAGAGCTTTGCTCTGATTGTGGTAAACAAATGCCCCCCACCACCGTTGCGCTTACGTGGCCCCAAACGTGAGCGCAGCGGTGGCGGAATTCCAACCGTTGCGGCAACTTTTGGAAATTGAAAGGGCTCTCAATGCCTATAAATAGGACCTTTGGTCCCTTAGATGATTTTCATCTCTTTTGTTAAGAATTTTTATTCAGAGCCTTGCACTTTTGTTTAAGCACTTTTTAAGGGTTCAAACTCTATAGAATTTTTAGGTAAAAATTAGATTAGATTAAATTAATTTTAAGAGCCTTGCTCTCAATAGATGTAATACCCAGCTCCTTTTATACTATAATCTGTAAATTATTACTCTAGAATTCTATTTATTCTTATTTGTAATTTTATTTATTTTATTTATAAATTTATTTCTTCTAAATCCCATTTTCCTTCATCAATAAAACCTAAACCCTAGTGTATACTTTTCCTTATCCCCAAGCTCACTCCCTCTTTCCCCTTAAAATTGTTTACTTTCCCGAGCCCAGAACTCCATTATTTTTCTTTGACTTATTCCTTAACCTCGGCACAGCTCACATCTAATTACACCCATTTGTCTTTCCCCTATTATTTAACCCAGCCCAAATTCCTAGCCCATTTCTTTATTTCTAATTAAATCTCTTATTTTTTCCAGCCTTTGTCGGCCCAGCCCTCAGCCCACTTAGCTTTACCAAAACCCTCTTAAATGATTTGCTGCGGCCCATCTCCTTTTCTCCAATTTCTTTCTTCAGTTCTCTAGGCCCAGCCCACTCTCCCTCACCCGCTTCGCCTTCAACCCGACCCGACCCCCATTACTATTCCTCTTCTTCAAATCTCCAACGGCTCCTTTCCTTCTCTCCCGCTCGCGACCGCGTCTCTCGCCTCCGCCGTCGCCCTCGCTCGTGCTACCGTTACTCCCCATGACGCGCGACCACGTCTCTATATCCCTCACTCTCCCGTCTCCCTCTCTTCCCTTTCCCCTCTCGACGACTCTCTTCTCTCTATACCCCCTGCACACCCTCGCCCGAGCTCCGACTCTCTCGATTACCCAACTTCACCACCATCACCTCCACCGCGATCACCATAGCTACACTCTCGCCGTCAGCAGCATCACCCCGGTCAACTCCCCTCTCCCTCTCCGATCAAACCCACTGCAGCTCCCCCACGCACCCACCTCCTCTGTCTTAGCCACGCCCTCGCCTGCTCTAGCCACCGACGTTCATCCCCTGCGTCGTCGACCAGCGCCTCCTTCTCACTCCCTCACCCTCTCGGATCTCATATCCTTCTCTCTGCCCTCTCTCTCTCACTCTGTCTCTCTCTCTCTCTCTCTCTTTCTCACCCTCTGTTCTTTCTCCCTCTAACTCTTTCTCCCGATTCCTCTCTCAATCTCACTGGTCTCTCTCCCCTGTCTACACTCCCTCCCTTTCTCTCCCTCACTCTCTGCCGACTCTCTCTCTCATTCTTTCTCTCTCAGTTTTCTCATTCTTTCTCTCTCTCTAATTCTGTCTCTCTCTTCCTCTACCTTCTCACTCCTTCTCTCCCCATCTGCAAATCCCTCACCCCGGCCTCGACAGCGTCAACGATTCCAGCACATCCCGGAGACCCACAAAGCACCTCCCCGCTTCCAACATTCACGAGTCGTCCCGGACAAATCCGACGACGAAATTGAAACTCGAGCCAAAGTCGTGCGAGCCAATCCATGCCGTTCGTCGCGCGTTCTTGACATTGCAATCACCGTGCATCTCCGGGACTTCTCCAGGCAAGTTCTTACTTGCTTTCATGCTATTCTGTATATGTTACAAATCAACATCGTATATATATCCCATGTTTACTTTATGTTAAAATATTGTAACACAACTGTTCGATGCTTGTTCTCTTAGGAAATCTTTATCAATTTTGACGGAACAGGATATATTGCATTGGCCCTTGTAGAGATGATTAACGTGTACAAATTTCATTATAAAATACGACTGTTAAAAGTCAAAACGACTACCCCCAAGTTTAACCATAAAACTGAAATTCTTTTGTACCTAAAAATCGTTAAATTCACCATAAATCATATACATATGAGAATGGTGCGTTCGAGGGCTCAAATCGAAGCTGACTCGACAAACTTTAACCCTGTACTAGTTTCCAGACATTCCTGTACTTAAACCATGATGAAAATTGGATCGGAGCGCGACTCTGGACTGCAGTCCAGAGCGACTCCAGTTATTGGTTGCTGTTCCGTAATGGGTACCACAGGATTTACTTAACTCTTAGGTTGTGGAACTCCGCTGTTTATTGTAGATAAACCTGTTAGCTAGACAACACAACTGGTTTCATTCTGTTTCGTTACCGTTTGATATTTAATCTGTAATTTAGTAGATCGGGACACATAACAGTCCCAGCAAAATCAGAATTGACATGTTAATATTAAACAGTGTATAACTCTTGACGTACAGACGCGATCGAAGATCCGTCTGTTGCGTTGAAAACCTTACTGAAAACCCTAGAATTCATCCAACTATAGTGCTGCTAAAATCTGATCCCAACTGGGGTTAAAATGCGTTGCGAAACGGACATCTGATTCTGAAACCGGATTTCCAGCCGCGAGCGCTTAAAATGAAATGGTTATAACTATTGATCCTGGAACCCGATTGGCTTGAAACAAAATTCCATGGATCGCTAACTGAACATACTAATTACTACATGTGTATCGTTTCGCTAAATTATATACATATGTTTCATGATAAATCGTGCAAGTGATAGACGATTGTTTTTATGACACCTTAGTTGTGCTTCTTATACTGTCCATGCATCACATCATACCCATATCATCGTATTGATAACCTAGTGGCATCGTGCATTTACCCAGCGTTAGATTTTAGTGGTGATTGTGGAAAGTACGTCAGTGTTCGTGTATCCGTGATTAAGTGAAAGTGATACGTACTTGTGCACAATCAGTGTCCCTTTTATTCTATTGCATTGTCGACGTCTGTGGGATGCGTGTACGTGTGACTATAAGTGGTATGGGACACTTATGGAAGCGCTTGCACGGATGTCACAGATAAGACATCCGACACTGCCATTTATCTTAGGTATTAGTCGGGACGTGCTTGATGGAGGTCCTGCCTCCAGTTCTCGCGCAGACTTGTCACGGATCGATTAGTATTTAGGGTTATGGTTAGCGTTTGATGTAGACTACGGGGTGTGGGGTAGTTTAAGTGTGAGTTCAACAGAATCTCGGGAGTCCCATGCCGGCTTATATATTTAGGGAGTTATATGGAGATTTACAGGGTACGTGATATATACACCGTGATTTTCTTGTTACATGTTGGGCCCGTGGTCCCTTGCCCTTGGGTTCTACCCTTGGGTGGAGGACACTCGCGAGTGGTTGACTCTCACACTTGGACTGACGATAGGCTTAGTGACCTGTGTAGTGAGACTTAGAGACTGATAGGGATACTGGAATTTATATTCCTTTTGTACTGTGTTGGCATACGTGACATATTGTTATACTGCTTTACTATTCCGCTGCATTGATTACTGCACATGCGTATTCATGATGTCATTTATTTACTGCTCCACTTACCTATTATCACTGTTAGAACTGTCACTTGATTTTATACATATTATATTGCTATTGTGTCGCTCTGACGACCTGAGTATGCATGCTCAGTGTGAGGAGAAGATTTAGCTTGGATCAGAACTAGACGTGCATCACTGACTTCTTGACTTGCTACTCCGAGTTACTTTCGTTTGTTCCATTTCAGGTCAGTTTATATTATTGTGCCTTTCAGTTACTGCATTTCTCATTACCTGCGCATCGTTTACTGTTTACCATGATAAACTAGAAGCCGAAGTGTGACTACGGCAGGACATTTCCTTGACCGTAGGAGCATGGCTGGCCTTGTCTACCCCTCGTATTCTGTATTTTGGGAAGCGGGGCGTGACATGGTTTAGTTGGTATCAGAGCCCAGGTTTTGCATCGATTGGGATTGCATTTTTCCGTGTACAGTTTGGCAATCTAAGACATCCTTCGGTCTAGGTTGTAAACTGTCATTCTTGATTCATATTCACATCGTGCGTTCAGATATCCATTCACTATGGTTTCGGGTGACCTGACAAGATTACGTGGTGGCAATTGCACTACCGTACTCTATTCAAGTGACTTAAAGTGATACAGTCGATTTCCCCACTTGTAATAAAATTCATCATCTCTGATATTCTTGAATCCTTGTTCTATCAATATCATATTTTGATTCATTTAGCGTGTGACTCATATCATTCCCGAAATTGTTGTTTCAGGATCATGTCTTCCAACGACTCTTCATCTTTATCCGCTCCCCAGAATCAGACTGTTGAGATCCTTAGTGTACTACAAGGTTTAAAGGAAGCCCAGGAGCGAACAAACGACTTATTGGCTGAAGGGCTGAGAAGACAGGTGAGTCAGACCCCAGCGGGAGTCTCCTATCATAAAGGAATCCCTATTGGACGAGGAAAGGAGAGGAAGATGAAGCGTCAACAGAAGCATCAGAAGAACCCTTGCTGTGGATATTGTAAGAGGCCAGGACACCTTCAGAGGGATTGTCGCCGTGCCCAAGGAAAATGTCTGATATGCGGTTCCAACCAACACCTCCTCAACGGCTGCCCAGAAAGGAAAGAACTGCAAGGAAGAAACTCGTCCACACTCACCACTTCTGCCAAGTGAGGATTACCGCGTAGTTCGGACTTCGACGATAAGGCGGATCAAACTCAGGATTCAACTCACGCGACGAGAATGCACTGTTATAGCAGACGAAGAATGATTTTTCATGTTATCTACTTTCAGTAATAATATTGTCATTTTATGAATATTTCTTTCCGTTTGAAACCTTGTATCCGCTGAACTTTTAGTTGAATGAAATAAAATTTGAATCATAATACGTGTATCATTCTCATGCTTTCTCTATGTCAAATTCTAATCATTATCACAGTATTTTCATTATGATCTTTCAATTCCTGCAACCGCATATTTTCCTATATTTCGTACCCTGAGCTTTCCTTGATATAATCCACTGTCTAATCATGACTTCTCTTTTCAGGCCATGGCCCACCCTGGAGCAGCGCCGCATCTAGACGAGGATGCACAGTCATGCGTTTCCTTAGATTATATACTGACGAGTTCCGATGATGAGGTCAATGGTCCCCAGGTCAACTTCGGAAACAACGATTTAGAGGACGAAGGAGTAGCCGCCCCAGAGTTTAACATGATAGCTGATACCGACGACGAAGGAGAAGATCTTGAAGAGAACCCTATAGAAGAAGATCCAGTGGAGGAGGATCCTGTGGAAGAAAATCCAGAAGAAGAGAATCACATGGAATCGGATCTCAATGAAGAAGCTCCATCCGAGGAAGAAGGACCAGAAGATCAAGATCCTGTGGTGGAAGGATTTCCAATAAAGATACCGGCGAGACGATATGGCAATGGACGCCCCTACCTGAGTGCGCGAGCCTACCGCAACCTAATGAATCTCCGCAACCGCGACTGACAGAATTCCTTTTGATGTTGTCTTTCTGGCCAAATAAACGGTGTATAGTTTAGGGCCACTTTTTGCCCTTGGGAATGCCTTGTTTCAAATTTTCTTGAATGAAATAAATCTTCTGAATTTGTAAACCTTTTTAATTATTGGTTCGCTTAACACTCGTTTATTGCCCATATCCATTTATTTTTCTGCTGAGATTCCTGACTGTCCACCCCTACTCATTGTATAGTTTTCACCCTCGTTTCGACTAGAAAGTACCGCACCTTGACCCTTGGAGTGAGCCACCATTCATCCTTCGTCTGTACCCTGTTTGAGATCTTTCTGGGAGGAGGACCTTCCTTATGAATTACCGAGTTCATTAACCTTTCAAATTCTTGATTCATGGGACTTACCGATCGTTAGTCTCCCCCACATTTTTGTCCTGTAGTCCTTTCGTTGCTCACCCTTAATTTCTATGCTGACCCGATCCCAGTCTTCTTGATCTTCAGCCTAAAGCCGACATACTCCAACCTTCTGTTAGAGCCATACTTCCTTGTAATCATTACCCTAGCTAGCTTATGCAATTTTGTGTTCTTCCTATTACCCTAACTATATATAGGGACCGTGTTATTCAAAAATTTAGTTTTCATCATTTTGGTCAGTGTTATTGATTACTCCGTTTTTTGTATTTTAAGTACACTATTATTTTCATTCTTAGTAGCGCAACTATACACCGCGCATATTTTGTTCCATATTACTCATTTTCATTATGTGAGTTTTCTAAGATATTTTAAAACTACTTGACCGATACGTTTTCCTAAAAATGGCTTAACCTACCGACTACTTTTCACTACTTTATTCTCGTTACCTCATTTCGAGTGTCGTGCCTATGCTTACTACTTTGAGTGGTTGATCCTTATATTTATTATCTCTGTTTGCTATTTTGATATATTTAGATGCGCACACATTCGGATTTCGATTTTATTGAACATGCATTGCTTATTTCCGTTCGTTATAGTTATCTATATTCTCGTGTACTTATAGTTCGTCCTTATAGTTGTTCCCACCGTATACTTATTTAAATCCTTTCTGTTGTATGTTGTTCTGCATGTATATATATATATCTTCACAATTTTATTCACCTGTTTTAAGTAAACCATTATGAATTAGCTTATGATATGGTAGTTTTCGTTTTTGATTTTACAACTTATCGTTTAGTCTTAAATTTCGAGGACGAATTTTTTTGTAAGGGTGGTATGATGTAATACCCAGCTCCTTTTATACTATAATCTGTAAATTATTACTCTAGAATTCTATTTATTCTTATTTGTAATTTTATTTATTTTATTTATAAATTTATTTCTTCTAAATCCCATTTTCCCTCATCAATAAAACCTAAACCCTAGTGTATACTTTTCCTTATCCCCAAGCTCACTCCCTCTTTCCCCTTAAAATTGTTTACTTTCCCGAGCCCAGAACTCCATTATTTTTCTTTGACTTATTCCTTAACCTCGGCACAGCTCACATCTAATTACACCCATTTGTCTTTCCCCTATTATTTAACCCAGCCCAAATTCCTAGCCCATTTCTTTATTTCTAATTAAATCTCTTATTTTTTCCAGCCTTTGTCGGCCCAGCCCTCAGCCCACTTAGCTTTACCAAAACCCTCTTAAATGATTTGCTGCGGCCCATCTCCTTTTCTCCAATTTCTTTCTTCAGTTCTCTGGGCCCAGCCCACTCTCCTTCACCCGCTTCGCCTTCAACCCGACCCAACCCCTATTACTATTCCTCTTCTTCAAATCTCCAACGGCTCCTTTCCTTCTCTCCCGCTCGCGACCGCGTCTCTCGCCTCCGCCGTCGCCCTCGCTCGTGCTACCGTTACTCTCCATGACGCGCGACCACGTCTCCATATCCCTCACTCTCCCGTCTCCCTCTCTTCCCTTTCCCCTCTCGACGACTCTCTTCTCTCTATACCCCCTGCACACCCTCGCCCGAGCTCCGACTCTCTCGATTACCCAACTTCACCACCATCACCTCCACCGCGATCACCATAGCTACACTCTCGCCGTCAGCAGCATCACCCCGGTCAACTCCCCTCTCCCTCTCCGATCAAACCCACTGCAGCTCCCCCACGCACCCACCTCCTCTGTCTTAGCCACGCCCTCGCCTGCTCTAGCCACCGACGTTCATCCCCTGCGTCGTCGACCAGCGCCTCCTTCTCACTCCCTCACCCTCTCGGATCTCATATCCTTCTCTCTGCCCCTCTCTCAAAATTTCCCCTTACTCCCTCTCTGTGTTTCTCTCTCTCTGTATCACTCTCTCCATCTCCCTCTCTCTCTCACTCTGTCTCTCTCTCTCTCTCTCTCTTTCTCACCTTCTGTTCTTTCTCCCTCTAACTCTTTCTCCCGATTCCTCTCTCAATCTCACTGGTCTCTCCCCCCTGTCTACACTCCCTCCCTTTCTCTCCCTCACTCTCTGCCGACTCTCTCTCTCATTCTTTCTCTCTCAGTTTTCTCATTCTTTCTCTCTCTCTAATTCTGTCTCTCTCTTCCTCTACCTTCTCACTCCTTCTCTCCCCATCTGCAAATCCCTCACCCCGGCCTCGACAGCGTCAACGATTCCAGCACACCCCGGAGACCCACAAAGCACCTCCCCGCTTCCAACATTCACGAGTCGTCCCGGACAAATCCGACGACGAAATTGAAACTCGAGCCAAAGTCGTGCGAGCCAATCCACGCCGTTCGTCGCGCGTTCTTGACATTGCAATCAACGTGCATCTCCGGGACTTCTCCAGGCAAGTTCTTACTTGCTTTCATGCTATTCTGTATATGTTACAAATCAACATCGTATATATATCCCATGTTTACTTTATGTTAAAATATTGTAACACAACTGTTCGATGCTTGTTCTCTTAGGAAATCTTTATCAATTTTGACGGAACAGGATATATTGCATTGGCCCTTGTAGAGATTATTAACGTGTACACATTTCATTATAAAATACGACTGTTAAAAGTCAAAACGACTACCCCCAAGTTTAACCGTAAAACTGAAATTCTTTTGTACCTAAAAATCGTTAAATTCACCATAAATCATATACATATGAGAATGGTGCGTTCGAGGGCTCAAATAGAAGCTGACTCGACAAACTTTAACTCTGTACTAGTTTCCAGACATTCCTGTACTTAAACCATGATGAAAATTGGATCGGAGTGCGACTCTGGACTGCAGTCCAGAGCGACTCCAGTTATTGGTTGCTGTTCCGTAATGGGTACCACAGGATTTACTTAACTCTTAGGTTGCGGAACTCTGCTGTTTATTGTAGATAAACCTGTTAGCTAGACAACACAACTGGTTTCATTCTATTTCGTTACCGTTTGATATTTAATCTGTAATTTAGTAGATCGGGACACATAACAGTCCCAGCAAAATCAGAATTGACATGTTAATATTAAACAGTGTATAACTCTTGACGTGCAGACGCGATCGAAGATCCGTCTGTTGCGTTGAAAACCTTACTGAAAACCCTAGAATTCATCCAACTATAGCGTCGCTAAAATCTGATCCCAACTGGGGTTAAAATGCGTTGCGAAACGGACATCTGATTCTGAAACCGGATTTCCAGCCGCGAGCGCTTAAAATGAAATGGTTATAACTATTGATCCTGGAACCCGATTGGCTTGAAACAAAATTCCATGGATCGCTAACTGAACATACTAATTACTACATGTGTATCGTTTCGCTAAATTATATACATATGTTTCATGATAAATCGTGCAAGTGATAGACGATTGTTTTTATGACACCTTAGTTGTGCTTCTTATACTGTCCATGCATCACATCATACCCATATCATCGTATTGATAACCTAGTGGCATCGTGCATTTACCCAGCGTTAGATTTTAGTGGTGATTGTGGCAAGTACGTCAGTGTTCGTGTATCCGTGATTAAGTGAAAGTGATACGTACTTGTGCACAATCAGTGTCCCTTTTATTCTATTGCATTGTCGACGTCTGTGGGATGCGTGTACGTGTGACTATAAGTGGTATGGGACACTTATGGAAGCGCTTGCACGGATGTCATAGATAAGGCATCCGACACTGCCATTTATCTTAGGTATTAGTCGGGACGTGCTTGATGGAGGTCCTGCCTCCAGTTCTCGCGCAGACTTGTCACGGATCGATTAGTATTTAGGGTTATGGTTAGCGTTTGATGTAGACCACGGGGTGTGGGGTAGTTTAAGTGTGAGTTCAACAGAATATCGGGAGTCCCATGCCGGCTTATATATTTAGGGAGTTATATGGAGATTTACAGGGTACGTGATATATACACCGTGATTTTCTTGTTACATGTTGGGCCCGTGGTCCCTTGCCCTTGGGTTCTACCCTTGGGTGGAGGACACTCGCGAGTGGTTGACTCTCACACTTGGACTGACGATACCCTTAGTGACCTGTGTAGTGAGACTTAGAGACTGATAGGGATATTGGCATTTATATTCCTTTTGTACTGTGTTGGCATACGTGACATATTGTTATACTGCTTTACTATTCCGCTGCATTGATTACTGCACATGCGTATTCATGATGTCATTTATTTACTGCTCCACTTACCTATTATCACTGTTAGAACTGTCACTTGATTTTATACATATTATATTGCTATTGTGTCGCTCTGACGACCTGAGTATGCATGCTCAGTATGAGGAGAAGATTTAGCTTGGATCAGAACTAGACGTGCATCACTGACTTCTTGACTTGCTACTCCGAGTTACTTTCGTTTGTTCCATTTCAGGTCAGTTTATATTATTGTACCTTTCAGTTACTGCATTTCTCATTACCTGCGCATCGTTTACTGTTTACCATGATAAATTAGAAGCCGAAGTGTGACTACGGCAGGACATTTCCTTGACCGTAGGAGCATGGCTGGCCTTGTCTACCCCTCGTATTCCGTATTTTGGGAAGCGGGACGTGACAATAGATCCCTGATCTAAAGAAAACCCATTTAGGGTTTCACTTAGCAGAGCTTTGCTCTAAAGGGATCCAGAGAGAACTAAAGAGAACTCTATTAGAGTTCCGTTAATAGAGTTCTGATCTTTTGAAAGGATTTTATTTATAATTTTTTGATTCATTAATGGAGCTTTGCTCCTTTTAAATCATATAGAAGAATTCTTAAGAGTTGCTAATTTTGTCGATTTTCTTTTATAGGAGTGATGGACGCCTACATGTACGATCTCGACGAGATCATCTCTTACGGGGACATCCGCCGACTCGGCCGTTCTCAAAATCGAGAATTCACCAACGCCGAGTGTGCTGAAATCATGAGTCGCTTCGACGTATACAATGGTCAACTGCTTTCTCGGCGTTCCTCTCTCTTGAAGCTTATCGTGGGGGCGATCTGGGAAGCACTCCCTTTATTCTGTACCGGCGTGCCGCTTGGAGCATTGGATGCCGCTGAGAATAAGGTGCACTCGGTGTATCTGATGAACTTAATCCCGAAGAGACGGCGAGACAATCTTGTCAACCTCTTGCACCAGGCTTTTCAACAGTCCGCCATTCTTGCTGCCTATCGGAGGGTGGAGGACATCAGTGGAGATCCCGACGTCCGTGCTCGCGAAAGGAAGCACACTAGGATGGTTCGCCGGGCTTGGAAAGTCTTGGACAAGGTCACTTTCGAGTTCCTCAACCCATGTCCGGGATTTGAGGTTTTGCCGTTGTAATCATTTGGATAATGTCTTTGTTTATTGTCTTTATAATTGTAAGAATTTTCCAAGGATGAATGACAAATCTTTTGCCAACTTCCCTTTATTTTCTGCTTTGTTATTGGCGTATTCCATAAGTAAGCATAGCCTGTAGGTGATATAGCACATTCTGTCTTGAATACTTTGGGGAGTAGTGATGGCTTAGGAAGGAGGTTCAGATCTGCTACCTAAGGCTTTTCAACTTCATGAGCCGTGAGGGTCTCATAAAGACTTTTCTCCCTACGGATCGAGAGGATCTCGTAGGTGTATTTTCTCCTTAGGGGTCGTGAGGACTCCTAAGTGTGTTTTCTCTTGAGAGTCGTAAAGATCCCACAAGAGAATTTTTCCTCTTACGAGTCGAGAGGACCTGTAAGCGGTTGTTTCCCTCCTTGTCGAGATTCGACTTTGGAGAGTGTGACCCGTGAATAGTATGCAAGAGTCCATTTTGGACCGACTTGCAGGGTCTTAGTGCTTAGGAAACATTTTTTTTTATCCCCGCTGCCTAAGGCTTTTCCTCACGAGTCGAAACATATCGAGTAGTTCTCGTAAAGACACTAATTTCCTCACGAGTCGAGACGAATCGAGCATTTCTCGTAAGAGTATCCTAACGTCACAGTTAACCTCTGCTCTTTAGGACAGAGGTCCGTTAGGGTCTGTGGTACTTAGGGTTTTGGCCGTCGTACCGTCGCGTTGGCTGATATATTCCTCGATATGCAATCTTGTTGTTCGAGTAGTCTTGCGATTGTCGTGTCTCTGATCCCTTCGGGGGCTGGACAAGACGTCTTCAAGTAATCTTCCAGGTAGTATTACCGTCGAAAGAGCAAGCGTAGGAATATTCCATGTCATTTTTTACTTGAGGTTAGGCTCATTTTAGAGAGCCCCGATGAGTCATAACCACTCCGCGCTGGTGTGGGATGATCTCCGATAGTCTTTCAGGCTTTATATGACTTGCCGTCAAGACCCTGAAGCTAGGAATTTGGCCTTTGCTTCGTTTGCTGGCATTACGTCCTCTATATCGAGACGAATGTCGCGGTTGTCTCTAGGTTGTTGGTGAACCGTCGAGGATTGGAACTAGGGACTTTGCCGTGGCTCCGCTGTTTGATGATGTTGCGTCTGCTGTGTCGAGACGAACGTTGAGGTGGTGACCATTCCGCACTAGTGTGAGATGATCTCCGGTTGTCTTTCAGGCTTTATATGACTTGCCATTAAGACCCTGAAGCTAGGAATTTGGCCTTTGCTTCGTTTGCTGGCATTGCGTCCTTTATATCGAGACGAATGTCGCGGTTGTCTCTAGGTTGTTGGTGAACCGTCGAGATTTGGAACTAGGGACTTTGCCGTGGCTCCGCTGTTTGATTGTCGCGTCTGAATCCTGTTGGAGGAAGAACGCTGGGGTGACATCTCGTCTGCTGTATGGAGACGATCGTCGAGGTGGTGACCACTCCGCACTGGTGCAAGATGATCTCCGATTGTCTTTCAGGCTTTATATGACTTGCCGTTAAGACCCTGAAGCTAGGAATTTGGCCTTTGCTTCATTTGCTGGCATTGCGTCCTTTATATCGAGACGAATGTTGCGGTTGTCTCTAGGTTGTTGGTGAACCGTCGAGGTTTGGAACTAGGGACTTTGTCGTGGCTCCGCTGTTTGATTGTCGCGTCTGAATCCTGTTGGAGGAAGAATGCTGGGGTGACATCTCATCTGCTGTATGGAGACGATCGTCGAGGTGGTGACCACTCCGCACTGGTGCAAGATGATCTCCGATTGTCTTTCAGGCTTTATATGACTTGCCGTTAAGACCCTGAAGCTAGGAATTTGGCCTTTGCTTCATTTGCTGGCATTGCGTCCTTTATATCGAGACGAATGTTGCGGTTGTCTCTAGGTTGTTGGTGAACCGTCGAGGTTTGGAACTAGGGACTTTGTCGTGGCTCCGCTGTTTGATTGTCGCGTCTGAATCCTGTTGGAGGAAGAACGCTGGGGTGACATCTCGTCTGCTGTATCGAGACGATCGTCGAGGTGGTGACCACTCCGCACCGGTGCAAGATGATCTCCGATTGTCTTTCAGGCTTTATATGACTTGCCGTTAAGACCCTGAATCTAGGAATTTGGCCTTTGCTTCGTTTTCTTTGGCGCGTCCGAATCCTGCTGGGGGAAGAACGCTGGGGTGATATCTCGTCTGCTGTATCGAGACGATCGTCGAGGTGGTGACCACTCCGCACTGGCGCAAGATGCTCCGATTGTCTTTCTGGCTTTATATGACTTGCCGTTAAGACCCTGAAGCTAGGATTTTGGCCTTCGCTTCGCTTGTTGTGGTGTGTCCGAATCCTGTTGGAGGAGGGACGCTGTATTGACATTCCGTCTGCTGTATCGAGACGAATGCTGGGGTGGAGCTGGGATTTTGCCGTCACTCCGCTTTGCTGACCATGGGGTCTTTTGTTGACATTGCATTTACATCCTGCTGGACTGCGAAGGAACGCCTTTGTTGACATCTCGTCTGCTGTATCGAGACGAATGCTGAGATGAAGCTGGGATTTTGCCATGGCTTCGTTTAATAGTGTAACATCTGTGTCCTGCAGGAATAAGGAGGTACGCCGTTGTTGGTTTCCGGGTCGTAGATGTGGCTATTGAGATTTGGAACTAGGGACTTTGTCATGGCTCCGTTTCATTGCGACTCTGAGGTTGGTTGTTGACGCCACGTCAGCATCTAGTTGGAGTGAGGAGAAACGCCGTTAGCGATCTCTAAGTTGTCGATATCGACGTCGAGACCCTGAAGTTAGGGATCTTCTTTTGCTCCATTTGTTGACATCGTGTCTGCAATATTGCGACAAATGTCGAGATTGTCTCTAGGTTGTCTCTAGGTTGTCTATGAACCGTCGAGATTTAGCTTCGCTGTCTGGTGGAGCCTGTTGGGAAGGTATGGTCCCCTCTTTGTTTGTGCCCCTGGACTGTATACAGGGATCGATGTGATCTCACCTGTAGGGTAAAAAGTTTCATTCTTTCATCATTTTTTTAATTCTTTCCGCGATGCTCTATCATTTCAGCTTTTATATCGCGAAGGTCGCGATTGCCCAATCATTTCGGCTATTTTTCGCGGTGCCCAATCATTTCGGCTATTTATTTTATTTTCACTCGCTGCTTTTTATTGCGAGTTGCCCAATCATTTCGGCTATTTTGCATGCATACATTTTTACTTGTTGCTTTTTATTGCAAGTTGCCCCATCATTTCGGCTATTTCTTATGCACGTATGGCTCGCTGATTTTTTTGATCGCGAGTGTGGAACTTGGAATCTGGTGCCAATCTCAGCATCAGTATCGCTACAACTGGAATATTGCCAGGAGCGAATCATCATTTGCCATGAAAGGGCTCGGAATTCGATACCGGTTTAGGCATCAGCATCGCTACAACTGGGATATTTTCAGGAGCGAATCATCATTTGCCTCTGTCGATGTCGAACAAAGGTGGCTTAACGAACAGGATTATGATGCTGTCGACTAAGGCTTTTGACTTCATGAGCCGTAAGGGTCCCACAAAGGTATTTCTCCCTACAAGTCTTGAGGATCTCGTAGGTGTGTTTTCTCCTTAGGGATCGTGAGTATTCCTAAGTGTATGTTCCCCTGTAAGTCGTAAGGATCTTACAAAAGGGTTTTCTCCTTATAAGTCGAGAGGACTTACAAAGGTCGTTCACCATATGGACATATCCCTAGCCACGGGTGGGACTTTATTAGGGAAATGTTTATTTGCGCCCGTGGATTGTATACAAGGGCCAGTATTGAGCCGCTTGTAGGGCAATATTAAAGGTTGTGGGAGTTTCTTAAGAACAGGTTCAGGTCCCTGTAACTTAAGACTTTCAAATCCTATGAGCCGTGAGGGTCCCATAAGAGAGTTCTCCTTACGAGTCGTGAGGATCTCGCAAGTGTAATTTCTCCTTAGGGATCGTGAGGATCCCTAAGTGTATTGCTCCCTTGTGAGTCGTAAGGATCTCACGCGGGTGGTTTCTCCTTACAAGGTCGAGAGGATCTTGTAAGTGTCTTTTAACGAGGTTGCGCCCTTTCGGGTTTTCACAAACACTCGCCGGTAGCCCTGCTGTTTTTACTCACGGAGCCCTTTCGGGTTTTCATCCGTGCCCATTTTGCTTATGGACATACCATTTTTTTATTCTTTTTATTCTTTCTTCTAACGAGGTCGCACCCTTTCGGGTTTTCACGAACATTCGCCGGTAGCCCTGCTGTTTTTTACTCACGGAGCCCTTTTGGGTTTTCATCTGTGCCCATTTTGCTTATGGACATACCGTTTTTATTTTTTTATTATTAATTTTTTATTCTATATTTTTTTCTATTCTTTTTTTTATCTCGTCAGCCTGAGGATGCTGCGGTAGTAGTTTAAAGACGTTTCGGTCGTCAGCTAGTTTTAGGACGTACTGGTCCATCATTAGTGTAATGACGTTTCGGTCCGCCGTCGCTGTATTCGAGGCGAATCTCTAGTTTACTGACTTTTCGGTCTATGGGGCTTTCCCTATGAATGAGCATGATGCCCCCGGCATATCCATCTTTCTCGGAGCATGTGGTTGTGGCGGGCTCACCTTCCAGTTTTCGGACAACGCGAACTTGCCCTGTTGGTATTGGTGTTCAACCCAGTTTTTGAAGACGAAGCAATCTTCGATCGGATGACTAACTGCTCGATGGTAGGGGCAGTAATTAGGATCGTTGACATCGCCTGGCTGTAGCGGACGTTTCGGACTCGGCAGATTAATGAATCCGTCGCGCACTGCCAGCTCAAACAGTTTCCTCGTTTTATCCTGGGGAAACGAGTAAGGACGTCCCAGTCTTTCCTCGAGGGATGGGCGTGGACGCACGTTGTTTTGGCGAGCAATCGGTTTTGAGTTGCTCGGCTGTTGTTGAGCATTGGCGACGAAGGTTGCTTTCCCTTTGCCCTTTTCATTCCAAGGCTCTGTCTTTGAAGGAGATGGTCTATGACCCATCTGGTCCATTTGGGCCAGCTTGTCAATCAAGGCCTGAAAAGTGGCCGGTTTGAAGAACATTATGAATTGGGAGATGGTCGCTTGAGGGTCGAGAGTACCTACGAACATGCCCACGGCAGAAGCTTCTTCGATGCGCTGCTCGCACTTTGACCATAGATTACGCCACCGTATTGCATACTGGACCCAAGTTTCTCCAGGCTTCACCCTGGCATTGATCAATGCCGTTATTAGGGTGCGTTCGCTAGCACTCGCGAATCTTTGTGTAAACAGCAGCTCCATCTCTGCAAATGTTTTGACAGAGTCGTTAGGCAGCTCCGAATACCATTCGAAGGCCGTTTCTGCTAAGCTGCCGACGAATTGGCGAAGCAACAGTTTGTCATCGCCTCCAGTATTGCCGTAAAGAGCCCTGAACTGAGCGACATGCTGATGGGGATTCCCTGTCCCTTTATATACATGGAACTTAGGGATCGTGTATCCTGGCGGATACTTGATTTGATCGTACCATCCTAGATATGGTCGTCCAGTTTTCACGACCTGGCCAGCCGCTTCATTTGCCTGGTGAACTCGTATTTGTTGAGCAATATAATCATCCAGGGCGGCCTTAGAGACAGTTTCTTCCTTGGCTGCTGAAAGAGCCGGAGGTGGATTTGATGTCTCCCCTCCGTCGTCTCCAACAATGATTGGAGGGTCTTCAGCTGGAGGGTCAGGCTGTAACATCATCCCTACCATGTCTTGGAAAAGAAGCGCCATTTGTTTTATGTTGGCAGCTTGTTCTGTTGCCTCTCTGTCCTTCTTTTCGAGGACTCTGCGTAGGAAGTCAGCGTCAGTTTCTTGTTCGTGACGCTGTTCTGATGATGTTTCCGGGCTTTCTTTTGGTCTGGTGAGTGCGGCCATCGCAGTCATCATCTCCTGAAGCTCCTGAAGCTTCTGCTGCTGTTCTTGAGCTTTCGTCACGGATCGGGTAAACGGTCGGTGACCCGTCGCAGCGCGGCTTTCCTCTTTCCCAGATACCATATAAACGTTATGCACTACCATGCCCCCAGACTTGGGGTGTTTAGATTCAGTGTCTTTACAATTTGCCAAAAACGCAGGGAGCTTCCCCGACCTCCTTCTTTTTTGAGTGATCGAAGTTGAGGGGGCCGTTGTAGTGGGCACCCAAGTAGCTGTTGCTTTTTGTGGCCTAACGGAATAATCCTTCTCCTGCCGAACCTTCATCTTTTTCTATCGGCGGAGATAGTCTTGATCCATCACGGAGTCTTGGACTTGACGCCAGACCTTGTAAATTTCAGAGGATAGCCGTTGAGAAGGTTGCTCCAGCTTCTTCTCTGTAGCATTCTGCACAGGTGTCTTCAGCATTGCAGTAAGAGAGTTTCTGCGCACCTTGTTGAGCAATTCAAAGCTGTTCTCGGTTGGAACAGCAGCATCGATCCCCACCGCCGGAGTTGGTGGAGTGAATCCAGAGGGGGAGCTGCCCCCAGCCCTCCGTACTCGACGCTAGTGATGACGGCGAGCATGTCGCGTGGATGGTGTTGGTTCAGCCACAGGGGTGACCTCCTCATGCCCCCTGTGTTGGTCAGAATTCGCTGTTATCAGCCTTTTAAAGACCGACGTCTGTTGAATGGGGACGGCCAACCGATCGAAAGCAGACTTCCGAGTAGGGGAAGCAACCTTGGTGATTTCTCCTGGAACGGGAGCAGGGTTGGTTATCCGCTTCGGGATAACGCCTTTTGGTATTGTAGGCTTCTTCATGGGCCCGTTGGAGCTCTGGCCTAGTCTGTTAAAAACCTAGGCAGTGGAGTTGGACGACCAGTTGAGAGGGGCCGCGGTAGTTGTAAGCCGATCAAAGACCGACTTCTTTGGAGCTTCTTGCGACGTCATTAGGGTATTGAAGCTCATTGGTGGGAGCATGGTCCCGAAGAATAGTCCAGTGGTGGCTTGAGTCAACTTCTCCACTGGCATCTTGAAAAGGGAGGCCGCTCGGGGCCCGTAAGTCACTCCTCCAGCAAGGACGGAGTGAGAGTTGTAGTTGCAGGTAGTGCAGTTTGAAGCCATTGATCTTCTGTTTTCTACACGGAGCAAGACACCAAATCGAAGTACCTCGAATCCACATACAACCACAGCAAACCGCGATTCGTTCGCGAACACGACACACAAAGTGTGAGTGGAAAGAGGAAGAGGTCCCACCGGGCGTGCCAGAATCTGGTCCCCTCCGAACGGCGGCCAAGACATGGGCGTCTCGCCTGAGATTCGGGGCAGATGCTATTTGGTTTTATCCGTCCACCTCTCCGAAGATGCCAAGTTGATTTATGGCACCGTGTATCGGAGGTTTAGACGGATGCGGCCGATGTAGCAGACTTCGTCAGATTCCCCCTCGGTTAAGGGGTTTTTGATTGTGGGGACGCTCTTCCCTGCAGGCGTAAGCCCATGCAGTTAATTACGCTACCGCACTGCGGTAGCAACTTTCTCCTTCTCCAGAATTTCACTTCGTGTCGTGGGTGTTTGTTTTGTTTGTGGTTGCCCGTGGATTGTATACGGAGACTAATTTATGTCGTCATCCGTAGGACGTGGATTAGTCCAAATCCATATTTTCTTAGATTTAGGTTTGGGGTTTTGGTTTAAGGATACATTAGCCCTATTTAAGGCTAAGATCAACTTAAACTTTTGTTAAGGATACGTTAGCCTAATCTCCAGACTAAGATCAACTTAACGGGATCTTTTGGATCCGACAAGAGAGCAATTGGCTCTATTGTTTAGTTTAATGACGTTGCGGTCGATTTCCAGTTTAGGGACATGGTGGTCCATTGAATGTATGGCCATCGGGACCCATCACCTCTCTGACGACGTTGAAGGATTACAACGACAGATGTCAGAGGAGTTCAGAGATGTACCCTTGAACCGAAGTTGATTGGGGGATCTATAGTCCAATTTGGGACTAAAGTCTGTTTGAAGGTTTAAGGACACGTTAACCATATTTGAGGCTAAGATCAACTTAAACGGGATCGTTTAGATCCGACAAAAGAGCATTTGAGAGGCTCTATTGTTCCAGTTTAGGGACATAGTGGTCCGTTGCCAGTTTAGGGACATGGGGGTCCATTGGTTTAAGGACGCTTAAGTCCGTTGGTTTAAGGACGCTTAAGTCCATAAGTTGGTTTAAGGACGCTTAAGTCCATAGGTTGGTTTAAGGACGCTTAAGTCCATATTGATGTGTGGTTGTCGGAACCCGTCACCTCTCTGACGACGTTGAAGGATTACAACGACAAATATCAGAGGAGTTCGGAGATGTACCCTTGAACCGGGTGTAAATTGATTTAAGGGAGCAGTCGTACTCAGTCAATTTTAATTTGAGGACTTATGGCCATGATTGGGTTAAGTCCAGTTGAAAATATTCAAGATTTTATTTATCATTGGCCTATTAGGCCTTTGCTTGGGCACTGCCCTTTATTAATGCATAGCATTGGGCTTTTAATTAAATGCACAGCATTTGTTTTGGTCTAACAGATCTCTGTTTGGGCTCTGCCCTTTTTAAAGTAATGCATGGCATTTTTATCAGGCCTGTTAGGCCTTTTTAATTGGGCTATGTCCCTCTTTTAAATAATGCAGAGCATTAAATCTTCTGACGGTGTTCCACGTGGTTTGTCAGGCGCTTTGCGCCAATTGAGGAGCGCAAGGCGCAAACCCATGTGGAGGTGACACGTGTCACGCTCCGGTGAGCGCAAGTCTGCTAGCGCAGTGCGCTGCGACAGTGCGCTGCGCTGTTGCGCTGCTGACACGTGGCGCGCTCTGGTGAGTTGCGCCAGTTTAAGAGAGCAGTGCTCTATTTTAAGAGCGCATAGCGCAAGTTGTTCTGGAGCTGACATGTGGCGTTCTCTGGTGGCTTGGGCCAACCCAAGAGCGCAACAGTGCAGATTTACAAGTGCAAGGCACTGTTAATTATCTTGATCCAATTTTGGATCAAAGAAAAGAATCTTTTAAGATTCCAGAACCAATGGTTCATCAAAAGGCAATGCCTTTATGTAGATCAGAAAGATCTAAAGAAGAAGTAAATTACTTCTTATTTTATTCTTATTATTTGATCTTTTTTTTATTTTAAGATCTTGATCTTGTTCTTAGATCATTGATCTTTTTAGAAGAAATTCTTCTTTTCAAAGGTTTACCTTCTTTTCTTTTTGAGTTCTTCTCAAACTTTCTTTTTAGGAGTTCTGTGTATCTCTCTGTGTTCATGTGTTTTAGACTTGGAGTCTAGGGGCCTTTTTATAGTGCCATTTGATTTGTTAAATCAGTTAGAAAGATCTTTCTCTGAGTGATTTAGGGAATTTTCCCCACCGTTGGATCTTTGATCCAAGGGCTTCTGTTTTACAGAAGAGAATCTTATTGTTTTAATAAGATCAGAGAGATCTTTCTAGAATTTTAATTCTGTTTTGGTGCTGGCACAGTTGGCGCAAGTGCTCCTGCGCTTGACACGTGTCGAGCAGCGCAGAACGCAGCGCAACTACGCTGCCACGTGTCGCGCAGCGCAGAGAGCATCGCAACTGCGCTGCCACGTGTCGCGCAACGCATAGCGCAGGTCAGCTGAAGCGTTGCTTCCTTTATTATTATTTGAATTCCTTTATTATTATTTGAAATTAAAACAGAGCCTTGCTCTGATTGGGGGGAAACAGAAGCATTGCTTCATCTCCCGCCTTGGAATTTGAACAGAGCTTTACTCTGATTGGGGTAAACAGGGGTTCGCTTTCCCTTAAGTCCGTATTAATGGATGCAATACGCAATTCAATGAAAAAGTTATTCAAAGTATCAAACAACCGTTTTTTATGTTTAGGCATGACACTGCAACAAATACGGGTTAGTCATTTTTGGTGTTTGACAGCGAACTTGCAAAGAATCTTGCAAAGATAGATTAGTGGATACGTCGGATTTGAGAAGAAGGTGTTAGGAAATACATATCGATAAGTTTTCGGGTTAAGAAACCCTCGTTGAATTGAATCCGGCTAACTTGAAAAGTTCGCTTGCACGGGTCAAACTACCCAGATCTTTGGCACTGTACTTCACAATCACCTTAATTTTGAATGTACACTTTGCTCCACACGATCGCATTTCACAAATCCGTCAAAATCTGCAAATGTCACAAAAATGGATTTTTAGTACGAAAAAACAATATGAATCCCCAAATTCCTGCACATATATAATTAAAAAAATCAAACAAATAAAATTGGGATGATAGTAGAACACTGGAGCATAGAGAAAAATTTTGGAGCAAAAGAAGAAGATCAGACCGGCGACGCCGGATTTTAGGGGCAAGTCGCAGGTTTTCTTGTTGAATTTGGGCTCCAAATTTTTTCAGTGATCTAATTATTCTACTAGTGTCTCAATGTTATTGTTTATCTTTTTTAATTAGTCAAAAAATGGCAGCAGGTCAAATTTCCAGAGAACAAAAAGTTAGAATTGTTAATTTTTGTTTTGGTTTTTTGAAATTTTTTGATTTTGTTTTAGAATGGTGTTAGATTTATAAACAAGATATACAGAGATTAACCCGAAAAAACAAGAATAAAAACATTACCGTCTCCCCGGCAATGACGCCATTTGATTGAAGCGCGCTTTCACGCGCCGTATTAAGTTCTAAAGTTAACCGCAATCAAGACAGCGTCGCGTGTAGCTAGCCGCGATGAGTACGGGTCGTCCGCAGAGAGATGATGCGTTTCACGTTCTTATTATGACGAGTTAATGCGAGGTTTGGAAGTGTTCGATTCTAACCTATGTGTTGTATATGCAATTGTAACATTTCATAAATATAAAATATTATTTTTGGAAATTTAATATTAAAATAATATATTTCATGAAAACTACCCGATTTGCGAAATTGGGATTTTCGTAAAGTGGTATAAGTGTATACCAATATTTAAAAATTTATCGGAGATTAAAATGATTTATTTATTTTAATGATATTTATCGGATTTTGGATAAAATCCGTGTTTGTACATTTTTTTCATGATTTTGCACCATGTCATGTGTATGTGTGCATGTGTGTGTTTTGGGAGATAGAGAATGAGAAGGAAAAGAGAAGAAAAGAAAAGCAAAGAGAGAAAAAGAGTTCAGAGTGTGAAAGAAATAAAATTTGATGTCTTGAGATATTTGTGAACAAAACAAAAGAGATAATGGTTGTGAGAAAGTGAGGGTAAGGGACAGTGAGGCTAAGAGAGAGAGAAAGGGTTACTTGGCTGCCCCAAACCACTTCATTCTCCATTATTTCTTCATCTCCTCCATTTTTCTTCAATCCTTCATTATCCCCTTGCCACATCTTCAAATACTTGCCAAAACCTTATACCTCTTGCACTAAACACATGCACAACCTCATCGCAAACCCTTAGAACCTTTCAAGTTTGGATTTTGATGACTTTGAGCAACTCTAGAATTTTCCAAAGTGGCCAATCAAGGTAATCACTTCACTTTTTGATAAGTATATCCTATTCTAGATTTGATATCGATTTAGTTAGGGTTGTGATCTTAGAAATTATAAGATGTTGTTGAGTGGTTAAGTGAGGTGTAGTGAGTGTTCACAAGACTTTAGAGAGTGTTTTACTGGCCAAGACCGAGAATAGAAACCAAAACACGAACTTTGAAATCAGTCGATATTGTATTTTGTGTGATTTGTGTTAGGATTTTGTGATCTGCTATGACCCAGAGGACCTGAGAATTATTTAGCGAACACAGAGAGATGAGCAGGCAACCTAGAAGCTACCCTAGAAACACGAGCCCCTCCTCCTTAAACCAGGCCGCAGATTTATTCCATGTGGCCGCAATTTGCGGCCACTTTGTGGTGGAATGTGGTTATTTTTGTTCTGTGGTTTCCTTATCATATATCTAGAGCAACCTGATATGCAAAATTGGCTAATTTTACCTGAGATGAAATCTGGGAGCACATTGGCGTGTTTTTGGTTATGTTTTCTGTATTTTGGAATGCTTGGTTTTGATGTTTGTATTTGTATTGGGTCGTTGGATGTTTGTACGTCAACGACGAGGGTAGTTTGGTTGGTTTTGCATGCGTAGACTATAGGTTCTAACCTATAGGCGATCCATGCGCCGTATTGGATTTCGGAACTTGATATTAATAGCTTTGCGATTGCGTATTGATTGTAAATACCTTCGCGTGGATTCCGAGACGATGAAGCACATCGACTACAACTAAGCAAGGAGTTTAGAAGGTGAGTAGATTTATATCTATGAGGGAAGTCGGGTGGATGGCATATAGCACCCCCGCAAACATTGATATGGAAGATCGTTTAATTATTATATCCTGATAAATGATATGCGACGGACATGAATATAGGATTTAATAACGATAATACGATAGAAGTTGACACCAATGAACATAGTGACATATGAGAATATGAAATGAGAAGTGAATCATGATAGGTTCAAATTGAAAGAGAACGAGTATACGATGTGATATGATGACTTAGTGCGATATGTCGTTATATGGATGTGAGTCGATATGAGATAGTTGATACCTTTGTCGGTCCACGATATGAGATTGATATAGATGTGACCTGGGATATAGGTATATAGGCATATATATATAATGTTGTGAATCTTGAGTGATATGCCGTACGATAGATTATACCGTACGTGATGTTGTAAGGCGGGATGCCGATTTATAGATTCACTGACTCGGATATATATTGTAGACACGTATACCTTATAGGATTTAGCTGAGGATATACTTTATGCTACGTTCATGTCATTCTCATTGCATTGTATATATATCCGTGCTGGTACACCTACACCATTATCGATGATGCGTACGTTACACTTACACATATTGGCCGGCTCACACACCTTTTCATCGATAATTGCTATACCACTACACAGTAGAATTTGCTATATCATGCCATGATATACTTGCTATGCTTACATCACTATACTATGTTGCATGATATACTTGCCATGTTCATACCACTGTTCCACGTTGCATGATATACGGATATGCTTACATTCTGTTATATGTCGCATACCTACATGCAAACATATTTACACGTATACTCACATACCTTGCTATAGCTACATATACCCCTAAGTGGTATTGTATTGTCATTTGACATTGAGACATTGATTCTTATTCCATTGTGCATACGAAATATAGCATACATGTATACCTACATGCTTACACATATGCCTTGCTATACCTACATGCTACATATATACCTACATGGTATTGCATCATTATTGACAGGTATATACACATATCTTGCTATAGCTACATGTACATCATGCATACATACTTACATGTACACCCTTATACCTTGCTATAGCCACATGTTCACTTTTATATGATGTTGCTTGGATTTTGGAGAATTGGGAACCGCATGATATATTTAATAACTTGATGCATTTAAATAGCGGTTTTCCTTGATATGCTCATATTACTGTTTTATATTGCATATATTATATTTCATGGATTTACGCATTGAGATATGGATTTTATGTGATTTATGGATTTGAGAACCGTAGGGGTATTTCAAGAAATTTATGTATTGTTTGAAAACCCGGTTTCTCTTGATATGATATTTCAATGCGTCCACCATGAGTTTTCTCGGTTCTGAGACTTGTGTTAGAAACCCGATTCGAGGAGCAGTAGGCACCGTCTGCGGGTACATGGTGGACCTGGTATGGTTCCCCTGGGAAAGAGGTGATTTTCGTGGTATAGATGATGAGCCTTGCATGAGGGCTAGTATCTACCTGTGATAGTATTTGGATTCGGCGGTTATCTAGGGGATACCGAACAGAGTCGAGAGATGGATATGAGCCGATCCGGACTGACGGGGCCCGAGGGCCGATCCGGACTGACGGGGCCCGAGGGCCTATCCGGACTGACGGAGCCCGATATATGTGTATTTACGTGTCGATGCTGAACACGAGTATTTCATGATGTTTCGAGTGCCGATGTTGGACACTAAGGTTCCACGATTTTGATGTGTCGTTGAGGAACACACACACACACACACACACACACACACACATACAGGCATATGTTTTCATGAGGTTTCGAGTGTCGATGTTGGACACTCATGTTCTATGAGACTTACAGATTTGATGGCCGATCTGAGGATGCAGTGTCTGAGGTATGAGTATTTACGTGTCGATGTTGGACACGGGTTTCATGATGTTTCGAGTGTCGATGTTGGACACTCAGGTTCCATGATTTTGATGTGTCGCGAGGGACACACGTTGATTTATATCCTCATATTTACCTGCATATGCTTTCATGACATTTACATGCATGATTGTAACGTTTTAAAAATAATTAAATAAATAATTAAATGAATAAAATTGTTTAAGTGAATTTTGTGATTTTCGGTAAAATAAAATGTATTTTTCATAAAACTAAACTGTGATTGTTTTTCATTATAATTTCAAAAATACCTATTTTAATTATGTAATTACTAGTAAATGGTTTTTATTTAGCCACTTATAAATTTTTAGTTTAATTAAATATTTTTCCTAAATTAATTGTTTTAAATATTAACATAAGTTTTATTTTTACACTAAATTAGTGTAAATTACAAATTTGAATGGTTTTAATTTGTAAAAATGAACCATGGCATGTTAGAATTTAGTGTGTATCATGCAAAATTTATTTGCAAATTTTTTCTATTTTCTAGAGTTTTCTTGAGTTGCTATAGTAAAGAAATAAAAGAAAAATAAATAAATGCCTGAAAAGACATAATGAAGTGATATTTTGGTGGAGACTTCTACACATTTTCTCACCCTCTTCTTTCTCTCCCTCACCTCCAAAAAAATGGCCGGCCTCACCCCCCATGGTAGCCCCCATTTTCCTCATTTTATTTTGCTCCAAAATTCATCAAAAATCCTTTAAAAATTCAACTAAAAATCCACAAAATCCTATTTATTTCCTACCCTTTATTCCTTGCTCATTTTTATATGGAATTTGGAGATGGGAAGCATGAATTTTTGAGGCTCATTTTCTTGTTTGGATTTCATATTTTGGAGGTATAAATTTCCTTCTTTTGTTTATTTGTTATTAGATGTTTCTTTTAAGCATGTTTAGATTTAATGAATTAATTCTATGTTCAATTTTTTAAATTCAAGTAAGGGTTTGTAAATTCAAGCTATGATTTTTATTAATTAATTAGGGTTATAATAGTTAGTTTAACACTTTTAGAATTGGAAAATCTTGCACGGTTGTTGAATTGTAAATTTTTCATTTAAAATTGTTTAAATTAGGAATTTTTCTAACTAGGTTTCTATAAAACATAATTTTTGGTGAAATAAAATTTCAATTAATATTTGTAACACTAGATTGTGGTCTTAATAAGGGTATTAACTTGTTGGTGGAATGGAAACTTAAATTGATTGCTAGTTTCTATTGATAATTGATAAATTGTGATAAAAATTGCTATTGTGTAAACTAGATTTTAGAAATTCCTAAATAAATGAGATTAAAAATATAATTTATGGTTTCATTAAATCATTATCATCATGAATTGTGGTTTAATACATTAATTCATGCAAAATCACGTTTTGTGGTGGAATTGTGGTATTTTGCTTGAAAAATGTTGAAAATTGTTAAAGGTTGCAAACTAGAAATTTCAAATTAATAAAATTTATGTAATAAAAATATAGTAATGGTTTGTATAGTCTAGTTATACTATTTAATGAGTTTTATGACCATTGGTTTCATTTAAATGTCAAGTTTTGATGAAAAACGGTAAATTGGCATTTTCTGGTTTTACGAAATTGGACGGTTTGATCGATTTTAAGGGTTTCGATGGATTTAATCATGTTATATATTATAAGTAACGAGTTTTAAAACTATGAGTTATTTGTTGATGTTATCTCGATCCATCGGCGTTTGTACGCCGATATCGAGCGATATTTGGTGCTTTTGCGTGGACGGGACATAGGTTTTAACCTATGCTTGTTCCTTGCGTCGTTTTGACTTTTGTATGTGATTCAGTTTACGATGCTATTTGTATGTTTGTGTTTAGGTACCCCTCACGTGGACTGCGGGCGATGAAGAGGAGGATGGCGACACCGTCTTCGGCAGACATGGACCAGGTGAGTAGATGCATATCTACGGGAGGAAGTCGGGTGGATGGCGTTTAGCACCCCAGCAACGTAGAATAGGAATAGTACTTATTGACATTAGGAAACCAGATGTGACCCTAGATTCTTAATGAGTAGGGACCTAGTAATGACCCTAGGCTGGACTAGACTGATTTAGGAAGACATATCAGAAGATGAATACCTTGGAAGAGGTTCGTAGGTTTCAGGTAGAAACACACACACGCACACACTGAAACACGACATGGTGTATACGTGCATGTGTATATATATATAGGACGAGGTATAGGTATATATATATATATATACAACACGTATATGGGATACATTGATGTGATATGATATCCGAAGTATGATGAAACAGTGTAACTGGGCTTGATGCCGTGATTCTTGGCTATACAGTCGTATTAAGTGTTAGCGGATCATTAGAGAATGGGATAATGAACATGTATACTTAAATTATAATGGGTGGTGATGATATTGAGGTACATGGGACTCTAAAATAGTACCCGGACTGTAACTTGTGATTGATCACGATATGGGATATGTATGACTTGATTACGACATCATATAGGTGTGACCTGATGTCGATATCATAGAGGTGTGACTTGAGGACGATATGATATCGGTATGACTTAATCACAATATGATACATATGACATGATATTTATGAGGATAAATTAATGATGCTTATTATGATGGCAATGATATATGATTGATGTATGCGATCACAGTTTAGCACCTTGATCATGAGATGTGTTGATGATGACATTATACTAATGATGAGATACCTAGGAGATACTTGACCCGTACCCCGATATTGGGATGCCGTACGATGGATTTTACCGTACGAGGCATAGATATGATGATTGATCTGCACTCTTGATTCGAGGAAGCCGTACTACGTACGTGACGCTATTGAGGCGGGATCGCCGACTATTAGAGATATTGATTCAGACCTTAGGTAGACTCTTGTTTCTTATTGACTAGTTTCTTAGGTTTAGTTCCTTAGGAGGTTAGATGGACACTAGTTTAGGTTCGATTCATATAGTGATAGTTGTACTCGTATGTCGCAGAGGGGTGGATAATGCACATCTGTCTTTACATTCATACTGTAATCATCATGATACATGTTCTTACATATGTTGCTATAATAAGTATAAACCTTACCTGTTAGGACACCAGCACCATTACCGATGATGCGCATATTCCACGCACACTTATTTGCCGGCTCACACACATCATCATCGGTAATTGCTATGTCACGTACACTTTAGATCATATTGTCTTTTATTGATAGAATCAGTTAACAACTTGACCGATATAATATTGTGATTACTCTCTGATGTTAGTATAGACATGATATTTATTACTTAGACGTTCATGCATTCATATTTTCATGTTATCATGCAGTATTATGGGCATATGCCGACACTTATCATATACTTACTCATGATTTTGAGATTTGGGTTTCTATGAGATTTCTGGATTTTTGGGGAAAACCGCAAGAATATATAAAAACTTCTCTCTCTCTCCTCCTCTCTTTTTAAAACATAAGATGTGGTTTTCTCGTGATGTATGTGTCGTCCACCATGAGATTTCATGTTTTCTGATGGATTTCGAGACCCGATTCGAGGAGTGGATGAACCGTCTCGGGTACATGGTGGGCCCGGTATGGTACCCCGGGGCAAGAAGATCGAGTTGTAGACGATGAGCCTGGCAGGGGAAGGCTACCTACCGGTGATGTCTGGCGCGGCGGATATCCGGAGGATACCGACCGTTGTCGTGAGATTTGATGATATGGGTCGATCCGGACTGACGGAGCCCGAGATATTGAAACTATGAGACATTGAGATTATGAGGTATTGAGACTTGAGATTTACATGTTTTGTGTCGATGCTTGACACGGATTTCATGGATTTCATTGTTGATGTTTCGGATTCCTATACACATTTTATAATGATAACAGCTAAAGATTTCTTATACAGATATATCTGGATTTCAGGATTGATTATTTTATATTCATGGTGCATGCATATCCATTCATATGACATAATACTATATGAGGCACTGATACGAGCACGGAGTATCTGCATTTACACGTAGTTTTACCCTGCTATTACTAGATGATTGGGACTTAGTAATGTATTACTATGACCTAGGATAGCGTCGTGCATTCGATTTCTTTTCGTAGATGTCTTCTACTCACGAGTTGGCAACCCACCCCCGTTGTGCCAAATTTTATTACAGGTTCGATGTACAGGTTTCCCGGGCAGCTTGTTGGCACATCTTTTCATTCAGGGTGATTTGCACGGTAGGTTGGTTCATTTGTATCTGAACCACCATTGTATTTTATTCATTCATTTGTATCTAGTAAGCTCCATCAACCATACTTGTATTACTTGATAAGTTTATTGGACCAGTATTTTTTTATTTCGACCTTAGAGTCGCGCATGTATTATTCTGATCTGGTGGTTTTGTTTTCTTTGAGTTTTGAGCCTCGCCCTTTGGCGTTGTATATTATTGTGCTTATTGTGGTTGTTTCCGCCTGTTGGCGTTGAGCTAGCTCCTGTTGGGGATGCTTTTTATTGTTTATGTATACTATACTTGTTGTACCCGTTTGGGGGCCAGTTTTTATAGAGGAGACTGTGCCGAAATTTTTTTGAGAAAATTTGCTGATGTTTTAAACTTGTTCCTTCATGTTTTCTTTTACTGCTTCTTCTTCTTTTTCGTGGTTTAGATTTCTGGGCTTCGGCTTACTTAGGTTACGTTACGCCTCTAGACGTTTCGTAATCTAAGTGTCGGTCACGTTCCGTACTTTCGGGTCGTGACAATGATGTTGTATCATTGGTTAACACGTAGGGTGAGATCCACATGCATACAGGCATTCATTTTAGCTGGATGAGATCCACTTGCTGATAGGCTTTGATCATGTGGTTGGTACATATGCAGATACGGTCACCTTAGATATCATACTATTACCTTTATGATATAGTTAACCTAGGAATCGTTGTTTATTTCGATTTCTACCTGATGATGTTTTCTACTCACGAGTTGGCAACTCACCCCCGTTGTGCCACAGTTCTTGCAGGTTGACCGCATGGATCGGTAGCGGCATCGTTGGCACACAGCTTGTATTCGGGTGACTTGCTTGGTAGGTGGTACATGTTGGATTGTGCCACTCTTGTATTATTATTCCTATTGTATCTAGTCAACTCCATCAATCAGAAACTAGTATTTGTATAAGTGGTAAGATTTAGCAAGACTTATAGTTGCGAGACTTGAGCGATGGGTTATATGTTCGCTTGGTGGGTTTGGTGTCTTGCTTTACTTTATTCCTTGTGTTGACCTTCGCCGTTGGGCGTCGTATACTTATATTCTGTCTTGCGTGGTTGTGACCCCGCCGTTTGGTGAAGAGCTAGCTCCCGCTTGGGGATGCCTTTATATATTGTTGTATCTGTTTAGATCAATATACGAGGGAGGTGCTGCCCAAAGTTTTTTTTAAAAAAAAAAGGGGGTTTAGATTTCTGGGTTTCGGCTTACTTAAATTACGTTGCGCCTTTAGACGTTGCGTGATTTAAGTGCCAGACACGAACTAAATTTGGGTCGTGACAAAGTTGGTATCAGAGCGCTAGGTTTAACCTTGGTTCAAGTTTAGGTTTGACTATGTGGAGTCTGGGACGTAATCTATTTCGGAACCTAGGCTTGACCTTACGGAACTTAGACTTGAACAGGGGGGTATTAGACCCGAAATTTCGTTTCATAGATTGACCCTGATTGATGGAGTAGGTAGCTTGAGTAGAGTGACGTACCGTACGTATGTTCCGCGGCATATTTACGATACAATACTCCACTTAAGAGATCTTAGGATGTACATATCTTGAGACTTGTGATTCTCTTCGTTCCCTTGATTATACATCCCTTGAGATCCTTGATTCTATTTGTTTCCATGATCATACTCTCGCTGATTCCGTTCCTCCTTATGATCATGTATTCATTCTGGATCTGTTGATTCATTTCATCCCTTTGATCTATTTACGTCGATACTTGATTGAGGTTCCTGTCACCATGGTTGGAGCGCAGATTGAGCTGCTGCTAGTGATACGGTCAGGGCGAGCTCGTCGTGGACGAAGACTGACCATCGTGTTTTCTGGTGACATGGGAACGTATCGATTTAGTGTTTGTGTTGTGACCTCTCGTTTGAGGCGAGTGTACGGTTTTGTACCGGATGATCGGGCCATTGATAGAGGCTGCCAGTTGTGAGAGGACTGTTGATGTACATCGTACCTCAGAGATTGTGATGTCGTCTACCGTACAGACAGATGACTCAGCTGTTGCTGAGATTGATGTGATGTCGCTTCCAGGGCTTACGAGCTGAGATCGCTAGAGCTTTCAGGCGGAGATGCGATAAAAGATAGCTTGTCTATCTCGAGTTGAGATACGGAGGTGATTCGTCAGATTTGATGCGCCGACGCAGGCCCAGTTGAGTTGAAGATTTCCAGTGTGGAGAATCTTATTCAGATCTAGAGTAGATCGATCTAAAGATGACGTTGCTCGTTGGATGATCTGATAGGAGACCAGTAAGTGGACCAGCTTCGGATAGAGGACCTCACCCAGATGCGTTGTGAGTTGATCGAGAACGGATGAATATAGAGTATTCCTCCGATGGTTGGGACGAGTTCCCGAGGACGTGTTCGGCTAGAGATCTTCTACAGAGTGATGAAGATACCGAGTTCGTGATTTTGAGTCCGCGTGAGAGATTCCGAATTGACTGTAGCCGAGAACAATTGCAGTATGCAGATAGCAAGACGTGACGTCGAAATAGACGATAATAAGGACGAGTGGAGTAAGAGGTTCGTACGAGATGTTAGCGAGCTGTTGTTACTCCCCGTTGAGATTAGAGATCTGATATATATACAGAGGCGTTGGGATACGGCCAGTTCCCGAGGAAATACTGTGCTGAGAACGGAGATTTCCAGAAAGCGAGAAAAGATTTATAAGAGTACCAGCCTCCATATAGTTCGACATAGGCGAGATTGGAAGATACCTTGAGCAGGTTCTTTCTAGGACACTGCTGCGATAAGATTTGTACCGAGAATCAATTGTGTCACGTGTATTCAGAGGGCCAGAGGCCGACGCCAGTGACGTGCTGCTTTACGAGTGGTCCTACTAATTGGCCGAGAGATGACCAGAGGAGTGCCGGAGCAGAATCGTTTCCGTTACCTGAATGGGCCGATGAGCCGATAGATTGCGAGATTGGTAATTCACAGAGAATTGAGGACCCAGAGACAGAGGACACCAGACCATGAGCAGGAGGCAAACGGATGTTCTTGTTCTGCCAGTTTGTGCGCACCTACTTTTTCGACATTGTAGGAGGTGTACCTCAATGTCATTTGTTGCGATTTGCGTTTGTGATCTGAGTATCACGTTTATATCGCTTGGATTTAAGTTTCATGATATGGTTTTCATGCACCTTGGCTGCACCTACTGGGTATTTACATTTTGTGCACATTTATTGCACTTGTTATCGGTTTTGTGCATGTGGTATGCACTTGATTTGATTTTTTTGCACTCGGTATGGCTCGTATATGTTAGTGTATATGCCCTAGGGGCCATTATTGTATCATACTAGCTTGTATATTACTTAATGAAAGCTTGGGATATTCACAGTTATATAACAATCTTGCTAAATATGGTAGTATGCTACTTGGTTTTATCTATCTTAATATGTGAGTATACATATTGATAGAGCTCTTAGGATCTTGCTTGACTACCAGCGTTGTGATGGCAGTCACACTAGTGGGGGCTGGATAGTCTACAAACACATCCTTTTCAGGTCCCTAGTCGTAGGATTATCGAGACAGGGCATCGATACTCCGGAGTAGACTAGTGTGTACGCTTCTCATCCCAGTTGGGGAGATGGTCTATCCCACAGCCGTCAGTACGTCGTATTGGAGATAGTATACAGATGCTCGTTGGGTTACGGGTACACCGGACAGGACTCGTGGGGAACTGTTGGTTGGTATTATACCCGTCGTCAGTTAATAGTTCCCAGGTGACATGAGTACAGCATAGTCCGCAGACTTGACACTGCTACTTCGCCTCGAGTGTGTCCCACTGTTCTTAGATTGCTACCCTACCACGGCTCAAAGGATTCTTGCAAACAGGTAGCAGTTGGGTGCAGTCCCGAGTACTTGGAGGCAGTGGCGGTTAGACAGGATTCGTCTCTCCCGGTATTGAGAGTTGATATCGTGCTGTATCAGAGAGCCATTACGCAAAGTCCGTGGCCAGGGCAAGCGAGATTTACAGGTAGGTTCCAGTTGTTTCTTAGAGTGTAATGGGCTACGCTCCGACACGACTTATACCGCTATTAGGGGACTGAAGCTTGCCGCCCTTTAGGCCCGATATGCGATAGTCTTAGACGAACAGACTGGACTGTACGGAGATTGTCACATCAGGCTCAGTAGGATTTGGATGGGTTTCCTCATCGGCCTTCTTATCGACATCTACCTGGGGACCGTTACGTACAGCTAGTGCTGCTTGCGGTCTGTGGTTAAACCCACTGCCAGCGTAGTAGTCGAGTCTTTAGAGTCCCACACAGAGAGTTTCCCTACTCCAGGCGAAACGATATAGAGGTCGTATGGTTTTACGACAAGGGTTCGGACGCATACGTGTGTTTACGCACATACGACATTCGGACAGTTTTTACTAGCCGGCTTTGGTTTAAGCCAGTTTCTAGTATCGGGTTATTGGATTTATACAGTCTAAAGTTTTTCCGTGTTTTCACGGATAGTAGGGGCGTTCTCGTAATTTCGTGAGAAGCTTCTAGAAGGATGGTGACTTAAGGGTTTAGGTGGCATTTGCATTTATTGTTTTAATGACTCATTTGTTTGATTCATCCATGGAGTTAATGCATCATTTATTGATCTAATGACTCATGAGATGAATCACTCATATGAATAAATGAAGCATGATTGTTAAATGATTTTATATTTTATTTCATAAAAGATAATGCTTCATATATTCAAATGAGTTCATTATCTCTTCTCATTCTCATGCTCACCTTCTCTCTCCTCAAGCCCACTCTCTCTTCAAACCCTAATCTTACCACTCATGTGTTGAGACCAAGGATTAGAATAGACTAATTAATCCATAACCCTTCTCTATATCATCTAAGTGCTTTTATTAGCAACTAAAGAAACCTAGTTACCTCAAGTTTAGAGGAGAAGCTTGGAGTAAAGCTCTCGGGTGGATCATCTACTACATAGAGAAGGCCGGAGAGGAGGTGGAGAACGAAAAGACGAAGGACACGGTTCATTAGGTATAATCACTTCTCATAGTAGCTAACAACTTCTATGTTTCATGTTAGTTATAGTTTAGCAAAGATTCTTCGGTTAGTCGATGTTTACGCAAAGAACAAGATCGTTTTTCATTTTTCCGCCTCCCCGCAAGTCGTGGGGTGTAGTACATCGACTTACAATGGTATCAAAACCTCGCTAAACAATAATTAACTTATTAGCAAAGTCGTATGAATTTCGAACGCAAAACGAACCGAAAAAGACATCGATATCACTAAGTTTCTGTCGAATTTAAAACAGGCTCTAAAAATTTTTCAGGGACCTGCAGAATAACCTGCAGAGAAATATAAGAACACTGAAAAAAATTGGGTTCATGAATCGGCCAAACAACCGCGGAACTGCGGCCGATCCTACTGATCCGCCGCTGATCCGCGGCCGAGTTGGAGCCAATTTAGCCCAAGTTTTTCCAGTGGCTCTTCTGTGATATTTTTGTCTTTTCTGGAATGTTTATTTTCTGCTCAAGTCTCAGGTGCACAGAGAAGTTTTGGAGTTGAATCTGATATGTTTGCTCGATCGAAATTATACGATATTTGCTAATTTGATTATATCTGTAAACTTTTTAATGTGTTCGTAAACCTCCTCTAACTGCTAGTATGTCGGTTGGCAGGGGGTTGCACATTTCTGTAATGGATTTTACTGTTTGTGGTTATGAACTGTATTGGATTGTTGTGATGATTAGCCGGGGTTTGTGATGGGTTATTATATTCATTCATTCAATGTAATTGTATTATGTTGTAATATTATTTTGCGGGGCACATCCATGTTGCGGTTGTAGCCATTGTTGTATTATTTCATTTTACTATTTTTGCTCCTAGGATAGACCCAAGGTGGGGTGCACAAACTACCGGGTACTTTGAAGTGTTTAGTGGCCTACTCACGTTGTTGAGGGAGACCTCTTCACTTCGGGTACTTGGCGGGTAGTTTGCTGTACCCGTAGGGGTATAGGGTGGGGTAATCGCTATTCATCACAACTGTGTAATCCATCTTTCGTTGCAGGCTCAAAAAGAAACGCGGATTGCTTGCATATCCAATAATGTTCATCTGAGATCTGGAATGCCTATTATTACGTCTGACGAATGTACAATATCTATATATGATAGCTATTTAGACGTCACTTATATTTTACACCCGCGCTAGCTCAGCCCCCGCTCTGCCGTTAGTTAAGTAACCTAACGGGTGATGACGGGACCCAGTGGCGAATGCGGATGGCATAAGAGGACGTTGTATTTTCGTTGTTTTCTGCAATGATAGGTTAATGATGGGACGCATTATTATTAATGCAAAGAAAATAAACCAAAGTTGAATCGTTGGAACAATTTAAAAGAAACCACTCGGTTATTTTAAAACAGAGGATATTTTTAATTGCGGAGCTTTAACCACTCCTTTTAAAAGCTATCAGGTTCCTTCAGTCATATCAAGTTCACTACGTTCACGGTTTCGCCAAAACCATTCGTAGCCCTCCGTCATTTCATTTGGGTATTCAGTAGTATTCAAGCTATGTATTTTGACCTAACGCCAAGGCATAGTGTTTGGTAGCTGCTGGGTATTCATTTGTTGCATAGATAGATGAGTTAGTTTAGGACAGTCGTATTATCATTTTGGCCGAACGTCAAGGATATGTACGGATGGGTTCAAATTAACAAGATAATGATGGGTAGAATTTGACATGCGACTTATGACATTTTGACCTAACGCCAAGGTCATAAGAGCATGGGGCAAAAATTTATATCGGGAATTTCTAAAGAAACTGAAATTTGCAAAGAGATGCATACCATTTGGAGTTTGATGAATGTTGGTAGGATTCCTTCAACATTATCATACGATGATATTTGGATCTCGATTCTACTGTGAGTATATGCTACTCATCAGGAGATTCGTCACTTAACGATCAATGCTATAAACCAAGTAGGTGTCGAGAAAGGTGTCAGCGGGGCTACGCCCCCAGAGAAAAGAGGTTATTTAATTAAGGAACTTCGCGAAAGCGTTGGAAAACCTCCCTCGAAGTACCGACACCGGCCTGGCTGAACGGTTAAGCAAGTATTGTACAGTGAGAATAGTCCTGGCTAATTCTTTTTTTATGGTTTGAGGAAGGATTCGAGAAACAGTGGGAGCCATCCAGTTTAGATAAATTAAAAACCACTCTAAACTTGCAAGAGTATCATGCTAAAGTGTTTCTTCTCTCTCTCTCCTACTTGAAGCGACCCTGAAAATGACTGGACTTAAGTTACTTTTGGAGAAAAATATACTGACAGGGCCAAACTATAAAGATTGGCTGCGGAATGTCAAAATGGCTTTGACCTATGACAAATTGGGGTATGTCCTCACCGCTAAGGCACCTGCAGTCCCAGGTCCCAAATCCAGTAATGCGGATAAGGAAACCTGCAAAACCTGGGAGTATGATTGCGCGAAGGCCAAGTGCATCGTGCTTGCCTCGATGAACAATGAACATCAGAGGAGGCACGAGGATATGGATCTTGATGCCATATTTCTCCATACAAAGGAACTTTATGGAGAGCAATCTCGTATAGCAAGATACGAGACCTCAAAGAACTTGTTTCGAGCGAGGTTGGCCGTCGGATCATCAGTAGGAGAACATGTCCTAAAGATGATTGGCTATATAGAAGAGCTCGCAGACCTTGGGACGACTTTGGATAATGAGCTCTATACAGACCTGATTCTCCAGTCCCTTCTTTCCACCTACGCCCAGTTTATTTTGAATTTCAACATTCAAAGAAAAGAAGTTGAACTTCCAGAATTCCTTAACATGTTGAGGAGTGCACAGGGCACCTTGCAGAAGGCAAGGGAAACACCCGCTATGTTTGTTAGCAGTGCTTCTTCTTCCGGATCCAAGGCTAGGGCCAAAGGAAAGAAGAAGAAGGCTGCCACCAAACCTAGAGGAGGTGTTAGTAATGTGGGAGCGAAGGGAAAGAAAAATTTTGCGGTACCAGTAGTGGCCCAGGATGAGTGCTTCCATTGTCATAGGAAAGGGCACTGGAAGAAAGACTGCAAGGCGTGGAACGCCAAGAGCCAGGAACCGAAGCAAGCTGTGGCTTCGACTTCAGGTGTGTTTGTAATTGAGAATTGTCTGTCAATCAACTCTACTTTCTGGGTATTGGATACTGGATCAGGATCTCATATATGCAATTCATTGCAGGCACTGAGAAACCATAGAGTGCTGAAGGATGGTGATATGACCCTGATGGTTGCTAACGGAGCTAGCGTGGGAGCTGTGTCCGTAGGGGATTATCACCTGGGATTGACGAGTGGACACATTTTGGTTTTACATAACTATTTTTGTGTACCTAGCTTAACGTGTAATATCATATCAGTTTCTTTGTTATCAAATAAAGGTTATGATTTCATGTTTGTAAGTGATGTTGTTAACATCCACCTTAATCATAGTTTGATTGGGTCCGGTACACTGGATAACGGTATATATGTCTTAAACCAACTCCAGATTTTCAATGTCCAGAACACACTAAAAAGAAAGTCTCCAGATTTAAATAAAGCTTTCTTATGGCATTGTAGACTAGGTCACATCAATGAGACAAGGTTGACTAAGTTACATAGAGAAGGATATTTGGACTCGTTCGAATATCAAACTTATGCCACTTGTCAATCATGTCTCAAAGAAAAGATGATAAAGACTCCATTCACTGGACATGGAGTAAGAGCGAGCGAGCTCTTAGGACTCATACACAGCGATGTATGTGGTCCAATGTCTACACATGCAAGAGGTGGTTTTTCTTATTTCATTACTTTTACGGATGATTACTCAAGGTACGGATTCATTTATCTGATAAAACATAAATCCGAGGCTTTTGAGAAATTCCAAGAGTATAAGAATGAAGTAGAAAACCAAACCGGCAAAAGTATCAAGACACTAAGATCTGATCGAGGTGGTGAATACTTAAGTGCCGAGTTCCTAGGTTACCTAAAAGAGAAAGGAATTCTCTCTCAGCTTACTCCTCCATACACTCCACAGCATAACGGTGTATCGGAGAGACGGAATCGAACCCTATTTGATATGGTACGTTCCATGATGAGTAATGCTGAGTTACCGCGATCTTTCTGGGGTTATGCGCTAGAATCAGTGGCATATCTTTTGAACATAGTTCCTACCAAGACTGTGCCCACCACGCCATATCAGATGTGGAGTGGGAAGAAACCCTATCTTCAGTATCTGAAAATTTGGGGATGTCCAGCTTTGGTTAAAAAGCAGCATGTGGACAAGCTCGAGGCACAATCAATATTGTATAAGTTTGTGGGATATCCAAAGAACTCCAGGGGGTATCTATTCTATTACGCAGAGGAACAAAAGATTTTTGTTTCTCGTAATGCCCATTTTCTAGAACATCAATTTTTAGAAAAGGAAACAAGTGGGAGCGAAATAGAACTGGAAGAAATTCCAGAACCACAAACTACTACTGAAAGTTTGGTAGAACCAGTAGTTCAAGAAGAACAGAACATTCCCGCACCCCTCCGCAGGAGTAGTAGGCCGTCTCATCCGCCTGAGAGATACTACGGTTTTCTCATAGATGGGGATAGAGAGGATTGCATCATTGATGATGATGAACCTACTAGCTTCCAGCAGGCCATCCAGAGCGGCGACTCGGTACGATGGCTAGATGCAATGCGGACCGAAATGGAGTCTATGTACACCAACAAAGTATGGACTTTAGACTTTGCTCCAGATGGGGTAAAACCCATAGGATGCAAATGGATCTTCAAGAAAAAGATTGGTGTAGATGGACAGGTGGAAACCTATAAGGCTAGACTTGTTGCAAAGGGTTTTCATCAAAGACCTGGTTTGGACTATGACGAAACTTTTTCTCCAGTGGCTATGCTCAAATCCATTCGGGTCCTTCTTGCTATTGCTGCCTTCCATGATTATGAAATCTGGCAGATGGACGTAAAGACGGCTTTTCTGAATGGTAATTTAGAAGAGTGCGTCTATATGGATCAGCCAGAAGGTTTCAATCAGAGTGGGAGCAGCGGGAAAGTATGCAAGTTGCTTAAGTCCATTTATGGACTAAAGCAGGCATCGCGGAGTTGGAACATCTGTTTTGATGAAACGGTCAAAGAATATGACTTTATCAAAAATCCAGATGAACCATGTATATACAGTAAAGTTGTAGCACGAACTGTTGTATTCCTCGTCTTGTACGTGGATGACATTCTATTGATAGGAAATGACATTCCTATGCTACAATCTGTCAAAGGATTCTTGTCACACAGGTTCTCCATGAAAGACCTGGGTGATGCCTCTTACATTCTGAGGATCCGGATCTATCGTGATAGATCCAAGAGGATGTTGGGACTTTCGCAGTTCAGGTATATCAACACTATACTGAAAAGATTCAGTATGCAAGATTCTAAGCGCGGTAATCTACCGGCTTGTCACGGAATCACCCTATCCAAAGAGATATCTCCCAAGACTGATTTGGAAAGGGAACGCATGTCTATTATACCCTACGCTTCTGCGGTAGGCTCTATAATGTATGCGATGTTGTGCACCAGACCAGATGTAGCTTACGCACTGAGCGTGGTAAGCCGGCATCAGTCAGACCCAGGGGAGAAGCACTGGATAGCAGTAAAGAACATTCTCAAGTACCTGAGAAGGACTAAGGAGATGTTCTTGGTTTAAGGCGGAAAAGACCTCAAGATGGAGGCCTTTGCTGATTCCGGCTTCCAGAGTGATAAGGACGATTCCAAGTCCATGTCAGGTTATGTCTTTACCCTCAATGGAGGGGCGGTGTGCCGGAAGAGTTCCAAGCAGGACACCGTTGCTGACTCGACGATGGAAGCGGAGTATATTGCTGCTTGCGATGCCGCAAAAGAAGCGGTCTGGATGAAGAAGTTCCTAACAGAACTTCAGGTGGTTCCTACCATTGTTGATCCAATACCACTGTATTGCGACAACAACGGAGCTATAGCTTTAGCGAAGGAACCAAGGTCCCATCAGAAGTCCAGACGCATCTTAAGGCGGTATCACCTGATCAGGGAGATCATAGATCGCCGGGAGATCAAGGTCCGGGGAGTTGCTACTGAAGAGAATATTGCTGATCCATTCACAAAGGCCCTACCTCAGATTCAGTTCGAGAGGCTACTCGAGATCATCCGTCTTCGATATGCCAGTACATGGCCCTAGTGCAAGTGGGAGATTGTTAGTGTATATGCCCTAGGGGCCATTATTGTATCATACTAGCTTGTATATTACTTAATGGAAGCTTGGGATATTCACAGTTATATAACAGTCTTGCTAAACATGGTAGTATGCTACTTGGTTTTATCTATCTTAATATGTGAGTATACGTATTGATAGAGCTCTTAGGATCTTACTTGACTACCAGCGTTGTGATGGCAGTCACACTAGTGGGGGCTAGGTAGTCTACAAGTACATCCTTTTCAGGTCCCTAGTCGTAGGATTATCGAGACAGGACATCGATACTCCGGAGTAGACTAGTGTGTACGCTTCTCATCCCAGTTGGGGAGATGGTATGTCCCACAGCCGTCAGTACGTCGTACTGGAGATAGTATACAGGTGCTCGTTGGGTTACGGGTGCACCGGACAGGACTCGCGGGGAACTGTTGGTTGGTATTATACCCGTCGTCAGTTAACAGTTCCCAGGTGACATGAGTATAGCATAGTCCGCAGACTTGACACTGCTACTTCGCCTCGAGTGTGTCCCACTGTTCTTAGATTGCTACCCTACCACGGCTCAAAGGATTCATGCAAACAGGTAGCAGTTGGGTGCAGTCCCGAGCACTTGGAGGCAATGGCGGTTAGACAGGATTCGTCTCTCCCGGTATTGGGAGTTGATATCGCGCTGTGTCAGAGAGCCATTACGCAAAGTCCCTGGCCAGGGCAAGCGAGATTTACTGGTAGGTTCCAGTTGTTTCTTAGGGTGTAATGGGTTACGCTCCGACACAACTTATACCGCTATTAGGGGACTGACGCTTGCCGCCCCCTAGGCCCGATATGCGATAGTCTTAGACGAACAGACCGGACTGTACGGAGATTGTCACATCAGGCTCAGTAGGAGTTCGGATGGGTTTCCTCATCGGCCTTCTTATTGACATCTACCTGGGGACCGTTACGTACAGCTAGTGCTGCTTGCGGTCTGTGGTTAAACCCACTGCCAGCGTAGTAGTCGAGTCTTTAGAGTCCCACACAGAAAGTTTCCCTACTCCAGGCGAAACGATATAGAGGTCGTATCGTTTTACGACAAGGGTTCGGACGCATACGTGTGTTTACGCACGTACGACATTCGGACAGTTTTTACTAGCCGGCTTTGGTTTAAGCCAGTTTCTAGTATCGGGTTATTGGATTTATACAGTCTAAAGTTTTTCCGTGTTTTCACGGATAGCAGGGGCGTTCTCTTAATTTCGTGAGAAGCTTCTAGAAGGATGGTGACTTAAGGGTTTAGGTGGCATTTGCATTTATTGTTTTAATGACTCATTTGTGTGATTCATCCATGGAGTTAATGCATCATTAATTGATCTAATGACTCATGAGATGAATCACTCATATGAATAAATAAAGCATGGTTGTTAAATGATTTTATATTTTTATTTCATAAAAGATAATGCTTCATATATTCAAATGAGTTCATTATCTCTTCTCATTCTCATGCTTACTTTCTCTCTCCTCAAGCTCACTCTCTCTTCAAACCCTAATCCTACCACTCATGTGTTGAGAACAAGGATTAGAATAGACTAATTAATCCATAACCCTTCTCTATATCATCTAGGTACTTTGATTAGCAACTAAAGAAACCTAGTTACCTCAAGTTTAGAGGTGAAGCTTGGAGTAAAGCTCTCTGGTGGATCATCTACTACATAGAGAAGGCCGGAGAGGAGGTGGAGAACGAAAAGACGAAGGACACGGTTCATTAGGTATAATCACTTCTCATAGTAGTTAACAACTTCTATGTTTCATGTTAGTTATAGTTTAGCAAAGATTCTTCGGTTAGTCGATGTTTACGCAAAGAACAAGATCGTTTTTCATTTTTCCGCTTCCCCGCAAGTCGTGGGGTGTAGTACATCGACTTACAGTATATGCTTGCGGTGCATCGGTACGTGTTTTGTGCACGCAGTTGCACATGTTTATGATTTTATACACCTTGGTACACTCGGTATTGCTTTTATACGCATTTGAGTTATTGATGAGTTCCCGTGCATTTGTTACACTGGATTTGTATTTCGTGCACTGGATACACTGAACTTGCTATTTCGTGTACTGAATACACTGGATTTGGTTTTTCGTGCACTGGATGTACCCGATTTGTATTTTGTGCATTTGCTGTACCAGACTCGTATTTCGTGCATTTGTTGCAGTAGATTGTTATTTCGTGCAGTAGATTGTTATTTCGTGCATTGGTTGCACCGAATTTATACTTCGTACATTGGTTGCATCCGATTTATATCTTTGAGCATTCGTTTTACCAGATTTGTGTTTTCATGCGCGTGTGTACTAAATGTTCGTTTTCGTACATACTACTGCACTAGATGCTTTTACGGACCTGACGCGCTTGGGCTAGATTTTGCGTATATTAGGCGCTTGGTATTGGATTCTGTGCGCATCGGATGAGCGTGATTGAGATTTTATTCGTGCATATTGGATGCACTTGATTAAGATTTTATTCGTGCATGTTGGATGCACTTGATCGAGATTTTATTCATGCATGACGGATGCACTTGATTTGGATTTTCGCGCACGCTGGGCGCATAATATGAGATATGATTTTGTGCACACCTGATGCACTCGACTGGGATTTTCATTCGTGCATGTTAGTTGCACTGGATCGAGATTTTCGTGCACTATAGATGCAGTAGTTGTTGTTGTCGTGCACACCAGTTGCATTAGACAGATACTTTCGTGCACACCCGTTGCATTTAGTTTTTCTTTTGTGCATATTGTGGCACCTGTATTGGATTTGATTTCCGTGCGCACCAGACGCACGTGATTGTTGGATACGCCTTTTGAGGCTGGTTTTGCTGTTGAGCACCTTGTTTTCTTTAAGCCACTATACTTTGTAGTAGCCTAACAGGACTGATCTAAGGACAGTACCTGAGTACTTTGCTTGCATTAAAAAAGTTTACCAAGAGATTTTCAAAAAGGAGCTATAGTCTCGCTATTTCTTACATGCCCGCGAGCGACACGAACGTTTACAAAGGAAAACCTTTTGAGATATTTTAAAAACGGAGGAACGTATATTTGAACGTCCGTCACTTGTACCGTAGTGTACGCATAGTACGGCGATTTGAGAAAGATTTGGTATGAGTTATTCAGTTTTAAAATGGTTTTTCAAGGATGTGTACTATATATGTATTATAGTATTTGATTAGTGCATATTGGATTTTGGTAGTGGATTTCGAGATGTATCTCCATTGTGACTCCGATGATATGCGTGCAATCCGATAATTTGCGTGACGCTTGACGGAGTTCGGTTTTGAGTTTCGTACTCATTTTCCGACGCACAGAATGCGCTGTGGTATTTCTGTGTCTTCCGTGATTTCGGAGCCCGTTGATTTGAGCTGAGTATTGAAATGTTTTAATATGTGGGGAGTTAAAATTAAATTCGGGGACCGAATTTATTTAAGAGTGGAAGATTGTAACATTTCAGAAATATAAAATATTATTTTTGGAAATTTAATATTAAAATAATATATTTCGCGAAAACTACCCAATTTGCGAAATTGAGATTTTCGTAAAGTGGTATAAGTGTATACCAATATTTGGAAATTTATCGGAGATTAAAATGATTTATTTATTTTAATGATATTTATCGGATTTTGGATAAAATCCGTGTTTGTACATTTTTTTCATGATTTTGCACCATGTCATGTGCATGTGTGCATGTGTGTGTTTGTGAGTTTTGGGAGATAGAGAATGAGAAGGAAAAGAGAAGAAAAGAAAAGCAAAAAGAGAAAAAGAGTTAAGAGTGTGAAAGGAATAAAATTTGATGTCTTGAGATATTTGTGAACAAAACAAAAGAGATATTTGTTGTGAGAGAGTGAGGGTAAGGGAGAGTGAGGCTAAGAGAAAGAGAGAGGGGGATTACTTGGCTGCCCCAAACCCCTTCATTCTCCATTATTTCTTCATCTCCTCCATTTTTCTTCAATCCTTCACTACCCCCTTGCCACATCTTCAAATACTTGCCAAAACCTTATACCTCTTGCACTAAACACATGCACAACCTCATCGCAAACCCTTAGAACCTTTCAAGTTTGGATTTTGAAGACTTTGAACAACTCTATAATTTTCCTAAGTGGCCAATCAAGGCAATCACTTCACTTTTTGATAAGTATTTGTGTTAGTATATCCTATTCTAGATTTGATATCGATTTAGTTAGGGTTGTGATCTTAGAAATTATAAGATGCTGTTGAGTGGTTAAGTGAGGTGTAGTGAGTGTTCACAAAACTTTAGAGAGTGTTTTACTGGTCAAGACCGAGAATAGAAACCAAAAAATGAACTTTGAAATCGGCCGATATCGTATTTTGTGTGATTTGTGTTAGGATTTTGTGATCTGCTATGACCCGGAGGACCTGAGAATTATTTAGCGAACACAGAGAGATGAGCAGGCAACCTAGAAGCTACCCTAGAAACACGAGCCCCTCCTCCTTAAACCAGGCTGCAGATTTATTCCATGTGGCCGCAATTTGCGGCCACTTTGTGGTGGAATGTGGTTATTTTTGTTCTGTGGTTTCCTTATCATATATCTAGAGCAACCTGATATGCAAAATTGTCTAATTTTACCTGAGATGAAATCTGGGAGCACATTGGGGTGTTTTTGGTTATGTTTTTCGTATTTTGGAATGCTTGGTTTTAATGTTTGTATTTGTATTGGGTCGTTGGATGTTTGTACGTCAACGACGAGGGTTGTTTGGTTAGTTTTGCATGCGTAGACTATAGGTTCTAACCTATAGGCGATCCATGTGCCGTATTGGATTCGGAACTTGATGTTAATAGCTTTGCGATTGCGTATTGATTGTAGGTACTTTCGCGTGGATTCCGAGACGACGAAGCACATCGACTACAGCTAAGCGAAGAGTTTAGCAGGTGAGTAGATTTATATCTGCGGGGAAAGTCGGGTGGATGGCGTATAGCACCCCCGCAAACATTGATATGGAAGATCGTTTGATTATTATATCCTAATAAATGATATGCGACGGACATGAGTATAGGATTCAATAATGATAATATGATAAAAGTTGATACCAATGAACATAGTGACATATGAGAATATGAAATGAGAAGTGAATCATGATAGGTACAAATTGAAAGAGAACGAGTATACGATGTGATATGATGACTTAGTGCGATATGTCGTTATATGGATGCGAGTCGATATGAGATAGTTGATACCTTTGTCGGTCCACGATATGAGATTGATACAGATGTGACATGAGATATAGGTATATCGGCATATATATATAATGTTGTGAATCTTGAGTGATATGCCGTACGATAGATTATACCGTACGTGATGTTGTGAGGCTGGATGCCGATTTATAGATTCACTGACTCAGATATATATTGTAGACATGTATACCTTATAGCATTTAGCTGACGATGTACTTTATGCTACGTTCATATCATTCTCATTGCATTGTATATATACCTGTGCTAGTACACCTACACCATTATCGATGATGCGTATGTTACACTTACACATATTGGCCGGCTCACACACCTTTTCATCGATAATTGCTATGCCACTACACAGTAGAATTTGCTACATCATGCCATGATATACTTGCTATGCTCACATCACTATACTATGTTGCATGATATACTTGCCATGTCCATATCACTGTTCCACGTTGCATGATATACGGATATGCTTACATTATGTTATATGTCGCATACCTACATGCAAACATACTTACATGTATACCCACATACCTTACTATAACTACATATATCCCTAAGTGGTACTGTATTGTCATTTGACATTGAGACATTGATTCTTATTCCATTGTGCATATGAAATATAGTATACCTGTATATCTACATGCTTACAAATATGCCTTACTATGCCTACATGCTACACATATACCTACTTGGTATTGCATCATTATTGACATGTATATACATATATCTTGCTATAGCTACATGTACATCATGCATACATACTTACATGTACACCCTTATACCTTGCTATAGCCACATGTACACCTTTATATGATGTTGCTTGGATTTTGGAGAATTGGGAACCGCATGATATATTTAATAACTTGATGCATTTAAATAGCGGTTTTCCTTGATATGCTCATATTACTGTTTTATATTGCATATATTATATTTCATGGATTTACGCATTGAGATATGGATTTCATGTGATTTATGGATATGAGAACCGTAGGGGTATTTCAAGAAATTTGTGTATTGCTTGAAAACCCGGTTTCTCTTGATATGATATTTCAGTGCGTCTACCATGAGTTTTCTCAGTTCTGAGACTTGTGTTAGAAACCCGATTCCAGAAGCGGTAGGCACCGTTTGCGGGTACATGGTGAACCCGGTATGGTTCCCCGGGGCAAGAAGTGATTTTCGTGGTATAGACGATAGGCCTGGCAGGAGGGCTGGTACCTACCGGTGATAATATTTGGACTCGGCGGTTATCTGGGGGATACCGACTGGAGTCGAGAGATGGATATGGGCCGATCCGGACTGACGGAGCCCGATATATGTGTATTTACGTGTCGATGCTGGACACGAGTATTTCATGATATTTCGAGTGTCGATGTTGGACACTCAGCTTCTATGATTTTGATGTGTCGTTGAGGGGCACGCACACACGCGCGCGCGCGCACACACACACATATATATGCAGGCATATGTTTTCATGAGATTTCGAGTGTCGATGTTGGACACTCAGCTTCCATGAGACTTACAGATTTGAGGGCCGATCTGAGGATGCGGTGCCTGAGGTATGAGTATTTACGTGTCGATGTTGGACACGGGTTTCATGATATTTCGAGTGTCGATATTGGACACTCAGGTTCCATGATTTTGATGGGTTTCGAGGAACACACGTTGATTTATATTCTCATATTTACTTGCATATGCTTTCATGACATTTACATGCATGATGTTGTTGTGTCATTGGTTGACACGTAGGGTGAGATCCACATGCATACAGGCATTTATTTTGGTTGGATGAGATCCACTTGCCGATAGGCTTTGATCATGTGGTTGGCACATATGCAGATACGGTTACCCTAGATATCATAGTATTACCTTTATGATATAGCTGACCCAGGAATCGTTGTTTATTTCAATTTCTACCTGATGATGTTTTCTACTCACGAGTTGGCAACTCACCCCCGTTGCGCCACAGTTCTTGCAGGTTGACCACATGGATCGGTAGCGGTATCGTTAGCACACAGCTTGTATTCGGGTGACTTGCTTGGTAGGTGGTACATATTGGATTATGCCACTCTTGTATTATTATTCCTATTGTATCTAGTCAACTCCATCAATCAGAAACTAGTATTTAAGTGGTAATACTTAGCAAGACTTGTAGTTGCGAGACTTGAGCGATGGGTTATATGTTCGCTTGGTGGGTTTGGTGTCTTGTTTTACTTTATTCCTTGTGTTGACCTTCGCCGTTGGGCGTCGTATACTTATATTCTGTCTTGCGTGGTTGTGACCCCGCCGTTTGGCGAAGAGCTAGCTCCCGCTTGGAGATGCCTTTATATATTGTTGTATCTGTTTGGATCAATATACGAGGGAGGTGCTGCCTGAAATTTAAAAAAAGGGGGGAGGGGTTAGATTTCTGGGTTTTGGCTTACTTAAATTACGTTGCGCCTTTAGACGTTGCGTGATTTAAGTGCCGGTCACGAACTAAATTTGGGTCGTGACAGCAAAGTATAAGTTGTTAGGAATAGATAGGTTAGTGTAAGTTAGGGAAATATGTACTCAATCCTTTGAGCCGAGCTTGACCATTGAAGCTAGAGTAATCGGAAACAACATAGATTAGGGTGCTTAAGCACGGTATTTGTGAAATCCGGCTTATTGACCCTTTTCCGTCCGTTCTTGTCTCTTGACTTTCGCCTCCGGCCAAACCGAACACAACCGATCACGGTTAGGGGTCACCGATACCTTGATAGGGTGGGATGCCTAACGGAGCGCTTGCGTAAGGTTTGGGTGGAGTTCAATTGGAAAATATCGGGTAAAGGAAATGAGAAAAAAAAACCTTAACTTACACTACCATTCTTTTTCCTAACAACACCATTATTTACAAAGCATCAAAACAACAAAAAGAGAGAGCAAATGAAATGATAAAAGAAAAAAATAAAACAACATTGCAAATAAGTAAATGGCAAGAAATAAATTGCAAGTAAGTAAATGGCAAGGAATAAATACTATGAACCAAAAAATGAAAGCTTTATTAAGTACAAGTGATGATACAAATCTTGAGTTCAATTACCAAAACTTAAACTTGCAAGCTCAATGAAGAGATTGTAAGACCAAGAGAAGGTAAAGAACTCAAGGTGAACTAGCTATATACAAGAACAAAATGGAAAAGAGAAACAAAGAGTAAACTATAGCTCAAAGTAAAAAAGCATTGGTCCCCCTCTCCCTTGCTCACTGATCTGTATACATAGGCCCAAAATAAGATTAAACAAACAATAAAAATAATATGATGTGACAGCAAAAGATGGACAGAAGAAAATTCGGGACGAATGGACTTGGTAAAACCGGTGGAGCCGGGTTTTAGAAGCATCTCATCGGGCTTGGTCCGAGCAACTTGGCTCGTGTTGGTGTGGTGGTCTTGTATTCTCTCGACAATTCCACTGGTATCGTTTGATTTGTCTATATGAACTTGGTTATACTCAGTAGCCTTGGAGGGAAACTTGATGCTTTAAATCACATCACAACTTTTAGCATTTATTACTCATGTCCCCCATGTGTGCCTACTACTTGCACAGGTCATCATTTGTGTGTGCCATGGGCATCCCCACCATAGTCCAAGTGCCAAAGAGTTTATGTGCACACTTGTATTGTGTTGGACCAAAAATGTGTACACTTTATTTGTTGCAAAAGAACTCTTTGGATATTGATCGGTTTGCAGTTCCGGTTACAGTGTCGGCTCACAAACGTTATATCCATGATTTTAAGTGTGTTTCCAGTATTGTGTCACGGATACCTATAATCTGTATTTACTGAGCAGACACTAGTTAATAGTACCGATATAAAACAAAACAGATAATGAATGAGTGATATTAAAATGTTGTTTTCTGAGATGAACAGGACCCACAATTGTACCTCCAACCAATCTAAGGCCATTCACCCGTAAACCAAGCAAAAGGACAATATTCTGGAGTGTGATAGTGGCCCCACCCTATCTAAGATGAAAAGTGTGAGTCTCTTTTCTCCAACGCTCAACAAAAGAGGTAACGAGACTGTAGTCGATTTGGATATGACGAAGCAATGAAGCTTCATAAAATCCGGCTCTTCGAATCCTCTCGATTATACGATAATCAGTAACTTGCCACTTGTCAGAACTATGACTGACGACTCTAAGATTATCTCCACCCTGCAAAATTTAATCATATTATTTTCAACTATTAGAATTAAAATAAATGGGGAATTGAAACAAATTTAATAAGTTTTGAATCTTTTCTCCCCGTGTAATACACTGAAAGATCTATGGTCGTTTTGATTTACGAGCAATGATTTGTCGAATGGTTGATTCTCCATTGAAATTATTTTGATATTACAATTACTGAAATATTGAGACGGTTGATGGGTTTAGAAGGAAATTTGGATAAAGATAGTGAAAATCAGAGGGAAGGGGGCGGGGTTTTATAGGGAAAGAAGGACGTGTTCCAAGAACCCGCCCTCACCTTTGCCCACAGAAAGCTTCTGTTTTTTCTTAAAACATAATATCAAGTGTGTTGTCAAATCATGCTTTTGTTTTTTCTTAAAACATATTCTCAAGTGTGTTGCCAAATCTTACTTTAAAAAAGTAGATGTGGTAATACGAAACTTTTTTTTTTAAAAGTAATCATGTGTTGTCAAATCTATTCCCTGATATCGCTCTCTCATTTTGCAAAGGGAAGAGCGGGTTACAAGAAGACACCCCCTTCAATAATTTTCTGCCAGCGGGTTCCTAAACCCCCCCTCTAAATTAAAAATAAGGAATGTAAATAGCCCGTGACTCTTAACCCAATAGCACGTGACTCTGACCCATTGTATTGTCAAATCGAATTTGTCACAAGAGAATAGCGGGTTACAAGAACTTGCCCTCTCATTTAAAAAGGAGAGAGCGGGTTCTTAAAACACGCCCTCCTTAATATTTTAAATAATTTTACTTAATCCAAGACAAGCCCGTGACCCCTTTATCTCCTGTCAAATTTAAAAGGGGATAGCGGGTTCCAAGAACCTGTGACCCCTTTACCACCAAACACCTATAAAAACCCCTCTTTCTCCTCCCATTTGCATTCCATTCTGCTTCTATTTGCATCTGCACCTCCTACAAAATCTCATCTGCACCCCTTCAAATGTATGTAAATTTAATTTAACGTTTATTTAATTTTCAATGAATATAATCATTATATCAGTTGTTAACGTTTTTTTATTGTTGGGTTGATATTGTTTATTAAAGATGATGGAAAGTTCAAGTTTATTTGTTGTATGTAAATACAATGGCCAGATTGTGACAAGTGCACAAGGTCCCGAGTATATGGGCGGGTGCGCAAGAATTATGCGATTAGAATTATCAACGACTTATAATGAACTCGAGAATAAAATGTTTAAAATCACGAAATACGATCCCCGTGAAATTAAGCTTAAGTTAAGTTGTATATGGCCTATGTTTAGTGGAAATGAATTGGCTGAAATTATAGACGATGCATCAATATCTTCGATGATAGATTTCGGTCTGGAAAACACCCAACATTCTTTTGAACTTTTAGTTCAGAAGGAATAATTGGAAGTATCAGATGTCGCTCTAACGGGTAATTTTGATAGTAATGCTGAAGATAGTTCCTGGGGATACGGTCACATGGTTAACGATGATACCGTTAGTCTCAGTGGATACGACTATATACATCATTATTCAAACCTTCAAACTCAAGGGTAAATATTCTATAAATCCACATTTTGTAATATCAAAATACTAATATATTTTATATATTAAATACAGATTTTTCCAATCGACTGCTGCAGTTGCATGCACCCCTGAAGAACAATAAGGATTACCATATACAACCTTCCAAAGGTAAATCAATCTGAAACAAGTGGTGATTATGTTTATATTCTTCGTAATACGAAAATATTAAGAAAAAATTATATAATAAAAATTTATATACTAAACGCAGATTTTTCCATACCTCCGCATCATTCCAACACGATCCAAGTAGCACATTCCAAGTATGTTCGTCCACATTTTTCCGGTCTTTTCACCCCGAACCATTCACATTATACCGACCTCAACCATCATATATTGCACCCGAACCTTATGTTGCTACAGGTGACATTGATATGGGTGACAGTGATGATGATGAAACTGGTGAAGGTCATCAAGGGGAGGATAGCGTGGATTATGCCGCTGGATTGAATGAAGTGGCATTGATTGATAACATGGCTGCGAATAATGATTTTGTCGAACTAGAAGATCCCGGCCTCGATCCGCTGGAAGATGATAGTTGGGTTGACTTAGCCATGGCAGAAGTAAATACCGAACCCTATTTGGAAGCGACTGTAGCAAGCGAAAATTGCGTCACTGTTGGAGATATGTTTCAGGAAAAATGAGATCTTATTTGTAAACTGAAGTTGTAGGCTATTCAAAAAAATGTTACATTTAAAACTGAAGAGTCAAATAAGACGTACTACACCGTGGTATGTACGAAAGCTCCTGAATATAAGTGGAGATTGCATGTATGTTGTTTCAAAAGAGCCAAAGCTTGGAAGGTCACGAAATACAACCAAGAACATACTTGTATCAATTCTATTATGTTAAAAGATCACATGAATTGCACTTTATCTTACATTTGCTCACTAATCATGCCACTAATCCGTACAGATGTGGCGATGACTCTCCGAGAGATACGGCTCTACGTCAGCGGAGAGCACAAAATTCAGATTTTGTATGTGAAGGCATGGGATGCTTGTAGAAAGGAATTATGCAAAATATTTGGGGATTGGGAGAGCTAATACAACTCACTAGTCTCTTTTATGGAAGCAATAAAAGCGTCAAATCCGGGGTCCGTATAACGATTAAAAACCATAGAACCAAATGTCGATGGCTGTGTCAGGTTTCAAAGAATTTTCTGGTGCTTTGCTCCTTGTGCGGCTGGTTTCACACACTGTCGGCCGGTATTGTGCGTGGATGAGACGTATCTATATGGTAAGTACAGAGGTTGCATGTTAATTGCTACATGTGTTGATGCTAATAATGGTATATTTCCGTTGGGATTTTCTATTGTCGAGGGTGAAAATATATCATCCTGGTCATGGTTTTTTCGTCAACTCAAAAGTATCCCATCTGTTATTGATAAAACAGATTTATACATCATATCTGATAGACATCTAGGAATACTAGCTGCAATGAGAGCTATATTTCCGACGACCCCACACAGGTTTTGCCTGCGGCACTTCAGACAAAATTTTAATAGAAAATTTAAAAATTCAGATCTACATAAGCTTATGTACAAAGCCGGTGAAGCGTCTGACCCTAATGTTCATGACATATACATGACGCAAATTGGAGAGATGAGTCAAGCAGCGAAAGCGTGGTTAGATGAGTATCCAGTACGCATGTGGTCACAAGCACATGATAATGGATGCATATATCTACTAATGACCACTAATATGTCTGAAAACTTCAACGGGGTCCTTAAAGGTATTAGAGACTTACCAATATAGGGGTTAATTGTTCGAACCTTTCTCATAGTGAATACTTACTTTGTGCAAAGAAGGGAAAAGTATTTGGCGATGGAGACTCCACTCACCGCGTATTACGAAGATATATTCCGGAAAAGAGAGCGCAGATCACAATACTACAGATCTGAAAGGTTTGACACAGCGGGGTTTCAAGTTACGGGAAGTAATGGGAATTAATATACCGTAAATTTTAGAGATGAAGGGCTCTCTTCGTACATATGCGGTGTTTTCCAGCAATAACATTTATCTTGTGCCCACGCAATTGCTGCTGCGAGTAGCTTGCATAACTCACATTACAATTTTGCTTCCCGTTACTATACAGTTTCCAATTACCAAGACGCATATGATCCAAAATTTCATCCTATGCCAGACAGCCGCTATTGGCACTATTATACTGGGAACAGACAAACACCGACTGTATTACATCGAGACAAAAATATAGGATCCGGAAGACCTAAGGTGCGTCGAGATCGAATGACAATGGATGCTGATTCTCAGCAAAGACACGGCAGATGCAGCATATGCAAACAAGCAGGTCATTATAGGACCAGATGTCCAGGACGGTCAACAGGGGCGGGACCTTCGAGATCGTGACAATGCACGGGAGGAAAATCAGTTAGCGCTTGTAAACAAACTTGTACAATTTACAATTTAGTATGATATGATTTTTTTGTATTATTATTTTGACGGATTCATTTTGTTAATGAAGTGTATACAAGATTCATATTTATAGTAATTCTATATGAACTGTAACAACACTTGTCACCCGTCCGTAACAAAAACAACAATCTTATTTTTTATTCAGGTTTTTTTAAACGAGATTTTTTAAATTCTATTTTTAATTTATTTTTAAAAAAAAAAATTAAATATGGAGGGTTCTAGGAACCCGCCCCCACCCTCGTATTGAAGGGACGAGTTCTAAGAACCCGCTCTCTGTGCGGGATGGGATATGAAACCGTCCTACTCTGCTAAATATAATTTAAATTATATTATTTTAATGATTTTAATATATATACATCCTATTTCGAGAAAAACCCAAACATTTTACTAACTTATAAATTAGAATCAAACCTAAGAGAAATAATTTTAAAACTGTTCATGGTTAAATGTTCATGTCAATTCAACACACCTACCTTTTTTTCGTTCGCAATATCTCATCATAAATAAGGAAATGATGGAGTTGAAGAGCATAGAAAAGATCAATCTCTTTGCTATATTGGTTAAACCTCTTTTATTGATGATCTGCGTGGTCCATTTCATCTTCATGAGAAAATCGAACATGATATCCTATTGAAAAAGATCATTAAATAATAAAACAAGCACAAATACAAAAAAGCAAGCAAGTGTTTGTTGATTGTCATAATTCAATATATAACGGTAAGTGGACAACCTACACCACTCATTAATAGCTGCTACTTAAATGGAGTAATTCCATGATTTTGATACTTTTGGGTCGCTAGTTACCCTTCAATACAAGTGAAACCATCGATAATCATATAGTAAAATTTTGGGTAAATTGTCAAAATCCTCAAAGCAGGTTTTCTTCCTGACAAAATATCCCTGACCTCAAAGCAGCTGCTAATTTTTTTCATGTATAATTGCATACTATATCTGAATATGTCATATATATCGCAGGCACTGCTTGGATATGTAAAGATATTGTATAATAACTAGATATAACATGCAACTATATAGATACAACATGAAAGGATTTTTTAGACAACCGAAAACATTCTCAGAGGATTTTTGACAAGCGTTTCGGGCCCTAGGGTTTCATTTCGGCGGGAAAAACTGCTGGGGGTTTGGACAATCTACCATAAATTTTTCATGTGTGCCTCCTCTGAGTTTTCTAAGAGGTTGATCAATATGAGTTGTGATAGTTGTTTAAAAAATCCATAGACGGTAAGCCTTTTGACCGATTTGAATTTATTTATTTTTTAATTGTTTTTCTTCTATAACTTTTGTCCCCTGCATTCCTCACATAAACCAGACAAATTCGCGAACTTTTAATACCCCCTTATTCAAAACCAAACGGTAACGGTACCGCGCCCACTTACCGACACGCACCAGCTCCAAGGTCATTACCGTAAATTCAGCAATCGTACCGTTTTTCAATCACCACCTAATCTTCTAGTGGCATTTCCGTTATTCCCTTACAAAACCAAGCCCATTTCCGAAACCAGCCCCGTCCATGCGTACTCCTCAAGCTTGGCGCTCTCTTGCACAAAAACCAGAGCGTAGAGAGAGAAACAAACACTCCCCCTTCTCTCTAACGGCAACTTTGATGGGCTCCGTCAACTTCCTAACGGCCAGTCTAACAGCGATCGGGCTCAAGCTCTACATCCTGGCCACGATCGCCGCCGCGGCGCTGCTCGCAGCTGCCGTCTTCCTCGTCCTCCTTCTCCGGTCCCGGAGGATACGTCAGCACTCGATGCGGGTGGGCCACCACCATCCGTCGGGGTTCATCACCAAGGAGATCGGTGAGATCGAGGTCGTGGATCGAGCCGAGGAGATGAAAGTGGAGGTTAGCGGCGGTGATCGGGGAGTTGACGGCGGTGACGCGTCACTTAGGGTTAGGGTTCAGGCGGCGACGGAGAACAAGGGCAACATTGGGTGGGGGCGCTGGTACCCGCTGGCGGAGCTGGAGGAGGCGACGTTAGGGTTCAGCGAGGGGAATGCGATCGGCGAGGGCGGTTACGGGATCGTTTATCGAGGAGTTTTGGCGGATCGCTCGATCGTTGCCGTTAAGAATCTCCACAATAACAAGTAAGCGCTGTTTAATTTTTATTATTTTTAGGGGTAAAAATTTCTTTTTTTTTTGGCTATATTTTATAGCTGCAGTTAGTGAATCGCGGTATAAAATATTTTCGTTACCTAATTTTCTGATATATTTCCACAATTTCTTAACATTTTTAGAGGAATCTTGCTTTGTTGTCATTAAAGCTGGACTTTTTTCCAGAGATTTTTAGGATATCTTGGTTATCTAATTTTCTGTTCTATTTTCAGTGTTTCTTAACTTTTTTGGAGGAATCTTACTTTATTGTAAATAAAGTTGGGGTTTTTAAAGACATTTTAGAGGAAAATATAATCCTATTATAAACTTTTATAGTCGTAGTTAGTGACTCTTAGTATCAGATTTTTAATCCTATTATAAGATTTTTAGTCTCTGTTGGTGAATCTTGGAATGCGATTATTAAGTTATCTAATTTAAAGATATTTCCAGAATTTCTTAACATTTTTGGAGGAATCTTATTTTGTTGTAAATAAAGTTGGATTTTGTAGACATTTATATAATCCTGTTAAAAAAATTCATAGTGGCAGTCAGTGAATCGTAGTATACCATATCTAAAAATTATCTAATTTTCATAGAATTTTCCAGAATTTCTTAAGATTTTTGAAGGAATTTTGCTTTGCTATAGATAAAGTTGGATTTTTAATTTTTAATTTTCTTACACTTTATAGGACAAAATAATCCTATTTTAAAATTTCATATTTGCGGTTTGTGAATCTAAGTTATGGAATTTGCTAGTTAGAGTGATGTTGACAGAAGAACAGGGTAAATTAGTATTTTAGAGGCTTGTTGAATTGTCAATATTAACAATAATGAGCTTAGCTGCTTAGGCTAGGTCCTTCACCTTGGTTGTACTTTATTATTGATTTTAGGGTTAATTGCACCCTATACTATAGGTGGCCGAGCACTTATTCCCCTAAAGTATCATAATAAACATTTTTTACTTCCTCTAATTGAAAAATATTTTTCTAATTCCTATTATATCTCTTTCATCTTTCTCTTCAAGCATGAAGAACTCATAACTCTAATAATCCAATGAAAAGAAAGTGTTAGCGAAATCAATTAAAGAAAATAATAATAAAATAAAATTGAAAAATACCCATCATAAATTTCTCTGTCCTACTTCTTGAAATTAATGGAAAGAATATGTTAAACATCAAGCTTTTAGATTAGGGTTAACAACTTAAATACCTTTGAGATAATGGAAAAAAGTTTGGAGGTGTAATGAAAGAAAAGATAACATCATGCTTTTAGATTAGGGCCAAAATATTGGAATTATAGGATTAAAGATTGTTTTTTTAAAAGTAGAAGAGAAGAAGAAGAAAGGGATAACATGGGTATTAGGAAAATATCTATTAACCATAGAGGGTGTAAGTGATTATTATTATAGTTCAGGGATATAAGTGCCGAACCCTAAATAGTTTAGGGGGTCTGCGTGCAATTAACCCTTGATTTTAAGTGTTTTTGTTGTAAGATTCTAAGATTGCAAGTATAATTTTGATGTAAATTAAATTGGATGTTTTTAAACATGTTATCGGGTAATACTTGATAATGCGAGTGCTTTTAGATCTGTTTATGTAATGCTTGATCCAGAGTTGTTGTATTTATGATAGATTTTTGTACGTTTTGGACAAATTGATTGGATAATGTAATTGTTATATAAACAAAGCGATAAAGCTCCATAAAGTAATGAGGTCTTTCTAGCTTTAAAAAATTTCATCTTTATTGTCATTCATGTTTATCTATTCTATTATACATATCACAAGAAGGTTGACAACTCTCTATTTTTCTATTAAATTGGTTTATTATAATTTTTCCAAACATCTTACATGATAATGTGGCTACAAGTGTTTTTAGATCTTCAGTGTTCGTAGATTGTTATTCTAGGAATTGAGGCTTGGCTTGTGCCATTGCATTTAAATTTATTGGAATAAAAACTTAAAAATGAAAATAACAATGTAATTCACAGGCTAGAATTATTTAGACAACATATTATATGAAATATGAGCAACTGAAGTGGCAACTTACTTTAGAGTAACTTGGTCCTTTACACCGTGGTAAGAAATTTGACAATGATGTAAATATTCTCTTATATTTGGGTGGGAGACTGAGAATTGAAAGAACACACAAGGCACTAAACAGTTTTAGAAAGAATTAATACTATTATGAAGACATGCAATGTCTCAAGTGATGCAATATTCTCTTATATTTGGGTGGCAACTTTCTTTTGTAAGAAGACTGAGAATTGAAAGAACACACAAGGCACTTAACATTTTTAGGAAGAATTAATACTATTATGAAGACATGCAATGTTTCAAGTGATGCAATTAATTAAGAAGTGTCTTCTAATTTATAACCGACTCATTCCTCAAATAAAATATTGAAAAGCTTGATTCAAAAAGGTAGGCCTAGGTGATTTCATTTGCATAATACATCCGTATTCTTATTATTGGAGGGTTTTCTACAGGGGTCAGGCAGAGAAAGAGTTCAAGGTGGAGGTCGAAGCCATTGGCAAAGTAAGGCACAAGAATCTTGTGAGACTTGTTGGTTACTGCGCTGAGGGTCCTAAAAGGTAAAAAGAAATCACTTCTGTATAATTACGCGTGCGCGCGCACGTTCTTTAGGATCATATATTAATATGTGCTATTAGAAATTCAGGATGCTTGTATATGAATATGTCGAGAATGGGAATTTGGAGCAGTGGTTGCATGGAGATGTTGGGCCAATTAGTCCACTAACTTGGGACATTAGAATGAAAATTGCCATCGGGACAGCAAAAGGGTCAGTACCCTATGAAGCTTTCAAATTTTCTCTCATAATTACCCCATTAAGCCTTGCTCTACAATAATCAAATATGACAAAAGTTATGTGTTTTTGTAATATTTCATTTAAATACATCTCCTTTTGGATTTAGAGATCATTATCTAAATTAAAATGTACTGCTTGTTTAAGTGCCTACAGCTTACAACCGTCAATATTTTTTAACTCTCTTTTCAATACTTAATGCTCTGCTTGAAATGGATTTCTCTCTACAGAATATCATACTTGCATGAAGGTTTAGAGCCTAAAGTTGTGCATCGAGATATCAAATCTAGCAATATTCTTCTTGACAAACAATGGAACCCAAAAGTATCGGACTTTGGACTAGCCAAGCTCTTGGGTTCTGAATCAAGCTATGTTACTACACGTGTAATGGGAACATTTGGGTTTGTTCAACTCCTTTCATGATTCTATGTAAATGCTATGTAGTTTATTTGTGAGCGAATGTTTATATATATTGACCCTTAATTAATAATTACATTAAAAGGGTATTTTTCTTACTTTTTTATAGGTATGTAGCACCTGAATATGCATGCACTGGTATGCTTAATGAGGGAAGTGACATCTATAGTTTCGGAGTCCTTTTAATGGAGTTAATAACAGGAAGGAGTCCAGTTGACTACAGTAGACCGCCAGGAGAGGTGATGTTTTAAATTTTAGGTTTAATCACATCGAAATACCTTCAACTATTGAATATTTTGAAAATTACATTGGGCTCTGTTAGATGTTGGAGACCCCCCCCCCCCCCCACCACCACCAAAAAAAGTACTCTTATATGTAGCTCAGTTAACTGAAAATGATATAATTAATGGTTCCCCACTAAATTACCCATACAAGGCAGCTAACTGTAAACGATATAGTTAAGAGTAGTCAGTACTAAGTAGCGCGGATTCAGATATGGATGCAGAATGCGATACGATCCAGATTTACAATTTTCCAAAATCTCAGTTATAGATACGTGTTGATATTTTGTTGGTTAAATAAATTTACATAATAACAAAAAATCACCATCATAGCAAATCTAAACTAATGTTGCAAATAATTTCTAAGTATTGATGTGTAGATTGTTGGTATTTAACCATCGGTACATGCTCAATGCATAGGATAAAATATTTTAAAAAAATTAAGATGTGCAAAAAATAGTTTCATGAATCCGATGCATAGGATAAAATATATAAAAAATTAAGATGTGCAAAAAATAGTTTCATGAATCCAATTGAATACTTGTATGATACAAATACGTTACCTTGATGACGAATCCGTTTGACATAGGTTTAGTGTAATTTAGCCAAAATTTTATTTCTCAAATGTTATTCCTAAGATATGCTGTAGCCTCAAGAACTTCATAGCAGACCACCGGGAGAGGTGATTCTTAAATTTTAGGCTAAATTACAATATAGCACCTTTAGCTTTTAGCTATCACTGTTCCCCCCCCCCCCACCCACCCACACACACACTAAATGGTCTTTTATTTCAAGAAACCCCTTTGAACATTGGTTTTAATGAAGTTTTTCCCCCAAAAAACTAAAACACCAGTAAATATAGCACTTTAAGGGAGCTTAATGTATTTAGATAAATCTAAGGAAGTTAACTGAAAAACTGCTGTTAAGCTTAGTTCGATTTGATTTTAGCCTGGATTTTATATCACAAATGCCTAATAAAACATTTCATTGAAATTATTTTCGACAAATATATTTACAGCTTAAAGAGATAAAACTTCTGTTAGAAATTCCACCCCTAATTAAAAACAAACAAACTATATAGCAGCTTTAAAAGCAATCATCATTCTACATTTGCCAACAAAAAAACTTCAGTTATTACTATGGTATGCTTAACCGCAAAAAACTTTATAGGATTTCAAATCACAGGTAAACTTGGTAGACTGGTTCAAAGGAATGGTAGGGAGTAAACAGGGTGAAGATGTAGTTGATCAAAGAATTGACTTTCAGCCCTCACCTAGAGCTTTGAAGCGAGTGTTGCTGGTTTGCTTGCGTTGTATAGATTCGGATGCTTATAAACGACCGAAGATGAGCCAGATCGCGCACATGCTTGAAGGAGATGGATTTCCTTATCGCGCGGTATGCTCTCATCAGTAGATTTTTCTAAATTAGCGTATTTATATATTATTGTACTACTAGATTTTGATCTCAACATGCTCTTCTTAATAGTATTTCTTTTTTATTACGGACAACATTGATAGCGTTGTGCTGAATTTTATTGTGACTAAAGATCGCGCTCATAACTAGCAAAATTCCGTTATAGAACAATGAAATTAAGTAATATGGTGACTAAAGATGCTGAGACGAAGATATCATTATGTTCCAACGGAAAGATGCAAAATCAAGTTCGATATCTGGCGAACTATTGAGGAATTTAGAATAAGGGATAACTACCGATTTAAGTATCTGTTGAAGAAGGTATTGTGATTGGATCGAAGTTATTTTTGAAGAAGGTGAAAAAAAGAAACTGTGGATGAATGGAGAACTCAAGAGATTAATGTTGGTGACATGGGGTTTTTTATTGATTGAATATGACTTAAATTTTATGTTTCAGGGTGAATACAACTCAACAAAATAGTTAGGCTATAAATTTCAACCCCAAGTCAAATGGATTTGAAATAAGTAAAATTTTCGAAACCCATAATGCATTTTTTTTCTTTTGCATTATATTATCCACAATTGGCAAATGATGATGTTATTACACAAATATAAATTAAGACAATGGAGTATTAAGGGCCTGTTTCAGGATTTATAAATTTGGATTCCAAGATCCTTAAAATGAAATTTCATGGATTGTGGAATTTGTTGTTTGGCTGGTATGAAATCCTAGTTTTGGATTAGTAAATCCTTGTAATCCTTGTTCGGTTGTAGGATTGTAATGATGGATTCTAAAAGAAGGATTTGTAGGTAACTTTAAGGAGGTAAGTATAAGTTTTGTTACCTCGTAACGAGACCAAAAATGATTTTTATTGTTTTGAAATTAGTTCTTGAAATTAAACTAAAAACTAAAATAATAACAACATTGGGAATATGCATAAATCCACCGCCGTCACCCTAAGCTATGAGGCAGCCTGCATATGATGCAGCAGCTGCTGCTTCAAGCAGCAGCAAGCAAGAAGCTGCTGCTGAGGCTTTTTAAAAAAATGTTTCAAAAAAATTGAAATAAATACAACAATAACACAACAACAACAATATTATAACAATTATAACTAGTAGAACAATTTCAACAATAACACAACAATAATATTAATAACAATAATAACGACACCACCAACATGAACATTACAATTATAACAACAATAATAACAACTAGAACAATTTCAACGATAACAATACTAACAATAACAGCAATAATAGGAACACCAACAACACTACCGCCACAATATGATAAGTACCGACTAGAGAATAAAAATATTAGAAAATGTGTCCTCAATAATATTATAACATTCCAAAAATCTCAATCCTAAAGAGGAGTAACTTCATCATCATCGTTTCCATCATCACGGTCTCTCTCACCGTCTTAAACGTCCATGCCTTCGTTTGATACAAATTCCTCTAACCAATCCTTTCTCGATTCGTCCGATATCACCGTAAACATCCGTGCACCTATTTCATCATTACGAAAGCTTTGGACTGCCTTATTTAAGAGTTTGCGGGGATATTTTCTTCCAACTTCATGCATTCACTCTGAAAGCTTCTCGATCCAATGCATTTGTGCCCTTTGGATCAACATAGCAACCTTTTCTATGCCGCTCATAACATTATCAAGAGATTCAATATCATTCGATATAGTTTTACCTTTACTCCGACGACGACTCCCTCGACTATTGATGCTCGGAGAGACATTGCTAGTTTTATGAACTTGAGGGTAATCATTTTGTGTTTCATTAGCATTCTCTCCGCTTGGAGTCAGCTTGCGACCTATCAATTTCTCATAAATCGACTGTTTGTAGGCCCCCATCATCCCGTCATCCTCACATATTAGTTTAAGATCATCAAAATGTGTGAGTGGATGGTTCACATAATCCTTCAGCTTAGGATTAGTCTGCCAAAATGAATATTACAAATAAATTAATCAAATTATTTAATAAAGCTGCAATTTACGCATAAATTAGAAGCAATTTTACCCTTGAAAAGGTTTTGTACTCCGTGTCTTCCATTACTAGAATTTTCTTATCTTCGTCGCATCCCACGCCGGTCAAATCAAAACATTTAAGTATATTTGCATACGTCTTCTTCAGAGCTTTAATGTGATTGTTCACATTATCCGTAGTGTAAATCTCACAAAATTGTTGGTTAATGTGTACGGCTGCTGCCGTGAGAGTTGGCCTTTTAAACCCTTTATCTCATTTCAATCCTTTTTTAGCCTGTGAGGCCAAAAAGGGGATGAGTATATCATCATGGGCATCCAGCCAAATTTTATTCCGTGGTCTCATAGTCAGAACTGTTTCCTTATGTTTTGCAGCGGCTTGCTTATATTTTTTTGTAGGCAAAGAATGCTCGATCTCTTCGTCACGACTATGTAAAAATTGTAAAGATCCATGTGCACGCTATTTGATGATTCTATGAACGTGTTTGCATTCAAGCTCATTAGATAGTGTATATGTGTATTGCCGGGGTGTTAAAGCACGGCATGCAACCTTGATTTGCCGAACATGTCATCAAACCCTGAAAGAAAGACTCATCTTGTATGGGAGGGTACATGTTCATCATATCTGGCACGGGGTAAAAACCCGCACTAGGTAGAGGATACATGAACCGAACATGATTATTATCTTCTTGCGGATCCAGAAGGTTTTCAGTCTAGGATGAGAATGGAAACTGAACCCACTCGCCGGTTGTAGGATGAAATTTTAGAGGAGTATTCGACATACCTAAGTCATAACAACAAACAATATGACATAAATCATTGAAAAGTAAAATAGAATAATGGTCGAGCATTCTTAACATGCAACAAAAGCATTTAAAATTTAACACAATCAAATATGATATAAAGACTTAATAAATTTAAACAAACAACATTATCTAAATAAACTGAATATAGAATAATATTTATTACATGCAGCACAAAACAAAAATAAATAGTGGTCGACTCCGTTAACATTTTTCTTGGTTACAATATAAATTGAATTAAAAAAGGGCATCATGTAATCGACCCCGTTGTGCCCCCCATGATATTCATTGCAATAATCTACCCACATATCCCAAGCTAATTGATCGCGTCGGGTCTTCCATTCTTCTCTTTCCACCCTCAACTCGGCCTGTGTCTGATTTGGGTCGAACTGAATGATATCTGGGCCATCCTCATCCACAACCTCACCTTCTTCAAACCGGGGCTCTTGGACGTCGTTGAATATATCGTTATCCGGATCAACCATAGCTATGTAGTTATGAAGAATAACACATGCCATAACAATTTGAACTTGTGTTGGAAATGGATGATGTGACTTTGCATATAGTATTTTAAATCGGTTTTTAAGGATCCCAAATGTTGCTTCGATTTTGGTTCGTAAAGTAGAATGATGTAGGTTAAAAAGCTCTTTTCTATTGGTGGGCATGTGACCAGAATGCTCCTTCAAGTGGTATCGAACACCACGATAAGATGAAATAACTCCATGATCTGTATTGCAACCCGAATCGTCCAAATAGTATTTGCGTAAGAAACGAAATAATAGTTTATTAAATGTTTATTGGTTACTTAATCTTAATCTTAATTGTATGTTCTAACACTCGCAAACCGCGTGGCGATGGTAATGATAAGACGTCATTAAGGACGGTACAATCATTGGCTGCCCCTTCCCAACCAGCCAAGATATATGTGAATAGTTTATCCGGAGTTGTGGCTGCCAAAATATTTTGCGTAAGGCCCTTACGGCCCTTAAATGCGGTACGTCCTTTGCGGGGACCATTACATCTACATGTGTCCTATCGTTCAGCCCAATACAGTCCTACAACAAATTTCAAGTGCTATTTGTGATTTCAAATGTCGTTTACTAATAAAAATTAATACTTAACGAAAAGTATGGATACCAACGAGGATTATGGACAATTTCTGAAGGTGTAGCACTGGCTGGTTGCTTCATAAAACGGTTGCGAATAGAAAATATAGCGCTCAAGACGTCATTAAAATAACAGCTAACTGTTTCACCGGATCTTACAAATTCCAGTCTCGCGACTTTATTTTTAGCCTTGTGTCCTACTATATGAATAAACATGGTTACTTGCTCTTCAATTGGTATATGAACGGTGTATTGCACGATTTGTAACTCCCTAAATAGTTGTGCTAGTTTGAGAAAGGTATTTTACGCATTCGTAAGTAATCAACACAACTAGTACTACTGTTATTCAATATCCGAAACATGTGCACATTTCTACATAAATCTCTTCTCCATGAGGGTCTCTAGGAATGTTTGCTACTCCTATTATGTTCGTTGCGCTTTAATAGAACATAAGTTCTTAGTGCAAGGACTACAGTGGCACCTCCAATGCAAAGTCGTAAAATCATTTCCTCCGATTCTGAGCTCTTCTACAATCGCAAATTAAATCGAATATCACAACTAAACATGCAGAAGAGAAATTCAAAGACACCAATCACAACCAATGCATTCGAAGACCATAATGATTCTAGCAGTAAGCTAAGACTCGAACAACAGAATTAAAATTGCATATGAAAATTGGAAAAAATCAACAGTTCCATACTTGCAAAACCATCAACAACCAACACTATCTCCCAGCATTTCTTTTCATATACCAGACACCCAACTATGATGCATAAAACATATAGGTACAAATTCATGCACGAGACATCCAACAAAAAAATTCCATCTCTGCAGCAAAATAAAAATCTATCTTTACAGTTAAAAATTTCAGCTAAAACCAAGTTAGTTTTACCTTTGCAGCTATAATGGCAGGAGATCGGACTGATATCGTCGAACTGATCACCGTCGTTGTAGCGACCGCCCTCGTGGTCGTCCAACTCACCACCGTCGTCGAACCGACCACCAAACCCCAAATCGAGCTCGTCGAACTCACCACCGAACCCCAAATCAAACGATTTGTTCTTAGATTAGGGGATGTTTGCTTGCAAGGCTGCGAATTAGGGTTCGTCGCATCATGGTTGTCATCTTCGAGACCGTGTCGTCGAATTCCACCAAATCCCAAATCGAGCTCGTCAAACTTACCACCGGACCCTAAATCGAGCTCGATTTGTTCTTAGATTAGGGGATGTTTGCTTGCAAGGCTGCGAACTAGGGTTTGTCGAACCGCAGTTGTCATCGTCGAGATCGCGTCATCGAATTTAGGAATTAGGGTTCGTCGATTTGGGCGATCTCGAAGAGAAAAGGAAGAGAGAGAAGCGGATGTGGGAAACAACCCATGAGCGAGTAACTTTAGCTTGTAAATGGAATTATTTATTGGGAAAATGATGACGTGGCTAAGGATTTCTCTGAAATCGTCCTTATTTTTCAGAACTCCAGGATCCAAGTATTTTCTTATGTTGCACACAATCCATCCTATTCTAATCTGTCCAACCAAACAGAAAATTAAGGAATCCAAAGGATTTTACAATTCAAAACTCACAATCCACCCCAAATCTTCCAACCAAACAGCCCCCAAGTCTCTCCCCAAGTCTCTTCAGTAGAAACTCTTTACTTGTGATTTCTTCGAACATGTCATCTTACTCGGACATGGAAGAGTTTGAGTAAAAAAAAAACGAATTGATTGATTTGTTTAATGAGGAATAGGATGAGATTAATTTTATGTCGTTTTTGTGAAGAATAAGAAATAGATGAGATTAAATACAACCAAATAGTGAATAGGAAGGTGATTGAATCCATGGTTAAATAAGTTCGGAACCGAGGCTCTGAAAACTATATTTTTTCCTCCCTAAATATTATCAGGTTAAGTTTGCTTACTTCCCTATGTACAGCATTTTTGTTAGGGTATGATACACATGGTTTATCTTCATTGAACATGGTTGTGATATTCGTACGCCAGAATTACAGAGGCTTAAATTACATATAGCATTTTAATTTCTGAAACTTTTGGTAAGGCGATGTACTTATTTAGGCTGATAATTATATGTAGGAGCACCGATCGCCCAGAATAAATCTACTTCCGAATCGAACAGAAGAGGGCAATGATTCAAATATGTCACCGTGGAGACAAAGTTCAATAGGATTTCATCAAAAGATAAAACAGCTTCCAGAACATGTAAATTTGGTGTAAATTTTGGAAGTTATCTTGTTTCTTCTTCCTTAGTTTTGTATTTACTTGATGTCAAAGGATACAATTCTTTCTCTAGCATTATATATATTTAAATTTCTTGATTCAGCAAGTTTACTGCTTCAGTATATATATGCACATATGTAGAGATATATAGAGAGATGCACTTTAGGATTTGTGCAATCAATTATGAAGAAGAGAGGTCTCATTTATTACAATCAAGATATCATTGTTTGCACAAATGTTAATGCATATCTAAGGACTAAAAACTTGATAGGATTTGTTTTTAAATCCTACCGATAGGATCCTCGTCGTCATATATATATATATATATATATATATGGTGTTCCAACGTTTTTCTATCCATTTAGACTTAAAACTACATCACATTTTAACCAGCTTTGACTTGATATTGTTGAAGAGACCACAGAGATCAATCGGCAACGCAGCAGAAGATCTTACGGATCTATAAACCTAGATCCTTTTATAGACGAATAACAAAAGAAACCAATCGCAGAAATAAATAACACAATAGTTTGGAAGGGAAAAGTGAAACTTTATTAGAATTTAAGAAAAAGAACTTACAGAAAATTACAAAAACCCTTTCATGATCTCCAACACGATCTTTTTCTACAAATTCTCCTTACGATCGTTTTGATCCCTTATGGAGCCGCAGTTTTGTCTCTCTTAAATTTTATGATCAAAACTATCCCTTAATGACCGCCTTCATCTCTTCTGGAGTCGTCTCTCGCCTCCCTTGAAGTTTATGATCAAGTCGATCCCTTAATTGTTAGGTTTCCTAGCGTCCTGACCGCAGCCGTTGCGGAATGAAAAACTTTGACTTTTTTAAAAACTGACGCTAGAAAACACATCTTAGAATTTAACCAAATATCGAAACCAGCAAACTAGAGGAGTTTAGCTACTGTGGTAGAGTTTTATACCTAAGATCGTGTCCTTCGGGTCTTCACTCCTCCTTTTAAGCTCCTTGAGGTCTTCTAAATTAATCTTGATGGCTGGCCTTCTCGGTCCTAAATGATCCATGTTCTTGATTCAAGCTCCTGCTTCAAAAGGAAGCAAACTAGGTAAACTGGTTTGTCAAACTAGTTTGCTTAGATGATATGATTATATTTAGAAGTAGTTTTCTATCTCAAATCCTTTGGTCCTCAACACATGAAAATGCTAAGGATTTAACTAGAAGACGAACTCAAGAAGAGGAGAGGAGAGGAGAGCAAGTGAAGAATGAATGTGTGAAGAATGGGCAAGGCTTTTTCCTTTTGTGATATGAAGGATATAATTTTCTTTTTTATCAAAAAATCCTACCATACTCCAATAGTATTTGCAATAAATACCAAAACCATGCTTCATGTCATCTCATTCTTTTCCATCTTATTTTCTATTTTCAACAAAATAGAAAAATGCATGATGAGATGTCATCTTTTAGAAGGTATTTTGTATAAATACAAAATACTTTCTACCGTATATACATGTCCGTATTCGTACCAAAATACGAATACCCAAAAGATAGAATAATACTGCTAATATAATACTAGTATTAAATCAATATCTGATTTAACAAACCGGCTTAATTCTAAGCCCGCTAGTATTATCAACCGTCTAATCAAAAAACTGGATAACACTAGAATATACATATCGAAATATGTATATATAAATTATTAAATCAATACCTGATTTAATAATTCGGCTTAATTCTAAGCTGGCTAGTATTATCATTCAATCAGAATCCTGCTCGATCGAAAACCTGGATGACACTAGAATATACATATTGAAATGTGTATATGTAAATTATTAAATCAATACCTGATTTAATAATCCGTCTTAATCCTAAGCCGGCTAGTATTATCATTCGATCGAAACCCTGCACGTATAAACATACGGCCACCACTTCGTTTCGCCTGAATCAGAGAAACCTTCTGTGTGGGACTCTAAAGACTCGACAGTACGATGACAATGGGTTTAACCACAAGTACGTCAACGACACTAGTTGTAGTAACGGCTACCCAGATACCTGTCGAAAAGAAGGCCAACGAGCAAGCTCATCCGGACCCCTACTGAGCATATCCATGACAATCTCCGTACAGTCCGGTCTCTTCGTCTAAGAGTATCGCATACCGGGTCTAGAGGGTGGTCAACGTCAGACCCCTACTGACCTAATAAGTCGTGTCGATATGGCTCAGGACCAATCCGAGAAACTACTGATCTAACATCAGTAAATCTCAACTGCCTTGGCCAAAGTCTTATGGTTCTGGCCAACCGGAAACAGTACGACATCGACTCCCAATACCAGGAGAGACGAATCCCTGACAATCACTTACTGCCTCTATGTGGCTCGGGATTGTACCCAACCAAAACCTGTTTGCACGACTCAGTAGAGTCGTGGTAGGGTAGTGATCAAAGCACAATAGAAACTCACACGAGACAAATGATGATCTTAGGTCTAAAGACTAACATGTACTCATATCACCTGAGAACCGCTATCTGACGATAGGTATAATACCATCTAGAGGTTTTCTGCGAGTCCGTCCAGTATACTCACCCCCATTGAACACCTGTATACAATTTTAGGTGATCACACCAATGGCTGTGGGACCAACCACCACTCCTCGTCGGGGTCTAGAAACGTATACACAAGTCTACTCTGGAACACCGATGCCCGGTCTCGATACTCCTACGACTTGGGACCTTTAAGAATGTGCTTATGGACTACCCAACTCCTACAAGTATGATCACCATATAATTCAATGTCGCACACCCAACGCACTTGTGGGGGGCCGGAATTTACAAAAAAAATGATTTTCTTGACTTGCAACACCGACCTAAACTCCAGGATCTTATTGGAAACCTTAACTAGCTATACTATTTGGAGGTTTTAACTACTATGATAGTGTTTATACCTCTTTGTTACAAGTCTTTTGGGTCTTCTCCTCCGCTTCTTGAGCTCTTCGAAGGTCCGGATCGTGCTTGATCGTCGGTCTTCTCGTGTCAAAGACGATCTACCCAAGAGTCTATGGTTTAAGATCCAATATCTAAACCGAGGTAACTAAAGTACCTAGTTTGCTAAACTAGGTAGCTTAGAAGATGTAGAGTGTTAATTGGAGTATTTAATCTCAAAGGACCCTATGGTTCACAACTCATGTGAGGGTTAGGGTCTTGAGGAAGGAGAGGAAAAATGGAGAGAGAAAAGAGCAAATGAGCTAAGTCTTGGCAAGTGAAGAATGACGCATTCTCTTTCTCACATCAAGAGGCAATATTTTCCAATTGAAAATATCAACCATACCTGAATAGTGAGGCCAAACCAATAAACAAAACAATAAGCCATGCTTCACTCCATGCCACAAATATCTCCATTTTCCGCCTCATTAATCTATTTCCAAAAATAGATAAATCCAATAATGAGGTGTCCCCTTCCAGAAGCATCTCTTGTGAAATTACAAGAATGCCCTCACCATATATACATACCTGTATTCGTACTGCAAAAATACGAATACGATGGGATAATAATAATCCAATAATATAATACTAGAATCCGGCTTAAACCAAAACCCACTAGTATTATCCGTCCGAACAACATCCGTGCATCTAGTATACGTATATGATCGGAACCCTGCACGTAAAACCATACGGGCTCTACATCGTTTTGTCTGAACAAAGAAAACCCTCTATGTGGGACTCTAAAGACTCGACAGTACGCTGGCAGTGGGTTTAACCACAAGTCCGTCAGTGGCACTAGCTGTACGTAACGACTACCCAGGTATCTGTCGATAAAAAGGCCGACGAGCAAACTCATCCGAACTCATACTAAGCCTATCTGTGACAATCTCCGTACAGTCTGGTCTGTTCGTCTAAGAGTATCGCATATCGGGCCTAGGGGGTGGTAACTATCAGACTCCTGATAGCGCAATAAGTCGTGTCGGTGTAGAGCCCAATACACCTTGAGAAACTACTGGTGTACCTACCAGTAAATCTCGTTTTCCATGGTCAGGGACTTTGTGTATTGGCTATCCGAACACAACACGATATCAACTCCCAATACCGGGAGAGACGAATCCCTTCTAACCTCTACGGCCTCCGGGACTACACCCAACCACTGCCTGTTTGCACGACTCATTTGAGCCGTGGTAAGATAGTAATCTAAGTACAATGGAAAGACACTCGAGACGAATAGTGATGTCAAGTCAACGGATTAACCTGTACTCATGTCATCCAGGAACTGCTAACTGACGATATGTATAATACCAACCAACAGTTCCCATCGAGTCCGTCCAGTGTAACTCATAACCCAATGAGCACATGTATACTATCTCTGGTATCGCTACCAATGGCTGCGGGACATGCCATCTCCCTAACTAGGATAAGAAGCGTATGCACTAGTCTACTCTGGAGTATCGATGTCCTGTCTCGATAATCCTACGACTAGGGACAAGCTTAAGGATGTACTTATAGACTACCCAGCCCCCATAAGTGTGACTGTCATCACAACGCTGGTAGTCAAGCAAAAATCCTAAGAGCTCTATCAATATGTATTAGCGATATACTAAAAAAACATATACACATATTAAGATAGAATCAAACCAGATAGCATACTATCATATTGAGCAAGACTGATATTATATCTGTGTATATCCTAAGTTTCCAAAATGTAATATACAATTCAATACTATACAATAATGGTCTCTAGGGCATATATCACTAACACACCATCATAACGCTGGCAGTCAAGCAAAATCCTACGGGCTTTATCAACATGTATCCTCCATATGTGATATCGAGTATAATATATGCACATGTTAAGATAAAATCAAACCATAATAATATACTACTGTATCGAGTCTTTATCAATACATGTAAGCAATATAAAGTAACAAGAGAATGAAATACACATATTAAGACAAAGACAACTCAAATATACTATATACAACTGAGCAAGATTGTCATGTACATACATATCCTTTGCATCCTATACTATACAGGCCGTTAGGGCATACATATCCTACAATCTCCCACTTGCACTAAGGCTTGTAATTGGCGTACCGAATACCCAACGTGTTCTCTAGGGCCAGTTGTTGGCATACCGTATACCCAACTTCTCAAAAAGTTGCTCAAACTGCACTTGAGGAAGGGTCTTGGTAAATGGATCCGCCATATTGTCTTTTGTATCTACTCTCCAGACCTCGATCTCCTGACGATCTACGATCTGCCTGATCAGGTGATACCGCCTTAAGATGTATCTGGATTTTTGATGGGACCGTGGTTCCTTCGCTAAAGCTATAGCCCCATTGTTATCTCAATACAAAGGTATTGGATTTACAATGGATGGAACCATCTCAAGTTCAGTAATGAACTTCTTCATCCGGACCGTTTCTTTTGCGGCATCTTTCGCAGCAATGTATTTAGCCTCCATCGTCGAGTCTGCGACGATATCCTGTTTTGAGCTCTTCTAACAGACCGCCCCTCCATTAAGGGTAAACACAAGACCCGAGACAGATTTGCTGTCATCATTGTCACTCTGGAAGCTTGAGTCGGTAAAGGCCTCGACCTGAAGGTCTCCATTACCGTAAACCAAGAACATCTTCTTAGTTCTTCTCAGGTACTTAAGAATGTTCTTCACGGCTATCCAATGATTCTCATCCGGGTTCGACTGATACCGGCTCACCACGCTAAGCACGTATGCTACATCTGGTCTGGTACATAGTATCATATATATTATAGATCCTACCGCCGATACGTAGGGTATAGTGCTCATGCGAACCCTCTCCATATCAGTCTTGGGAGACATCTCTTTGGAGAGGGTGATTCTGTACAATGCGGGTATATAACCGTGCTTGGAATCTTCCACACTAAATCTGTTTAGTATGGTCTCTATATACCTGCACTGTGAAAGTCCCAACAATCTTTGGATCTATCTCTGTAGATCTTAATTCCCAGCATATATGAGGCATCACCTAAATCCTTCATGGAGAACTTTTGTGACAAGAACAGCTTGACCGATTACATCATATGAATGTCATTTCCTATCAAAAGAATATCATTCACGTACAAGACGAGAAATACAACAGTTCTCCCAACAATTTTTTTGTAGATACATGGCTCATCTTCGTTTCTGATGAAATCAAATTCCTTGACCGTCTCATCAAACAGATGTTCCAGCTCCGCGACACTTGCTTTAATTCATAAATGGATTTAAGCAACTTGCGCCTTCCCGCTGCTCCCACTGTCTATGAATCCCTCAGGCTGATCCATATAAACTCTTCTAAACTTCCATTTAGAAAAGTCGTTTTAACGTCCATCTGCCAAATATCGTAGTCATGGTATGCAGCAATGGAAAGTAGGATCCGAATGGATTACAACATAGCCACTGAAGAAAATATTTCGTCATAGTCCACTCCTGGTCTTTGACGAAAACCTTTTGCAATAAATCTAGCCAGGTTTCCATCTGTCCATCTGCACTAATTTTCTTTTTGAAGATCCACTTGCATCCAACGGGTTTTACCCCAGGAGGAACAACATCCAAAGTCCAAACTTTGTTGGTGTATATGGACTCCATTTCAGATTGTGTAACAACTCCATTTTTAGTGTACAAAATTTGCTTAAAAATTAATGTATACTTGGAGTATTTATATTTGCTGTTATTACTTTAAGTAATTAATTAGCTCCATAATTACAAGAAGGAGCTTGTAACTCATTGGTAATACCTTGCACTGCTGAACCAAGCCACCAGAGTTCAAATCTCATACCCCACATTATTTAGGGTTTACACGTGCATATCTCACAAAAACCCTACTACACCCAAAAATGTAACATTGCTAGAGATTAGATGAACCGTCTGGGGGGATCCCGGCCGCCTGACTCGGCCGGGAATCGGCCAAATCGGTCTCGACTCGGCCGACTCAGTCCTCCGACCGAGTCACAGCCGAGTTGGCCGATTCCGGCGACGACCCCAACACAAAAAATGTGTCTTTTGGTCTCCCCCGTACACCTGCAAAATTTTATCCTCAGACCATTTCCAGAGCTCTTTTAAAACCCCATTTACTCCACTTTTATTAAATTTTAATATATTTTAATACAAATTTTAAATTAAAACCCTTCATCTACCCTAACCCTAGCCTAACTGTATAAATACCAACCCTACACACTACCCCCTCACCCTAAACTCTGAGCCAACTCTCAAAAAATTTCAAGAAAACTTGTGTACTTTGAAAACGAGCAAGAAGCGAAACTACGACGAATTTTCCGGCGAACTTCCGATGACCATCCTAGGAGCTCCCGGCGACGAAACTACGACGAATTTTCCGGCGAACTTTCGATGACCATCCTAGGAGCTCCCGGCGACGAAACGACGCACCGGCGGCTCCTCTCGATCCATCTCCCTCTCCTTGTTGTCCTAAACCCATAAGTCCCCATCTCTCTTCTCTATTCTTTTTCTAAAAATACAAAATTACAAAACCCGACGAAATCGGAGCAAATCCGATTTCCGATTCGGTTTCTTTCTAAAACTCTCACTTTTCTTTAATACAATTTTGTTAAACCACTTCATATTGACTATTAAACACTAATTAATCATATTGAACCAGTTCTATATAAAAAATAATTGCTATCTTCATTTTACCGTATTTTTTCATTAAAATACCACATAGTTTCATTTCTACATTTAAACCATCAAAACTTGCTATACCTTTAAGTATATCACGAGGTAATGACCTATCTCCTCACACACTCATATGCAACATAGCACAATACCCTTAGGAATATAGAATACGGAAAAACGACATCATTGCAAATAAATACCATTTACTTAATAAAACCGTTTTCTAAAGGATTTAGTATTTATACAATCTTTGCAAAGCGCCGTTACAACCCATTTTGGGGAAGCCGTTCAGTATGGTGTGGATTATCGCACATCCTCAGGCTTAGTAGTGCGAAATTCAGACCTCCGCAGGGAGCATTCGGTCTCGAAAGATTTAAAATACGACATCTTAAGAAAATGAGATTTTTAGAATATGAAATATATATTGAAATTATTTTTGTATAAATATATGTATATTTATCATTAAAATACCTATTTTGTTATGATATAAATATTCCACCTTTTTCTAAAAATCACAAGAATCAAGTTTACACTAAAATACCATGAATTCCATACAAAACCAATATTACAAATAAATACCATTTATTATGAAATTAGGACAATTCCACTAGAAATATCACAATATAAAACTACATTCATTACAACTCTAAAGACGATTAATAAATACTTGGAGTGTATTTTGAAAAGTATATAAAAGTATTTTTACATAAAACCCTCTCAAGTTCTATAATTTACCCTAAGGAGCCTAGTAAATATAGGTTTAAGCGGGACCAATCTCTTGAGCCTCAGGGAGCCGGAGAAATGGGTGCTTGCCTATCTAAGGTAGACAGCTTAACAACGGTGTTATCAATACGTTAATCGTCTTTGAAAAAACACAAATCCTGCTGCCCATGTGCAGCAGTTACCGATAATATCAAAACAATCAGGACTTCAATTTACTTTGAGTCTCATTATAATCTGACTTGAATATGATTCAAGTACAATCTACAATTTACAATCTACAATTTACAATATTACAATTCAACATGAATCCATGAATCCATTATTCCATATATACAATTTATCAACTTGACTGAACCGAACTATGGATATATATATCCATTTACATGATTCTACAGTTATTCTATTTACATGATTATACAGTTATATCCGTTTACTGATATGATGGTTTTGGTCAGTCATCCAATTATACAATCTATACAATACAATACAACAATACAATCAAAACACTACGGGGTTTAAGGGGTAGATTAGTACGGAAGGTGTTAAAAGTGGTACGAGACAGTAAGATTAAGACACCTAACCTATATTTCGTTGCTGTTGTACCGTGGCTTAACGGTTCCTTGTACATTCTGTTTGCCCTGGTCTCTAGCATATAGAGACCCCTCTCGTATACACTGGGATTTTTCTGTACCAAGCTACAAACAACAGCGTTAACACAACATTACAACAATACAATACAACTTTAAAAGATACCTTCTTATTCTGTCTATTCTATTTCTCCCTTATCTTTGGGACTTACCGAGCGACCTGTTCGCTGACGACATTCTCTTTCTTTCTTTTTTGAATGTCGTCAGGTGATCTGGACACTTCAGAGATCGAGCCTACTGCTGAAGACTTGGACCAGTTCAGTGAAGACCCCGAGCTCTAGTCATTGAACACTTTCCATTCAGTACTTTTTATTTCTGTTATGCCATTGTTTAGGTATTGCTCTATTTCAGTTGTATTTACTTTCCATGCATTGTACAGAAAAATTGTGAACAAATAAAGTTGCTGTTTTTATTATATCTTGTCTCTTGTGCTTTATTTTTATATTCCTTAGATATGCTTAGCATATTTACTTCACAGTAAATACGTAGCGGACCAGTCGCGTCCCTTTCGCCGTATACCGGGAAGCGGGGCGTGACAGATTGCATAGCATCAAGCTATTTTATAGAGTCTCTACTGTTAATGGCCTACTTAAAACTAGTAGGATCATCTTCTTCCAAGATGCAATTCTCTTGATCCCTATCCATGAGAAAACCGTAGTATCTCTCGGACGGATGAGAAATCCTACTAGATCTGCGGAGTGGTTGAGGTTCGAATGGCTGAGGTTCATCCGAGATTATTGAATCTTCAGATTCTATCAAATCCTCAGTTATGCCTTGTGTTTCTGGAACTTCATCCAGTTCTACTGTGCTCCCACTAATTTCTTTTTCAAGAAACATCCTTTCAAGAAAGGTAGTATGTCGAGAGACAAATACCTTTTGTTCTTCGACATGGTAGAATAGATATCCATTTGAATGCCTGGGATATCCCACAAACTTACATAAAACTGATCGTGCCTGAAATTTGTCCGGATTCTGGTTTTTAACATAGGCCGGGAAACCCTATATCTTAACTCGTTTAAGACATGTTTTTTTACCACCCCATATTTCATATGGAGTCTCAGGCATGGATTTAGACGGAACCTGATTCAATAGGTACGCTGCTGTTTTAAGCTCAAGTCCCCAGAACAAAAGAGGTAATTCAGTATTACTCATCATGGAGCGAACTATATCCAATAGAGTACGGTTTCTCCACTCTGATACATCGTTGTGTTGTGGTGTATACGGAGGAGTAAGCTGAGAGAGAATATCATTCTCTTTTAGAAAGTTCTGGAATTCCGTACTCAAGTACTCCTGTCACGTCCCGCTTCCCAGTATACGGATACGGTGACATAGCAAGCCACAATGTATTTACTAAAAAATAAATACGTTACGCGTAATTAATCAATTTATAAAATGAACAATAGTGACAAGTGATATAAAATAACAGCAACTTTATTAACATTCATCTTTACATACAACTGTTTGAAAATGAAAAAATACAATGATAATAAGAAGTGCCTAAACAATGACATACAGGAAAGTAAGTACAAGGAACTAGAAGTCAGGCTGTGCCGTAAGCTGGTCTAAGTCCTCTTGGTTAGGCTCGATCTCCTGAGAGCCATGTCCTCCTAACGAACATTCCAAAGAAAGAAATAGAAAGGAATGTTGTCAGCGAAATAGCGCTCGGTAAGTCCTAAAAGAAGAAAAAGAATATACAAGTAATGTGAAATGAACAGGTAAGTTGTGTATGGTTGATTACTGGTATATGATAGTTATTATAATGTGGTTGTTTGTACCTTGATACAGAAGGTATTTATGTATACGAGAGGATTCCATCTTACCCTGTGAACTATGGTAACATGTAGTACAAGACCCTGTTATAACCCACGAGACAACGGCACAAGAATTCATGTAGGTGTCTTTTAAGTGACCTTTCGTGCCACGATATACATTCCGTACCAATCTACCCCTTTATCCTTGCGTATTGTATTGTATAGATTTTGTTTACAAGTCTTGCCGAAACCATGGATACAAAATGTTCAAATAGTCATGTTCAGGATGTAATCAAGTATTTAAGTAGCCATGTCAAGTTATAACCATGGTTCGGCTCGGTTCGGAGCGGTCAAGTATACATGTTTGATATTGATATTTGGATTCAAGTATTCTTGTTCATGTTTAAATATTCAAGTTCTGTTTGAGGTTGAATTCAGGTTTGAATTGGATTCAGGTTTGAATTTAGATTCAGGTTTGAATTTAGACCCAGACTGAGTCAGACACTTGTAAACAGATTTAGCTCTTGAATTAGGTTCGGGAGTTATCGGTAACTGCTGTACATGGACGGCAGGATTTATATCTTTTTCCAAGACAATTACTATTGATAACTTCGTTAAGTTGTCTATCTTAAATAGGCAAGCACTCACTTTCTCCGGCTCCCTAGGGCTCAAGAGAATTGATCCCACTTAAACCTATATTTACTAAAGTCCTTAAATATTGTTTTTATATAACCCGTTGGGGTTTTATGAAAAAATATTTTAATATAGTTAAAAAAGTAAATCTCGAGGGTGATTAGTATTACTTAGGGTTTTCATAAGTGTGCATTTTAAGTTTTGGGTATTTTAGTGATAATTACTTAGCTTAGAAAGTTCATGGTATTTTCTTGTAAAACTTGCCTTTTTGGTATCTTGATGGTATTTTATTCACATTTGTTAATCTTTTCATTTTTGAAAAACATAGGTTTATTATATTTTGAAAATATGGATTTATAATTTTATATAATTTTAATTTTAAAAAATAATTTTATTTTATTTAGAAAATTCATATTTCTTAAAAACCGTATTTAAATCCTTTCGAGATCGAATGTTCCGTGAGAATGTTTGCATCTCGCTCTACTAGCCTAAGAATGTGCGATAATCCGTACCATCCATTAGCGGGTCCCCTAAAAAGGGTTGTAGATGCTTAATCGCAAAGGATATGAAATAACTCTTTAAAAGAAATCCGGTTTTTAAAGTAGTTGGTATTTTATTGTAAAGTTTTCTTCGTAACATATATTCATACAAAAGAGGTATCGTGTTATGGAACCAAGTGTGCGTGTGGGGTATGTCGTTACCCCGTGAATTTTCCTAAAGGTATTGTTAAGCATGTTTTGTCGAAAAGATGTGTTAACAAAGTTTAAGGTATTTTAATATAAAAGTTAAATTATGATTGTTTTACATGAGATTCTTGGATAAAATTTATTCTAAATATTAGTATTAAGATTATAAGTGAAGTGGTAAAATTGATTTGATCAAAAGGTAAAAGAAAATGGAGTTATAGGCTTTAGAAAAGGTGATATCATTAATAACTCCACTTTTACCGGTTTTGGTTAAAAGAGAATTTCAATGAAAAGCAAAGGAGTTTGGGAGGGACTTACAGTTTAGAAGTTTCAAAGAGAGGGTTAGGAAAAAGGGTTGAACTTCGTGGCGTCACGGGAGCTCCAGAATAGGCTTCGGTCTTCGCCGGAACCAACTTGCTTGCTAACTCCTCTTTTACTTCACTCGCACTAAGAACTTTTTGAAAGAATTTTGCTATAATTTTCAGAATAGTGCTGAGCCAAAGTAGGGGATATTATTTATAGTGTAGAATTAGGGTTTTGGAATTAAAATGATGGATTAAAAAACATTAAAATGTGGTTTAATTGTGAAATGAAAGATCTTTGTTTGATTGCAGGGAAATCAAACAGTGCAGAGGAGTTAGGGGTAGGTGAAGGGGTGTGTGTGCAAAGCCCGGGGCAATTTGGTCCTATCTTGACCGTCCCCGCCGGTTATTCTCCAAGTTCGGCCAGTCGATCTCGATGCATTTGCCTCGAGATTCGTGCCACTTGATCAATTCAATATTTAAACCCTTTTGCACATGTTTGATTTTTATGAACTTTTCATATTCCTGTGTATTGCACGTGCAAACTTTTGGGCTTCCAAAAAGTTAAAAAAAATTAGAAAAAAATAATGCGTCTGATGGGAATCGAACACAGGGTCTTTGTCATAGCAGTGCAAAGGCTTTACCAGTGAGCTACAAGTAGCTTCTTGCTGTTATTTAACAAAATTGGCTTATAACTCAAATTCAAACTGTAAAACTCATTTCTTGTATATTAACAGTAAAATTTCCGTACAAGATTTTAGAGGCGTTACAACTTCCCTTCTCGATCAGATCAAAGAATCTTGATACTTTTGTCAATCTGATTCTCTACTTCGTTCTTATATTCTTTAAATTTCTCAAAAGCTTCAGATTTATGTTTCAAAAGATACACATATCCGAACCTAGAGAGATCGTCAGTGAATATAATGAAGTATGAGAACTCACCGCTTGCATGTATAGACATCGGACCACGTGCATCACTGTGTATGAGTCCTAAGAGCTCTGTAGCACTTTTTCCGTATCCGGTGAACGGAGATTTGGTCATCTTTCTTTTGAGACAAGACTGACAAGTTTCATAGGATGAGAATTCGAATGGATTCAGATATTCATCCTTATTGTAAATCCCCGTTTTCATTCTAATAAAAGTTTCCGATTCTCTGAATTCCAGTAGTTCTTTTCTCTTTTCCCTCATATTTTGAATTGGTTGGTTAAGCAAGATATTTATATTTTTCCCAAAACCTAAAAGTTAAAAACCCTCAGCCCAACTTTCCATTTCCTTTTATAATATTTCCCCGGCCCATTGCCAGTTTGCATTCCGTTCCGGCCGGTTTTTCTTTGTTCTTTTCCGGCCGGACTTTTTGATGGAGGGGGTTAATTGCAAGTTTGCAATTAATCTTTGATAAGGGGTTTATTGCAAAAGGATTGATATGATAGCATCTTTGCTCCATGGTGCAGACATTATAATGAGGGGTTAATTTAATGGAAAGATATAAATGAGTGCAATTGAACATGGCAGTGTGCATTGTGAATGTTAATTAATGTTGAATGGGCCGGCCACTAGTAAGGGAATGTGAGTGCTGAAGCATTTTGACATAATGGATTAATTAAAGAACTTAAAGGGAGTGCTGGAGATTCTTTTGTGATGGTCACATTGGAATTAAAAAGGGAGGTTGATTAATTTATATTGAGGTGAGGAAGCTGTGAGCTTACTTAAGGGTGCTGGGTGCTTGCTTCATTCTCATTCTACAGAGCTCATTTTCTGTTTTGGTTTGGCCGAGCTCATTCCTTCATGGATGCTCCATTTCATTTCCTTTGCATGCTCAATTTCTCCATCAAGCATCCATGAAATTCTTTGTGCAAAATTCCTCCATCGTGGCAACCTCATAAACCCCAAAGAGACATGGCTACTACACATTCTACAGCACATCTTGGGCATGTCGACTTGCCAGCTTCATGCCCGAGTTGCCTCAGTATTGAGGTGGGAGCCCGTAAAAGACGTAGGCGATGTGGTGCCCTTCCGGCGACGAGATGGAGACCGGACATTCCGCGGGAAATCGGGACGTCAAAGAGAAGATCCGAAGGACCGTATCATCAAGTTGTGGGAGCATGCAGCACTCACCTACACGTTCGTGACGACGTGGCTGCCTCGCGACCCCAAGACGTTACCAGGCAAGTATTTACTTGCTTCATGCTATAATAATAGTGTTATCAACCTAGATCATGTAGTTTACAAACTTACTGATTTCCTATATGTATCATGACCTAAGTGCTCGATGTTAGTTACCAATAGAAATAATTGTCTAATTTGACGGAAATCGATATTTTATGTTGGCCCTTACGATGATGAATATCTTGTGTGAAATTCGCTGGAAAACACGATTGTTTGTAACAAAAATCGATACCTCCAAATATGCCGTTAAAACTAGAATTTTCTCGTGTCTGAAAACGAATAAAATCACTATAAATCATATGCATAACGGATTGATGTGTTCTAGGGCTTAAATCGAAGCCGACTTAACGAACTTTAACCCTATGGAAAATCCTAATGATTTATGTTCTGTGATCATGATGATATCTGGGTCAGAACACGACTCTGGACTGCAGTCCAGAGCGTTTCTGATATTTGTGCTCTGTTCAAAGACCTGCGTCCCCGTGTTTCCTGAAATAGTATGATACGGAACTTTATAGTAGTTATAAGATATTCCTGTTAGTGAAAGAAAACAAGTGGTTCCATTCCATTTCATCACCATTTGCTATTTTAAAATGTATTTAAAAGGGCAGAACGTATATCTGTCCAGAACAGGTTCTGAAATGACACCCTGAGATTAAACTGGTTATAACTTTCAACGTACAGATGCGATTGAGGATCAGTCTGTTGAGTTGAATACTTTATCGAAAACCCTAAATTTCATTTAACTGTGACATCGCTAAATTCTGAGCCCAACTGGGTGCAATTCGTGCCACGAAACAGACGTTCAGTTCTGAAATTGAAATTCCAGCCGCGAGCACTTAAACTGAAACAGTTATATCTTGAAAACCGAAACTCCGATTGAACTGAAACAAATTTTGATGAATTACTGACTGATTGTTCTATATATCTTACGTACATCATTTTTCCGAATTCGTAACATATTAATTTGTGCAATTTATTTTAGTTCATGACATGCATGTTAATTCATAACTTACAGAGCTTATTGGTAGCATACAATACATATATCATACCCTTGTCATATACACAGTGTTAGTGCGTGTGGACATTGCATTATCGTGCGTGATAGATATTGGTTTAGGAGTGACGAGTATACCAATGGAAAGTGAATATTCGTGACAGTGATAAATACAGTGAACAGTGATAAAATCGTGCTCAATGGAAAGTGAATATTCGTGACAGTGATAAATACAGTGAACAGTGATAAAATCGTGCTCAATGGAAAGTGAATATTCGTGACAGTGATAAATACAGTGAACAGTGATAAAACCGTGCCATTGGTATACTTGTACACAACTAGATCAATATTTTAAATAGTGTAACCTGGGGAAAAAGGGGAAATCAAAGTGGAAAGAGTATCGTATTTAGCGGGACCGTGTTTAGAGGATGATCATTCGAACCGTGATACTTATACGTGTAGGATAGGATCTAGCGATCCGGCTGACAGGGTTATGTCCCGGGCATGTGGGCCGTTGTCTCGGGTATGTACGAGACTCCTGTTAAACATGATCCTCCTTCCACTATGTGATTTCAAACATGACCTAGAGACCGATAGGGACACATAACATATTCTGCATCATATAGTGACACCGTGATTACTTACATTGTTCTTATACTAGTATTACCTCACTTACCTGTTTTATCTTATTATAATAATATTGTTGTTGCGTCGCTCTGACGACCTAAGTATGCATGCTCAGTATGAGGAGAAGATTTAGGCTGGACCAGTGCATCACAGACTTCTTGTCTTGCCATTCCGAGTTACATTCGTTTGTTCCACTTCAGGTCAGTCTTCACATTGTTCCTTTCAGTTACTGCATTTCTCATTATCTGCGCATCTTTACTGTTTACCATGATAAACTAGAAGCCGAAGTGTGACTACGGCAGGACATTTCCTTGACCGTAGGAGCATGGCTGGCCTTGTCTACCCCTCGTATTCCGTATTTTGGGAAGCGGGGCGTGACATGGTTTTGTTGGTATCAGAGCCATAGGTTATAGGTTAATCGAGTTTGATTCTTTTGTAGTTGGGTATTGGACCCAATACGCGAATCAGAATACTCGTGATTAGGAACATGTCGTGCCACATTGCTATCATGATTTTCGAATCATATCTTTCTTTTATCCTTCGTCTTGACGATATGCAAACCACTTTGCATCTCGACTTGAATCCTTTTGGTTCTCTATTGTTTCTCAATGTTCCTTGATTCTAATACTAGGATTTGGGCGACTTGAGTGGAGTTATGTGATTGTAACTATGAACTGCAGCATGGTTACAATGCGGTACTCTATTTAAGTAACTTGGAGTCCTGGTCTTGATTAATTTCCGTGTTCCATGGTCTTCATATTGCCTTGATTCTCTTACTTTCCAGTTCATATTTTATCGCAAGCTTGAACCCTGTTTACCGTGCTTAATCCTCTTCAGTATCTTGACGTCGGATGAAGTCATCTCGGTATCTTACTTGTTCTTGTTTTTCCCCGCATTAGGATTATTCAATTCTGGTGCATCCCTTTGTTGTTGTCTTGGGAATGGATTTTCGCAGCACTTTCCACACTCATATTGATTGTAAGGAAAGGAAAGTGATTCTCCAGATTCCCGGACATCCGGAGTTTGTTTTGCTGGAGGAGGCAGTTCTGTAGGGCCAGTCGAGTTTAGGGCTAGGCCGACAAACAATGTTCTTTCGTCGATGGAGGTGGATAAGGAAGATATGCCAACTGTTGTTCGAGATTTCATGGACGTGTTCGAAGACATATTAGGTATACCGCCGAAGCGAGGCATAGAGTTCGCGATCGATCTTGTTCCTGATGCAGCGCCAATCTTAAGGTATACTATCCAATGGCACCAGTGGAATTGGAGGAAGTCAAGAAGCAGGTTGCCGAATTGCTAGAGAAAGGGTTGGATTCGCAGCAGCGATTCACCTTGGGAAGCTCCAGTCCTTCTAGTTAAGAAGAAAGACGGCACAAGAAGGATGTGTATAGATTATCGGGAGCTGAACAAGGTCACAATAAAAGAACAAGTACCCAATCCCGCGCATTGACGACCTACTCGATCAGCTAAGTGGGGCCAAGATATTCTCGAAGTTGGACCTCCGTTCTGGATATCATCAAATCAGAGTAGCAGCCGAGGATGTGGGCAAGACGGCTTTCAGGACCCGATACGGACATTACGAGTTCCTTGTAATGTCGTTCGGTGTTACTAATGCCCCAGCAATATTCATGGACTTGATGAACAGGGTGTTCGCAAAGTACTTAGACACGTTCGTCGTTGTATTTATCGACGACATACTTGTCTACTCGAAGACCTGGGAAGAGCATGCTGAGCATTTACGCACGGTCCTACAAATTCTTCGGGAAGAGAAGCTGTATGCGAAGCTAAGCAAGTGTGAATTCTGGCTCGACAAGGTACAGTTTTTGGGACATATTGTTTCGAGCGAAGGCATCTCGGTGGACCCGGCAAGGATAGAATCGGTCAGAGATTGGCCAACGCCGAAGTCTGTAGCCGAGATCAGGAGTTTTCTAGGATTGGCAGGTTATTATCGGAGATTCATCCAAGATTTCTCAAGAATCGCAGAACCATTGACGAGGCTGACACGGAAGGACGTGCCGTTTACATGGACAGAGGAGTGCACTCAGGCATTCGACACACTAAAGCAGAAACTAACCACGGCGCCTATTCTTACTGTACCAGATAATTCAGGTGGTTTGGTGATACACAGTGATGCCTCAGGAAAGGGTTTAGGCTGTGTTTTGATGCAACACGGCCGAGTGGTTGCTTACGCCTCTCGACAACTGAGGAACCACGAGAAGAACTACCCTACACATGACTTGGAGTTAGCTGCGGTAGTCTTTGCGTTGAAGATTTGGAGGCACTGTCCATTGGTGAGAAAGTGGAGGTGTATACAGATCACAAAAGTTTAAAGTATGTTTTCACCCAGAAGGAATTAAATACGAGGCAGCGCCGATGGCTAGAGCTGATGGCAGATTACGACTTGGATCTTCAGTATCACCCGGGGAAGGTCAATGTTGTACCAGATGCACTCAGTTGCAAACTAGCGGTCATGATGTTGACCGATCAGAGGAGTATTATTGAGGATTTCCAGAGACTTGAACTTGAGGTCATTACTCCGAACGCACTCAGTCAATTTTGGCAACTACAGGTGCAATCTTCCCTGGTGGGTCGCATCAAGATTGCACAAGCGGATGATCCTCGATTGCAAAAGTTCAGAGAGCAAGTGGAAGCTGGATTGAGAACGGATTTGATTATACACGAAGATGGCTCTCTGAGATTCGGTAGCAGACTCTGCGTACCTAAAGGAGATGTACGAGAAGAAGTTTTGGCTGAAGCACACAGTTCAGCTTATTCTGTGCATCCAGGAGGTACAAAAATGTATCAGGATCTAAAGCAGCACTTTTGGTGGAACGGAATGAAACGGGAAATTGCGAGGTTCGTATCCAGGTGTTTGGTATGTCAGCAGGTGAAGGCAGAACATCAGAGAACAGCAGGATTGTTACAACCATTGCCGATACCTGAATGGAAGTGGGAGCACATTACTATGGATTTTGTGACGGCCTTACCACGGAGCCCTAGAGGCAATAACGCTATTTGGGTTATCGTCGACCGCCTCACAAAAGCTGCACACTTTCTATCTTTCCGAGTGGGACAGTCGACAGAATCACTGGCAGAAAGATATATGCAGGAGATTGTGCGACTTCACGGTGTTCCAGTCAGCATAGTGTCAGACCGGGACACGAGATTCTTGTCGCACTTCTGGGAGAGCTTACAGGAGAGTTTGGGAACCCGCCTTAATTTCAGCACAGCTTATCACCGACAGACGGATGGACAATCCGAGCGTACGATTCAGACGCTCGAGGATATGTTGAGAGCCTGTTTGTTGGACTTTCAGGGTTCCTGGGAGGACCATCTGCACCTAGTCGAGTTTTCTTACAACAATAGTTATCAGGCTAGTATACAGATGGCTCCTTTTGAAGCACTATACGGACGGAAATGTCGATCCCCAGTATGTTGGGATGATGTGGGAGAACGAAGACTACTGGGCCCCGAACTCATTGTTCAGACAATCAACAAAGTCCAAATGATCAGACAGCGTATCAAGACGGCTCAGGATCGACAGAAGAGTTGGGCAGATGCCAGCAGAAGGGCACTCGAGTTCGAAGTTGGAGATCATGTGTTCTTGAAGATTTCCCCTACTTGTGGAGTTATCAGGTTCGGAGGTCGGGGAAAGCTTAGTCCCCGCTTTATCGGACCTTTTGAGGTGCTAGAGCGAGTAGGAGAGGTGGCCTATCGACTCGCCTTGCCTCCATCGCTAGCTGGTGTGCACAATACCTTCCATGTGTCACAATTGCGGCGTTATGTTCGGGATGAGAGCCATGTCCTGGACCATTCAGAGCTAATTTTGGGTACTGACTTATCATACGAGAAGCAGCCTACTACCATTCTCGACCTCAGAGAGAAAGTGCTGAAAAATAAGATCATTCCTTTAGTCCGAGTGTCATGGGGCGGTCGTTCACCAGGAGAATCCACCTGGGAGCGGGAGGAAGACATCCGTGATCGTTATCCACATCTCTTTGTTTAGTACTTTTGTTTTTTTATCCTTGTTAAATTTCGAGGACGAAATTTTTGTTAAGGGGGGTATGATGTAAATCCCCGTTTTCATTCTAATAAAAGTTTCCGATTCTCTGAATTCCAGTAGTTCTTTTCTCTTTTCCCTCATATTTTGAATTGGTTGGTTAAGCAAGATATTTATATTTTTCCCAAAACCTAAAAGTTAAAAACCCTCAGCCCAACTTTCCATTTCCTTTTATAATATTTCCCCGGCCCATTGCCAGTTTGCATTCCGTTCCGGCCGGTTTTTCTTTGTTCTTTCCCGGCCGGACTTTTTGATGGAGGGGGTTAATTGCAAGTTTGCAATTAATCTTTGATAAGGGGTTTATTGCAAAAGGATTGATATGATAGCATCTTTGCTCCATGGTGCAGACATTATAATGAGGGGTTAATTTAATGGAAAGATATAAATGAGTGCAATTGAACATGGCAGTGTGCATTGTGAATGTTAATTAATGTTGAATGGGCCGGCCACTAGTAAGGGAATGTGAGTGCTGAAGCATTTTGACATAATGGATTAATTAAAGAACTTAAAGGGAGTGCTGGAGATTCTTTTGTGATGGTCACATTGGAATTAAAAAGGGAGGTTGATTAATTTATATTGAGGTGAGGAAGCTGTGAGCTTACTTAAGGGTGCTGGGTGCTTGCTTCATTCTCATTCTACAGAGCTCATTTTCTGTTTTGGTTTGGCCGAGCTCATTCCTTCATGGATGCTCCATTTCATTTCCTTTGCATGCTCAATTTCTCCATCAAGCATCCATGAAATTCTTTGTGCAAAATTCCTCCATCGTGGCAACCTCATAAACCCCAAAGAGACATGGCTACTACACATTCTACAGCACATCTTGGGCATGTCGACTTGCCAGCTTCATGCCCGAGTTGCCTCAGCATTGAGGTGGGAGCCCGTAAAAGACGTAGGCGATGTGGTGCCCTTCCGGCGACGAGATGGAGACCGGACATTCCGCGGGAAATCGGGACGTCAAAGAGAAGACCCGAAGGACCGTATCATCAAGTTGTGGGAGCATGCAGCACTCACCTACACGTTCGTGACGACGTGGCTGCCTCGCGACCCCGAGACGTTACCAGGCAAGTATTTACTTGCTTCATGTTATAATAATAGTGTTATCAACCTAGATCATGTAGTTTACAAACTTACTGATTTCCTATATGTATCATGACCTAAGTGCTCGATGTTAGTTACCAATAGAAATAATTGTCTAATTTGACGGAAATCGATATTTTATGTTGGCCCTTACGATGATGAATATCTTGTGTGAAATTCGCTGGAAAACACGATTGTTTGTAACAAAAATCGATACCTCCAAATATGCCGTTAAAACTAGAATTTTCTCGTGTCTGAAAACGAATAAAATCACTATAAATCATATGCATAACGGATTGATGTGTTCTAGGGCTTAAATCGAAGAAAACTTAACGAACTTTAACCCTATGGAAAATCCTAATGATTTATGTTCTGTGATCATGATGATATCTGGGTCAGAACACGACTCTGGACTGCAGTCCAGAGCGTTTCTGATATTTGTGCTCTGTTCAAAGACCTGCGTCCCCGTGTTTCCTGAAATAGTATGATACGGAACTTTATAGTAGTTATAAGATATTCCTGTTAGTGAAATAAAACAAGTGGTTCCATTCCATTTCATCGCCATTTGCTATTTTAAAATGTATTTAAAAGGGCAGAACGTATATCTGTCCAGAACAGGTTCTGAAATGACATCCTGAGATTAAACTGGTTATAACTTTCAACGTACAGATGCGATTGAGGATCAGTCTGTTGAGTTGAATACTTTATCGAAAACCCTAAATTTCATTTAACTGTGACATCGCTAAATTCTAAGCCCAACTGGGTGCAATTCGTGCCACGAAACAGACGTTCAGTTCTGAAATTGAAATTCCAGCCGCGAGCACTTAAACTGAAACAGTTATATCTTGAAAACCGAAACTCCGATTGAACTGAAACAAATTTTGATGAATTACTGACTGATTGTTCTATATATCTTACGTACATCATTTTTCCGAATTCGTAACATATTAATTTGTGCAATTTATTTTAGTTCATGACATGCATGTTAATTCATAACTTACAGAGCTTATTGGTAGCATACAATACATATATCATACCCTTGTCATATACACAGTGTTAGTGCGTGTGGACATTGCATTATCGTGCGCGATAGATATTGGTTTAGGAGTGACGAGTATACCAATGGAAAGTGAATATTCGTGACAGTGATAAATACAGTGAACAGTGATAAAATCGTGCTCAATGGAAAGTGAATATTCGTGACAGTGATAAATACAGTGAACAGTGATAAAATCGTGCTCAATGGAAAGTGAATATTCGTGACAGTGATAAATACAGTGAACAGTGATAAAACCGTGCCATTGGTATACTTGTACACAACTAGATCAATATCTTAAATAGTGTAACCTGAGGAAAAAGGGGAAATCAAAGTGGAAAGAGTATCGTATTTAGCGGGACCGTGTTTAGAGGATGATCATTCGAGCCGTGATACTTATACGTGTAGGATAGGATCTAGCGATCCGGCTGACAGGGTTATGTCCCGGGCATGTGGGCCGTTGTCTCGGGTATGTACGAGACTCCTGTTAAACATGATCCTCCTTCCACTATGTGATTTCAAACATGACCTAGAGACCGATAGGGACACATAACATATTCTGCATCATATAGTGACACCGTGATTACTTACATTGTTCTTATACTAGTCTTACCTCACTTACCTGTTTTATCTTATTATAATAATATTGTTGTTGCGTCGCTCTGACGACCTGAGTATGCATGCTCAGTATGAGGAGAAGATTTAGGCTGGACCAGTGCATCACAGACTTCTTGTCTTGCCATTCCGAGTTACATTCGTTTGTTCCACTTCAGGTCAGTCTTCACATTGTTCCTTTCAGTTACTGCATTTCTCATTATCTGCGCATCTTTACTGTTTACCATGATAAACTAGAAGCCGAAGTGTGACTACGGCAGGACATTTCCTTGACCGTAGGAGCATGGCTGGCCTTGTCTACCCCTCGTATTCCGTATTTTGGGAAGCGGGGCGTGACACTTATGCAGCTTACTTAGTCTTTTCTCACCGATATGACCAAGTCTATAATACCATAAGTAGGTTTCGTTCGTATCTGAACTCTTCCTCTTGTGTGTGTTTTCTATATTGAAGACCGTGTTTTGATTAAAAACATAGATACCATTATAAAGTGTACCTTCTGCAATCAATACCTGAATAAGGTAAATGTTCATAATATTTCTATTTAGAATAAAGTTATATCCATCTTTATCAAGTAAAGAAACTGATATGATATTGCAAAGTATGCAAGGTACATAGTAGCAGTTGTTCAAAATCATAGTATTGCCGCTTGGCAATACTAAGTGATATTCACCGACGGCAGCAGCGTCAACTTATGCTCCGTTCCCTATTCTGAGGGACATATCACTCGGTCCAACCATTATACTTTTTCTCAATTCTTATAATAAATTACATATGAGATCCTGTAACAACCTTAAACTTTCTGTACAAAATTTTTGTAAAGTACAGAAAGGAGTAACTTAGCCTGAGCACAACTTAAAAATATTTCTTGTTTTAGAACAGTAAGAAAGCACTTGTAGATCATTGGTTAAGATATGCACTGCTGTGACATGGCCCTTATGTTCAAATCCCCTCAGCCACATATTATTTTTAAATGATTTTTCTTTTAAACTTTTTGGAAGCCCAAAAGTTTACACGTGCAATACACGTAAAAATGAAAAGTCACTAAAATCAAACATGTGGAAAATGCTATTTGAACAGACTATGACATGTGGCATCAATCCCACACCCCGACCCCATACTATGGCCGGCGAGATGGGGCTCTGAGACGACGCCGCTGGGCCCCCCATAAAAAATGCCTCCAAAATTTTTCCCAACACCCATTGGCCTCCCCCACTAACCTTAGCCTGTTTGTTTTCTTTGCAAATATCCAGAGAATTAAAATGAGCTTTAAAACCAAATTTTAATGAATTTTAATTCTCATTTTTAATACCCTAAACCTTAATTCTATCCTATAAATACCATCCTACACCCTATCCCTCTCTATTCTGAAATCCATTGTCAAAACTCTCAAATTTTTCCAAGTCCAAAAAATTGTACAAGTGGAGTTAGCTCAAGGTCAAGTTCCAACGACGATTCAGGACAAATCCGGCGACACCGCGACTCCATGACGCTTTCAAACCTTCCTCCACCTCTTCTCTCTCTTCTCAACCAGTAAGTTCCCTCTCTTCTCCTCTCTTTCTATGCTAAAACGATTTTTTATTAAAACTCATCGGAAGCGAAGTTTTTCCGACTTCCGATTCTAATTTCATTAAAAACCCAACTTTTCTTAACAACAAATCAACCATTTCTTTATATCTTGTTTAGCAACCATAAAAAAATATTTAGAACAAGTTTCAATTCAAAATAAAATGCTATGCAACTTGTATTACACTTTTTCGTTTAAATACCATAAAGTTTACTTACGACATTATTTCATCATATTTCTCATATTACCTTTAGAAAATTCATAAGGTAATGACCTACCTCATCATAACACTCATCATGACATATTATGATGGCTTGAAAACAATATTTTTGTGGCTAAGACGAATTTACAGTTAAATACCATAAACTATCAAAACCGTATTTCTTTTAATTGTTTTAATCAAATTCCATATGATTATATCCTTACAATCCATTTTGGGGAATCATATTTGGTTGGTGTGGGTTATCGCACATCCATCGGACTAGTAGGGCGAGATGCAAACCTCTTCACGGAGCATACGATCTCGATGGAATTTTTATTATTACAATTTTTAAGAAAATGTGATTTATATTAATAAATAAATTCTATTTTTAATAAATATATATATATGTAAATATTATCAAAATATCTATTTTAAATATATAATATATTCCATGTTTTCTAAATCAAAAGAAAAGAACCACAAAAGTTCATGAAAATACCATCAAGAAATCAATACAAGTCAATTTACATGAAAATACCATACACTATTCAATTTAGATTTATATCCACTAGAATATCTCATCTTATAAAAATTACATCTATGAAAACCCTAAAGACGATAAATAAATACTTGAGATTAATTTTGAAAATATATCAAAACTATTTTTCATAAAACCCCCTCAAGTTATATTAATTTACAATAAGGACCCTAGTAAATATAGGTTTAAGCGGGACCAATTCTCTTGAGCCTCGGGAAGCCGGAGAAAGGGGTGCTTGCCTATTTAAGGTAGACAACTAAAAACATGGTTATCAATACGGTAATTGTCTTCGAAAAAGACACAAATCCTGTCGTTCATGGGCATCAGTTACCGATAAGTCCAAAACTAATTCAGGACTTCAATTCTGTTTAAGGTGTCTGACACAATCTGAGTCTCAGTCTAATCTGAAATCAATCAATCCATGAATACAATTCAAATATAGCTCCAATACAACATGAATCCATTTATACAAGAATATCAACATGAATTGATTTGACCGAACCATGGATATACATGGACTTGATCACATGACTATCTGTTTACATTCTTTCCATTTATATGAACAACTGATATCATGGTTTCGGCAAGTCTTACATCTACAAATTACTACAAAACAACACAATAAAACATTACGGGGTTTTAAAGGGATAGACTGGTACGGAATATGTTAAAAGTGGTACGGGATGGTCATTAAAAGACGTAACTAAACATTCATTGTCGTTGTTCCGTGTGGTTTGACGGAGCCTTGTACTACAAGTTGCCTTAGTCCACGGGATAGTTAGACTCCTCTCGTAAACATTAATACTTTCTGTACCAAGCTACAAATAACTGAGTTAATATAACTATAATACATTATACCAGATATATTCTCTTTACCTGTTCAGTCTATTTCTACCTCTCTTTGGGACTTACCGAGCGATTGTTCGCTGACGACATTCCTTTTATGTTCTTTCTTTGGAATGTTGTCAGGAGGACCCGACTCTCTGGAGATCGAGCCCAGCTCAGATGACTTGGAGCAGTTCTTAGAAGACCCAGAGGTTTAGTCACTTGTATATACTTTTACTTTCAGTTCATGCCATTGTTTAGGCATTGCTTTCCAGTCTTGTATTTACTTTTCAGTTGCATTGTAAAGAATGTTTAATAAATAAAAAGTTGTTGTTCATTTACATCTCATGTCATTCTTGTGCACATTTACATTATATTGCTTATTTACGCTTAGCGTGTTTACTTCTGAGTAACGTAGCAGACCGTATCATGTCTCCTTACCGTATACCGGAAAGCGGGGCGTGAAAGATCTTGACCCGGTATCTAGTACCCAGGAGGTAAGGTTGACCGAAAAACAGTTTTCAATAACAAATACACTCGAAGAAGATGAATTAGAATGCTTCTCCTTCAATAGGGTCATCTGGAATTCCTTACAATCCTCTTTCGCTTGTCTATACTCGTGACGGTTGTCACAAGTTGAGCCGAACCGACGTCCCCCAGCCTAGTGTAATAAGCTGGTTCGGTCAAGTCAAATATTTTATTATCTTGATCAGGGCGTGACATGGTTGCTACCTCGAAAGAGAGAAAAGAAACACTCAGCGTGCGCTCTTGCAAAATTAGATTAGTTATTAGTTTATTTAATCATGATGGCTCCCACTATTTCCTCGAATTTTCCTTCAAACCTTAAAAAGAAAACTAGTCGGGATCATTCGCACCTTATAAGTTCGCTAATCGTTCAGTCAGGCGAGTGTTGGTACTCCGAGGGAGATTTCTCGTACTCTCGCACGGACCTAATTAAAATAAGCCTCGTTTCCGCAAAGGTGTAGCCCCGTTAACACTTTTCTAGACACCTAATAGGTTAGCTAATTGTGAAGTGAAAAATATCTCCCAAGAGTAATCTTACTCATCAGTGGGATCGGGAATTATCATCGAGTGATAACCTGTTAGGATGCCACTTTAGTTACCACACTACAGAAGGTATGCAACACTAGCAGTTTTTCTGTATGTTTAAAACTCCCGATATGGTTTTTGCCCCAAGCACCATATGGTCTTGATAGAGACCAACGTACCATAAGTTGCAAGTCAAGTTCAACCCCTCATTGTCCTGAATTAGCTTAGATCCACCCGCATAAGCCCTTGATAGAGACCAATATGGCTATACGACTGTCTTAATTAATTGCATCAAAATGTAACAGATAAGCAACATTTAGCTAGCGTACACTATGCCTTGATAGAGACCAACATACATAGTACGAATACTAACTGCTACTTATCTGAAATGATGGAGGGCTATGTTCCTGCCAAAAATTTCGGCGTAAAAGAGTCCAAAGTATCAAATGGCAGCGATACGCTTAAGAAAATACGAACCAGTATTTTCCGGGCTGTTTTTTGACAAACCCCCGAATGAGAAATGGATAAATTCTGTTTGTATCGAAAGCGTCTCGATAAAACCTTCGATTTGATATATTATGGGCCTCATAATTCATCCGGGATCAAAAGTTATGAGCAAATGTCTATGCATATGTGATTTAAGGAAGAAGATGCGAACCAGTATTTTCCGAGCTGTATTTTGACAAACTCCGGAACGAAAAACAGCTAAATTCTGATGATATTGAAAGCATCTCGAAAAGACCTTCGATTTGATATATTATGGGCCTCATAATTCATCCGAGATCAAAAGTTATGAGCAAATGTGTTATACACGTGTAATCTAAAGTAACGCTCTACTACATGGGGAATGCATTTTTTAGTCCCACATCGGGAAAAGGAGAGATGGCTTCTCTACCACTCCAATATAAATAAGAGGGGATACCTCTTAGAAAGGTAGAGTTAAAAATCCTCAAAGGATTCAATACTCAAAGGAGCTTAGTTCTCCAAGATAGGAGCATGCTCCTCCATAATGCGCATATGCGCAAGCGCCATGTGCGCTACGTGCAACGCACGTGTGCCTGCCATGCTGCACTACGTGCAACGCACGTGCGTACCATATGAGAATATTTAATAGTATTAAAAGGAGCTTGTTCTCCATATATAGAAGCTTTGCTTCTCCTCATAATGCGCATGTGCGCCATGTGCAACGCACGCGTGCCCGCCATGCGGCACCACGTGCAACGCACGTGCGCACCACATATCAACATTTCTTGAAAAAAAAATCAAGAGCTTCAAACAAAGAGAACTCTGAGAAAAATTTAAAGAAGAAGGTAAAAACCTTCACAAGAGAAAAGAAATCTCTTTTGATAAATCATTGATCAATGATCTTCACATAATGAATAGTGCTTTGCACTCGTATGAACCACTGGTTCTTTAAAACAGAAAAGAAAATAAAAACAAATAAAAATAGTGCTTTGCACTCGTATGAACCACTGGTTCTTTAAAACAAAAAAATAAATAAAATAAAAAATAGTGCTTTGCACTTTTATGAACCTCTGGTTCTTGAAATAAAGAGAAAAACTCATTTTTCTTTGATCCTAATTAGATCAAAGAAAACAAATAGTGCTTTGCACTTCTGTTCTGGAATCTAAAAAGATTCTTAGTGCTTTGCACTTCCAAACTGCGCTGTTGCGCTCCTGAGAGAACGCCACGTGTTAGCTGCAGAACAACTTGCGCTACGCGCCTTGAAATAGAGCTTTGCTCTCTGGAACTGGCGCAACTCACCAGAGCGCGCCACGTGTCAGCTGCAGAACAACTTGCGCTACGCGCCTTGAAATAGAGCTTTGCTCTCTGGAACTGGCGCAACTCACCAGAGCGCGCCACGTGTCAGCTGCAGAACAACTTGCGCTACGCGCCTTGAAATAGAGCTTTGCTCTCTGGAACTGGCGCAACTCACCAGAGCGCGCCACGTGTCAGCTGCAGAACAGCACAGCGCACTGCGCTGTTGCGCTTGCGCTCACCAGAGCATGACACGTGTCCTCACCACAAGCGCTTGCGCTCAGTGATTGGCGCAAAGCGCCTGACAAATGCAATGCATTTCACTGAAGGGCCAGGCCCAAATCAGAGGGGCCTAGTAGGCCAAAATAAATTGCAAGGCAATAAATGGGCAGAGCCCAAATAAATTGATGCTTTGCATCCTTTATACAAGGGCAGAGCCCAAATAAAATTGATGCCTTGCATCATTCCTAAAAGGGAAGAGCCCAAAACAAATTGATGCTCTGCATCCTTTCTGGGCAAGGCCCAAATAAAAATAAAAAAAAGAAATGCAATGCAAAAGCAAATAAAATGTTGAACATTTCAACTGGACTTAGCCCAATTTTGGCCATAAGTCTTTAAATTAAATTGACTGAGCAAAATTGCTCTTCTAAATCAATTTACATCCGGTTCGAGGGTACATCTCCGAACTCCTCTGACACCTATCGTTGTAATCCTTCAACGACGTCAGAGAGGTGACGGGTCCCAACGACCACACACCCATATGGACTGCGGGGTCCTTAAACTCGTGGACCGAAACGTCCTTAAACTAATATTGGACCGAAACGTCCTTAAACTAATATTCGGACCTAAACGGTCCCGTTAAGTTGATCTTAGTCTCAAACTGGACTAACGTATCCTTAACAAACGTTTGAGTCGATCTTAGTCTCAAAAATGGCTAACGTATCCTCCAAACAGACTTTAGTCCCAAATTGGACTATGAATCTCCCAAACTGGAACAATAGAGCCCAAACGCTCTTTTGTCGGATCTAAACGATCACGTTAAGTTGATCTTAGTCTCAAACAGGACTATCATATCCTTAACGAACGTTTAAGTTGATCTTAGCCGCAACGCGACTAATGCATCCTTAAACTAAAAACACCAAACCCAAATCTAAGTAAATGCGGATTTGGACTAATCCACGTCCTACGGGCGACGGCATTACTCAGTCTCCGTATACAATCCACGGGCGACCACAAACAAAACAAACACACACGACATGAAGTGAAATTCTGGAGAAGGAGAAAGTTGTTACCGCAATGCGGTAGCGTAATTAACTGCAGGGGCTTGCGCCTGCAGGGAAGAGCGTCCCCACAATCAAAAACCCCTCAAGCGAGGGGGAATCTGACAAAGTCTGCTATATCGGCCGCATCCGTCTAAACCTCCGATACACGGTGCCATAAATCAACTTGGCATCTTCGGAGAGGTGGACGGATAAAACCAAATAGCATCTGCCCCGAACCTCAGGCAAGACAGCCCAACGTCTCGGCCGCCGTTCGGAGGGGAACAGATTCTGGCACGCCCGGTGGGACCTTTTCCTCTTTCCACTCCACACTTCGTGTGTCGTGTTCGCGAGCAAATCGCGGTTTGCTGTGGTTGCTTGTGGATTCAAAGTACTTAGATTTGGTGTCTTTCTCCATGCAGAAAACAGAAGATCGATGGCTTCGAACTGCACCGCCTGCAGCTGCAACTCTTGCTCCGTCATTGCTGGAGGAGTGACTTATGGGCCCCAAGCGGCCTCCCTTTTCAAAATGCCGGTGGAGCAGGTGACTCAAGCCACCACTGGACTATTCTTCGGGACCATGCTCCCACCAATGAGCTTCAATGCCCCAATGGCGTCGCAAGAAGTTCCAAAGAAGTCGGTCTTTGATCGGCTTACCACTGTCGCATCCCCTCTCAACGGGTCACCCAACTCTACTACCTCAGTTTTCAACAGACTGGGCCAGAACATCTACAAGCCCGCGATACCCGAAACTGCCATCCCAAAGCGGATAGCCATCCCGGCTCAAGTGGACGAAGTCATTAGAAAGGCTTCTTCTTCCAAGAAGTCAGTTTTTACAAGGCTGGCCATTCCGGTTTTTGCTCCAGGTGAGGTCCTCAAAGCTGCTTCCCCTGCCCAGAGGTCTGTCGTTGACAGGGGGCAAGATGAAGTCACCCTTATAGCTGAGACAACTCCATCCGCAAGACACGCTCGACGTCGCCACTGGCGTCGAGTAAGGAAGGCTGGGGGCAACTCTCCCTCTGGGATAACTCCGTCAGCTCCAATGGTGAGGATCGATGCTGTTGTTCCAACCAAGAACAGCTTCGAACTGCTCAACAAGGTGCGCAGAAACTCTCCTACTGCAGTGCTAAAGCGAACTCATTCATCTGTGAAGAATACTCCAGAGAAGAAGCTAGAGCAGCCCCCTCAACGGCTGTCCTCTAAAATTTACAAGGTCTGGCGACAGGTCCAGGAGTCAGTGATTAATGAAAACCATCTTTATCGACAAAAAAAGATGAAGGTGCGGCAGGAGAAGGATTACTCTGTCAAACCACAAAAAACAAGAGCTACTTGGATGCCCACTACAACGGCTCCCTTAACTCCAATCACTCAAAAAAGGAGGCCATAAAAATCCCATGTGTCTTTGGCGAATCGCAAAGACACCGAACACAAACGCCCCAAGTCTGGGGGCATGGTAGTGCACACAGTTTATATGGCTTCTGGAAAGGAGGAAAGCCGCACTTCTACGGGCCACCGACCGCTCACCCGATCCGTGACGAAAGCCCAGGAGCAACAACAAAAGCTTCAGGAAATGATGACTACAATGGCTGCACTCACTGGGCTAAAAGAAAGCTCTGAAACATCCTCGGATGAGCGTCAAGAACAAGAAACGGACGCTGACTTTTTATGCAGAGTCCTCGAAAAGAGGGACAAAGAAGCTGCAGAGCAAGCGGCTAACATAAAACAGATGGCACTCCTCTTCCAAGATATGGTAGGGATGATGTTACAGCCGGACCCTCCTGCTGAAGAGCCTCCGATCGTCCTTGAAGACGACAGGGGAGAAACGTCAAATCCTCCGCCGGCTCTGTCAACAGCCAAGGAGGAGGCAATCTCCAAAGTTGACCTAGATGAATATATAGCTCAGCAGATCCGGGTTCATCAGGAGAATGAAGCGGCTGGGCAAATTGTTAGAACCGGACGACCGTATCTGAGCTAGTATGACCAAATCAATTACCCGCCAGGATATACGATCCCTAAATTCCACGTATATAAAGGGACAGGGAATCCGCATCAGCATGTCGCTCAATTCAGGGCCTTATGCGGCAATACTGGAGGCGATGACAAATTGTTGCTACGTCAATTCGTCGGCAGCTTAGCAGAAACAGCCTTTGAATGGTATTCGGAGCTGCCTAACGACTCTATCAAAACATTTGCAGAGATGGAGCTGCTGTTTACACAAAGATTCGCGAGTGCTAGTGAACGCACTCAGATAACAGCACTGATAAATGCCAGGATAAGGCCAAGCGAAACGTGGGTCCAATACGCAACACGATGGCGAAACCTATGGTCGAAATGCGAACAACGCATAGAAGAGGCACCTGCGGTAGGCATGTTTGTGGGCACTCTCGATCCGCAGGCGACCATCTCGCAATTCATGATGTTCTTCAGGCCGACCACCTTCCAGGCCTTGATCGACAAATTAGCCCAAATGGACCAGATGGGCCATAGACCGTCTCCTCCAAGACCCGATCCCCGAAATGAGAAAGGAAAAGCGATCATCGTCGCCAACGCTCAGCAACAGTCGAGCAACTCAAAGCCGGTCGCTCGCCAAAACGTGCGTCCACGCCCATCCCTCGAAGAGAGGCTAGGACGTCATTACTCGTTTCCTCAAAATAAAACGAGAAGACTGTTTGAGCTGGCAGTGCGTAACAGACTCATCAATCTGCCGAGTCCGAAGCGTCTGTCGCAGCCAGGCGATCTTAATAATCCCAATTATTGCCCTTACCACCAAACGGTAAGTCACCCGATTGAGGATTGTTTCGCCTTTAAGGGATGGATCGAGGATCAATACCTGCAAGGCAAGTTCACGCTGTCTGAAAGCTGGAAGGTAAACCCTCCACAGCCGCACTCTCTAAAGAAGACGGACACGCCGGGGGCAACTTGTTCTTTCGTCGAGGATGAAAACGATGGAGAAAACTTATCGGATGAATCCGAAGACTACGTAGCGACTTGTTATGTGATTTCTCATTCACTGACGGATGATGAGGAGGATCCTTGCGCTGGGAAATCAATGGCGGACCCTGAAACAGAAATTCCGCGGCCGTCAGACAAGTTGGTCGATGCCTTCCTAAATGAAATTCGTCTGAAAGCAAAAGCCAATCAAGAGCATGAAATGGCCATACTGGAAAGAACCAAGGTATTCCCGTCAAATCAAAAGCCATACACTGCGGGTAAAAACAAATTCAAGACGAGGAAACGGTTCGCCAAAGCTTTATCAGTAGGAATGAAGCTACCGCCCTCTGAAGAAAATTCTTTCTCTGAGGTAGAGATGCACCCTAACTTCTGTTTATATCATCAGAAGATCATACATCCTACCGAAGACTGTGAGTCCTTTAACTGTTGGTGGCAAGGGTATGTCGCTCAAAAGCAACACTTCGACAGGACAAAGTGTGAAGCTTGTGGACATCGGAAAAATGCGATATATGAGCGCAAAGGAGCCGCCGCAAACTGTCATATAGCCGACTTCAAGGGATCACAAATTATCACATTTGGAAGCGACTCTGACGAAGAAGCTACCCCCAACTCTTCCCTCGGGGAATCTATTTCAAAAATAAAGGAATTAAGAAGCTGCGAGAACGTTCAGCCGTGCAATCGCATGCTACTCGGAAAAAATCTCGGCCCCGTAAACAAAGGATCGAACAAAAAGGATAAAGGAAAAAGAAAAACGGCCCTCGTCGCCAGCACTCAACAACAATCAGGTGACCCTAGGCCGATTGCACTCCAAAGCAACAAGCGGCAACCCCTCCAGGAAAAGTTGAAACGTCCTTACTCGTTTCCGCAAGATAAAACAAGGGGACTGTTCGAGCTGGCAGTGTGCGACAGACTCATCAATCTGCCGAGTCCAAAACGTCCGTTGCGGCCAAGCGATGTTAATAATCCTAATTATTGCCCTTACCACCAAACGGTAGGTCATCTGATCGAGGATTGCTACGTCTTCAAAAACTGGGTTGAAGACCAATACCAACATGGTAAGTTTGCGCTGTCTGAGAATTGGAAGGTAAGTCCGCCACAACCGCACGGTCCGAAAAAGATGGATACGCCGGGGGCATCATGTTCATTCATGGAGAAGGACTCATAGACCGAAAAGTCAATAAACTAAATGTTCGCCTCAAATACGGCGACGACGGACCGAAACGTCCTTAAACTAACAACGGACCGAGATGTCCTTGAACTAACGACGGACCGCAATGTCCTAAAACTTCCAAATGACCGAAACGTCGTTAAACTACTCCCAACCCGCAGCATCTTCAGGCTGACGTGTTAAAAAAAAAACAAAAAAACAAAAAAAAACGGTACGTCCACAAGCAAAATGGGCACGGATGAAAACCCGAAAGGGCTCCGTGAGTAAAAACAGCAGGGCTACCGGCGAGTGTTCGTGAAAACCCGAAAGGGCGCGACCTCGTAAAAAAAAAGAGAGAAAAAGAAAATAAGAAGAAAAAAAACAGTATGTCCATAAGCAAAATGGGCACGGATGAAAACCCGAAAGGGCTCCGTGAGTAAAAACAGCAGGACTACCGGCGAATGTTTGTGAAAACCCGAAAGGGCGCAACTTCGTTAAAGAACCCTTATAGAGTCCTCTCGACCTTGTAAGGAGAAACCACCTGCGTGAGATCCTTACGACTCACAAAGGAGCAACACACGTAGGGATCCCCACGATTCCTAAGGAGAAAATACACTTGCGAGATCCTCACGACTCGTAAGGAGAACTCTCTTATGAGACCCTCATGGCTCATAGGATTTGAAAGTCTTAAGTCACAGAGACCTAAACCTGTGCTTAAGCAAACCCCCACAAACTTCCAATATTTCCCTACAAGTGGTTCAATATTGACCCTTGTATACAATCCACGGGCGCGAATAAATATTTCCCTAACAAAGTCCCATCCGTGACTAGGGATATGCTTGTACAGCAAACAACACTTGTAAGTCCTCTCGACTTATAAGGAGAAAGCCCTTCTGTAAGATCCTTACGACTTACAAGAGAACATGCACTTAGGAATCCTCACGATTCCCAAGGAGAAAACATACCTACAAGATCCTCACGACTTGTAGGGAGAAATACCTTTGTGAGACCCTTACGGCTCATGAAGTCAAAAGCCTTAGCCGACAGGACCCTTAACCCTGTTTACTAAGCCACCTTTGTTCAACATCGACAAAGGCAAATGATGATTCGCTCCTGGCAATATCCCAGTTGCAGCGATGCTGATGCCTAAATCGGTATCAAATTCCAAGTCCTTTCACGGCAAATGATGATTCGCTCCTGGCAATATTCCAGTCGCAGCGATGTTGATGCCAAGATTGGTATCAGACCCCAAATTCCCTACTCGCAGAAAAAAAAAAAAATCAGCGAGCCCAAAAAAAAAATGCATACGAAATAGCCGAAATGATGGGGCAACTTGCAAACAGAATCAGCAAGTAAAAATGTATGCATACGAAATAGCCGAAATGATTGGGCAACTCGCAATAAAAAAAAACAGCGAGTAAAAATAAAGTAAATAGCCGAAATGATTGGACACCGCGAAAAATAGCCGAAATGATTGGGCAATCGCGACCTTCGCGATATAAAAGCTAAAATGATAGAGCATCGCGGAAAGAATAAAAAAAAATGAAAGAATGAAACTTTTTGCCCTACAGGTGAAATCACATCGATCCCTGTATACAATCCAGGGGCATAGATAAAAAGGGAACAATACCTTCCCAACAGGCTCCATCAGAAATCGAAGCCAAATCTCGACGGTTCATAGACAACCTAGAAACCATCTCGACATTTGTCGCAATATTACAGACACGATGTCAACAAATGAAGCAAAGGAAGGTCCCTAACTTCAGGGTCTCGACGTTAACATCGACAACTTAGAGATCACCAACGGCGTTTCTCCTCATTCCAACTAGATGCAGACATGACGTCAACAACTGACCCCAGAATCGCAACGAAACGGAACCATGACAAAGTCCCTAGTTCTAAATCTCAATGGCCACGTCTACAGCCTGGAGACCAACAACGGTGTGCCTCCTCATTCCAACAGGACACAGATGTTACACCATCAAGCGGAGCGATGGAAAAATCCCAGCTTCACCTCAGCATTCGTCTCGATACAGTAGACACAATGTCAACAACAGCGTTCCTCCGCAGTCCAGCTGGAGGCAGATGCAACGTTAACAAAAGACCCCATGGTCGAAACAAAGCGGAGTGATGGCAAAATCCCAGCTCCACCTCAGCATTTGTCTCAATACACCAGACACAGTGTGAGCGAATGAAGCGAAGGCCAAATTCCTAGCTTCAAGATCTTTACGGTAACTCACATAAAACCGGAAAGACAATCGGAGATCATCTCGCACTAGCACAGAGTGGTCACCACCTTGACGTTCGTCTCGATACAGCAGACGAAATGTCACCCCAGCGTTCTTCCTCCAGCAGGGATTCGGACGTGACAAAGCAAATGAAGCGAAGGCCAAATTCCTAGCTTCAAGATCTTTACGGTAACTCACATAAAACCGGAAAGACAATCGGAGATCATCTCGCATCAGCACAGAGTGGTCACCTCCTTGACGTTCGTCTCGATACAGTAGACGAAATGTCAACCTCAGCGTTCTTCCTCCAGCAGGGATTCAGACATGACAAAGCAAATGAAGCGAAGGCCACATTCCTAGCTTCAACGTCTTTACGGTAACTTACATAAAACCGGAAAGACAATCGGAGATCATCTCGCATCAGCACAGAGTGGTCACCACCTTGACGTTCGTCTCGATACAGCAGACGAAATGTCAACCCCAGCGTTCTTCCTCCAACAGGATTTGGACACACCAAAACAAACGAAGCGAAGGCCACATTCCTAACTTCGACGTCTTGACGGTAACTCACATAAAACCGGAAAGACAATCGGAGACCATCTCACATGAAATGGTCACCTCCATGACGTTCGTCTCGATACAGTAGACAAAATGTTAACCCCAGCGTTCGTCCTCCAACAGAATTTGGACACACCAAAGCAAACGAAGCGAAGGCCACATTCCTAGCTTCGACGTCTTAACGGTAACTCATATAAAACCGGAAAGACAACCGGAGATCATCTCGCACCAGCACGGAATGGTCACAACCTCGACGTCCGTCTCGATACAGCAGACGAGATGTCACCCCAACGTTCGTCTCGACACAGCAGACGCAACGTCATCAAACAAACGGAGCCACGGCAAAATCCCTAGTTCCAAACCTCGGCGGTTCACCAGTAACCTAGAGACAACCACGACATTCGTCTCGATACAGAGGACGCAATGCCAGCAAACGAAGCGAAGGCTAAATTCCTAGCTTCAGGGTCTTAACGGCAAGTCATATAAAACCGGAAAGACAATCGGAGATCATCTCGCACCAGTGTGGAGTGGTCACCACTTCGACGTCCGTCTCGATACAGCAGACGAGATGTCACCCCAACGTTCGTCTCGACACAGCAGACGTAACGTCATCAAACAAACGGAGCCACGGCAAAATCCCTAGTTCCCACCGCGACATTCGTCTCGATACAGAGGACGCAATGCCAGCAAACGAAGCGAAGGCTAAATTCCTAGCTTCAGGGTCTTAACGGCAAGTCATATAAAACCGGAAAGACAATCGGAGATCATCTCGCACCAGTGTGGAGTGGTCACTACTTCGACGCCCGTCTCGATACAGCAGACGAGATGTCACCCCAACGTTCGTCTCGACACAGCAGACGTAACGTCATCAAACAAACGGAGCCACGGAAAAATCCCTAGTTCCCACCGCAACATTCATCTCGATACAGCAGACGCAATGCCAGCAAACGAAGCAAAGGCCAAATTCCTAGCTTCAGGGTCTTAACGGCAACTCATATAAAGCCCGAAAGACTATCGGAGATCATCCCCACACCAGCGCGGAGTGGTTATGACTCATCGGGGCTCTCCAAAATGAGCCTAACCTCAAGTAAGAAGCGGCATGGCAAATTTCTAGCGCTTGCTCTTCTGACGGTCAAACTGCCAAGGAGGATTGCTTGAAGACGTCTTGTCCAGCCCCCGAAGGGATCAGAGACACGGCAGTCACAGGGCTACTCGAACAGCACGATTGCCTATCGAGGACTATATCAGCTTATGCGACGGTACGATGGCCAAAACCCTAAGTACCACCAACCTTAACGGGCTTCTGTCGTAAAGAGCAGAGGATAAATGCGACGTTAAGATGTTCTTGCGAGATCTGCTCGATCCGTTTCGACTCGTGAGGAAATTGATGTCTTTGCGAGATTTTCTCGATGCGTCTCGACTCGTGAGATAAAGCCTTAGGCAGTAGGGATTAAAAAACCTGTTTCCTAAGCACTGGGACCCTGCAAGTTGGCCCAAAACGGTCTCTTGCATACCATCCACGGGTCTCACTCTCCAACATCGAACTTCGACAATGAGGGAAACAACCGCTTACAAGTCCTCTCGACTCGTAAGAGGGAAAAATTCTCTTGTAGGATCCTTACGACTTATAAGAGAAAACACATTTAGGAATCCTCACGATTCCCAAGGAGAAAATACACCTACGAGATCCTCACGACTCGTAGGGAGAAAAGTCTTTATGAGACCCTCACGGCTCGTAAAGTTGAAAAGCCTTAGGTGGCAGACCCTACCCCTGTCTCCTAAGCCATCACTGCCCTGCAAAGAAGTCAAGATGGGCCGACCATCTATGAGCCACACTTGCCAAAGCTACATGCCACTGAATGGGAGAAGCTACTCATGAGCATATAAAACATTTCACGCCAGAGTAAGACATAAAGAAATGGAAGGGTGCGGCTCACGGAGTTAAGGGTTTGGAACTATATCCTTTAAGAGTTGAGATTTGAGTCAATGATAAATGACGACGCTTGTGTCCGCTCGTTATCTTCTCAGATCAAGATTCTGAAACTGATACACCAACCCGAAACTGGTCATACGCCATGCATAACTCTGCACTACTTCACCCACGTTCATACTTACGTGGGCAAAGTAGTGGGGGGCATTTGTTTCTGCCAAAAATTTCGGCGTAAAAGAGTCCAAAGTATCAAATAGCAGCGATACGCTTAAGGAAATACGAACCAGTATTTTCCGGGCTGTTTTTTGACAAACCCCCGAATGAGAAATGGATAAATTCTGTTTGTATCGAAAGCGTCTCGATAAAACCTTCGATTTGATATATTATGGGCCTCATAATTCATCCGGGATCAAAAGTTATGAGCAAATGTCTATGCACATGTGATTTAAGGAAGAAGATGCGAACCAGTATTTTCCGAGCTGTATTTTGACAAACTCCGGAACGAAAAACAGCTAAATTCTGATGATATTGAAAGCATCTCGAAAAGACCTTCGATTTGATATATTATGGGCCTCATAATTCATCCGAGATCAAAAGTTATGAGCAAATGTGTTATACACGTGTAATCTAAAGTAATGCTCTACTACATGGGGAATGCATTTTTTAGTCCCACATCGGGAAAAGGAGAGATGGCTTCTCTACCACTCCAATATAAATAAGAGGGGATACCTCTTAGAAAGGTAGAGTTAAAAATCCTCAAAGGATTCAATACTCAAAGGAGCTTAGTTCTCCAAGATAGGAGCATGCTCCTCCATAATGCGCATATGCGCAAGCGCCATGTGCGCTACGTGCAACGCACGTGTGCCTGCCATGCGGCACTACGTGCAACGCACGTGCGCACCACATGAGAATATTTAATAGTATTAAAAGGAGCTTGTTCTCCATATATAGAAGCTTTGCTTCTCCTCATAATGCGCATGTGCGCCACGTGCAACGCACGTGTGCCCGCCATGCGGCACCACGTGCAACGCACGTGCGCACCACATATCAACATTTCTTGAAAAAAAAAATCAAGAGCTTCAAACAAAGAGAACTCTGAGAAAAATTTAAAGAAGAAGGTAAAAACCTTCACAAGAGAAAAGAAATCTCTTTTGATAAATCATTGATCAATGATCTTCACATAATGAATAGTGCTTTGCACTCGTATGAACCACTGGTTCTTTAAAACAGAAAAGAAAATAAAAATAAATAAAAATAGTGCTTTGCACTCGTATGAACCACTGGTTCTTTAAAACAAAAAAAAATAAATAAAATAAAAAATAGTGCTTTGCACTTTTATGAACCTCTGGTTCTTGAAATAAAGAGAAAAACTCATTTTTCTTTGATCCTAATTAGATCAAAGAAAACAAATAGTGCTTTGCACTTCTGTTCTGGAATCTAAAAAGATTCTTAGTGCTTTGCACTTCCAAACTGCGCTGTTGCGCTCCTGAGAGAACGCCACGTGTTAGCTGCAGAACAACTTGCGCTACGCGTCTTGAAATAGAGCTTTGCTCTCTGGAACTGGCGCAACTCACCAGAGCGCGCCACGTGTCAGCTGCAGAACAACTTGCGCTACGCGCCTTGAAATAGAGCTTTGCTCTCTGGAACTGGCGCAACTCACCAGAGCGCGCCACATGTCAGCTGCAGAACAACTTGCGCTACGCGCCTTGAAATAGAGCTTTGCTCTCTGGAACTGGCGCAACTCACCAGAGCGCGCCACGTGTCAGCTGCAGAACAGCACAGCGCACTGCGCTGTTGCGCTTGTGCTCACCAGAGCATGACACGTGTCCTCACCACAAGCGCTTGCGCTCAGTGATTGGCGCAAAGCGCCTGACAAATGCAATGCATTTCACTGAAGGGCCAGGCCCAAATCAGAGGGGCCTAGTAGGCCAAAATAAATTGCAAGGCAATAAATAGGCAGAGCCCAAATAAATTGATGCTTTGCATCCTTTATACAAGGGCAGAGCCCAAATAAAATTGATGCCTTGCATCATTCCTAAAAGGGCAGAGCCCAAAACAAATTGATGCTCTGCATCCTTTCTGGGCAAGGCCCAAATAAAAATAAAAAAAAGAAATGCAATGCAAAAGCAAATAAAATGTTGAACATTTCAACTGGACTTAGCCCAATTTTGGCCATAAGTCCTTAAATTAAATTGACTGAGCAAAATTGCTCTTCTAAATCAATTTACATCCGGTTCGAGGGTACATCTCCGAACTCCTCTGACACCTATCGTTGTAATCCTTCAACGACGTCAGAGAGGTGACGGGTCCCAACGACCACACACCCATATGGACTGCGGGGTCCTTAAACTCGTGGACCGAAACGTCCTTAAACTAATATTGGACCGAAACGTCCTTAAACTAATATTCGGACCTAAACGGTCCCGTTAAGTTGATCTTAGTCTCAAACTGGACTAACGTATCCTTAACAAACGTTTGAGTCGATCTTAGTCTCAAAAATGGCTAACGTATCCTCCAAACAGACTTTAGTCCCAAATTGGACTATGAATCTCCCAAACTGGAACAATAGAGCCCAAACGCTCTTTTGTCGGATCTAAACGATCACGTTAAGTTGATCTTAGTCTCAAACAGGACTATCATATCCTTAACGAACGTTTAAGTTGATCTTAGCCGCAACGCGACTAATGCATCCTTAAACTAAAAACACCAAACCCAAATCTAAGTAAATGCGGATTTGGACTAATCCACGTCCTACGGGCGACGGCATTACTCAGTCTCCGTATACAATCCACGGGCGACCACAAACAAAACAAACACACACGACATGAAGTGAAATTCTGGAGAAGGAGAAAGTTGTTACCGCAATGCGGTAGCGTAATTAACTGCAGGGGCTTGCGCCTGCAGGGAAGAGCGTCCCCACAATCAAAAACCCCTCAAGCGAGGGGGAATCTGACAAAGTCTGCTACATCGGCCGCATCCGTCTAAACCTCCGATACACGGTGCCATAAATCAACTTGGCATCTTCGGAGAGGTGGACGGATAAAACCAAATAGCATCTGCCCCGAACCTCAGGCAAGACAGCCCAACGTCTCGGCCGCCGTTCGGAGGGGAACAGGCTACTGCTGGGTTTTTTGATAAAAATCCTTTAACGTAATGAACTTGATATCGTTGAAGGAACCGAGTAATTTTGAAAAAGAGTGATTTAAGCTCCGCTTTTGAAAACTAGTCGCAATGCGGTAGCGTAATTAACTGCAGGGGCTTGCGCTTGCAGGGAAGAGCGTCCCCACAATCAAAAACCCCTCAAGCGAGGGGGAATCTGACAAAGTCTGCTACATCGGCTGCATCCGTCTAAACCTCCGATACACGGTGCCATAAATCAACTTGGCATCTTCGGAGAGGTGGACGGATAAAACCAAATAGCATCTGCCCCGAACCTCAGGCAAGACAGCCCAACGTCTCGGCCGCCGTTCGGAGGGGAACAGGCTACTGCTGGGTTTTTTGATAAAAACCCTTTAACGTAATGAACTTGATATCGTTGAAGGAACCGAGTAATTTTGAAAAAGAGTGATTTAAGCTCCGCTTTTGAAAACTAGTGGTTTTGAAGAAAACCGGTGGTTTTGAAGAAAACCGAGTAATCTACAGCAACATAAACTTTTGCTCAAGAGATCACTCCCCGTGAAGGGATCTAGGCTCTTGCCATCTCGAATGAGGTGCTGGATATTCCCAACCGAATACCACTATACAAAGCGAAAGAGTATGACTATAGTTTTTCGAAATTTGTTCCAACAACATCATTTAGATTTCTTTTTCCTTGCATTAATTAAAATAAATACAGTCCCATCAATTAATTCGTATCACACCAGAAAAGAACGAAAATAAAATGTATGTATATGCCATCCGCATTCGGCACGGGGCCCCGTCATGCACCGTTAGATTACTTAACTACCGGCAGAGCGGGGGCTGGACTAGCTCGGATGCAAAACACATACAACATCCACTAGTATATATAAATATATAACCTATCGTCCTAGGCATGATATAAGCAATATCACAGAACATTTATAAGCAACATGGAATAACGGATAATCTAGGAGCCCCGGGTTTCATTTGAGCCGCAAATGAAACCCGACATTCCCCGGTCATGTGGATAGCTTGTGCAATAAAGGACCTAGACCCCTACGAGTGCGGAAAGTTACCCGCTAATCCCGGAAGTGAGGCAACTCCAATCAACAAAGTGAATGGACCGCCTAACACTTCACGGAATCCGGTATCTTGAGCACTCCTTCGTGGGTCATCCTATACCCCCTAGGAGTGCGGTGAACAGCTCGCCAATTCTATAGTAAAGCTCCCTCCGTCTCAACATCATGAGATGCGGGCCCGTTGCCCTCTAGAACCCGGCTATTTGAGCACTCCTCCGCGGGGTAATCCTAGTACAGAAAAGAAAAATATATACAATGGTGACATCAACTTCAACCTGTCCGTGTCCCAATAAAAGAATATACAAACTGGCAGAGATGACAGTCCACATGTCGGACACTAGCCCCAAAATAATGAATATACAAAAGAATCTAAACTGTACAACTACCATTACACTAGGGGCTATCCAACACGACAATCCGTATAAGTCATCACAGATATAAACATCACAGCAACATAAGCAAGTATGTGCAACTCCGTCTAAATGACATATAGCAAATAGACGATGTTTGAAAACACATACACTACATCACAGATATCAACGATGTAAAAGTTTCAAGTTTTAAAGTTTCCGAGTTGCCTCAAAGCAAAGATAACACTAAGTGAAATTTGGGGCAAATCAAACAAGACCAAAAATACTAATTTTGAAAACTGAACACACTGGATGAAAACGAGGAGCAGAGGACACAATAAAACCGCCCATAGCGGGCCAAAAGGGATTTCTGGCAGTTTAAGTATGGCCAAACTTCCTCGTTTTCATTGTGTGTCATATACATGTCAAGAGTAAGCCTCTTCATTTGTTTAAAACTTTTTCAGAGACCAAAAAATTCTGAACAGAGAATAAGGTTTTGAAAATCGGAATTTTTCGATTTTGAAACTAAAGTATCGTCTACTACTAGTTTCTAATATTTAGGTAGCTCTGATACCCTGTTGGGTTTCCTAGTACCCTGACCACTGACCGCGGCCATTGCGAAACAAAAAAATTTAACTTTTTTTAAAAACTGCCGTTAGAAAACACATCCTAGAATCTAACCAAATATCGAAACCAGCAAACTAGAGGAGTCTAGCTACCGTGATAAGTTTTCTACCTAAGATCCGTGTCCTTCAGGTCTTCACTCCTCTTCTTAAGCTTCTTGAAGTCTCCTAGATCAACCTTGATGGGCGACCTCCTCGGTCCTAAATGATCCACCTGCAGGTTCTTGATTCAAACTCCTACTTAAAAAAGAAGCAAACTAAACAAACTAGTTTTCCAATCTAATTTGCTTAGATGATATGGTTATATTTAGTAGTAGTTTTCTATCTCAAATCCTTTGGTTTTCAACATATGAGAATGATAAGGATTTAACTAGAGGATGAACTCAAGAAGATGAGAGGAGAGGAGAGCAAGTGAAGAATGAATCTATGAAGAATGGCTAAGGCTTTTTTCCTTTTGTGATATGAAGTATATAATTTTCTTTTTTATTAAAAAATCCAACCATACTCCAATAGTATTTGCAATAAATACCAAATCTATGCTTCATCCATGCTTCATGTCATCTCATTCTTTTCCACCTCATTTTCTATTTTCAACAAAATAGAAAAATGCATGATGAGGTGTCATCTTCTAGAAAATATTTTGTATAAATACAAAATACTTTCTACCGTATATACATACGTGTATTCGTACCAAAATACGAATACCCAAGAGATAGAATACTACTGCTAATATAATACTAGTATTAAATCAATATTTGATTTAACAAACCGGCTTAAATATAAGCCCGCTAGTATTATCAACCGTCCGATCAAAAAACTGGATAACACTAGAATATACATATTAATGTAAGTCCACGTTGCTCACCCCGGTTCTTACGGGGAGGCAGAAACGGCGAAAAACAATTTTTTGGCACAAAGGCAACATGGACTAAAAGCCGGATCTTTGCTAAACTAGAAACTAGCAAACTACTAGAGACGTTAACTACTATGCCGTAGAAATTATACCTCACGAAACCGGTCCTTCGGGTCTTCTCTCCGCTGTCCGGCTCATCCATCCGCGCTCCGAGGGTCGATTCGGATCTAGGTCACCTCCGCGGCCTTCTTGAGTCGAAGACGATCCACCCGAGAGATGTACATCGAGCTCCACCTCGAGCCGGGGCAACTGGGGCAACAAGATCGCTAGTCTTGAAGTCCTAGGTTATGTAGAGGAGGTTGATGGAAGAATTTGTCTATGTGGATTCTTTTTCTCTCAACACATGAGATCAAAAGAATATTTCAAGAGGAGGAAGATGAAGGAGATCAAGTAACCATGGAGCTCTCTTTATTTCTTCTCACTTTCAAGAGAGAGAATGAAAAAAAAATAATGAAAATTATCCTCTAAAGAAAAAAGGCACCATGGTTGCAATAATACTAAAACATCATCATTACAAATCCTATCATGATAAAGTTGATGGCTACATTGACATGACCATTTTCATAATCCAAAATGAAAAAGAAAACTAAAGAAGAGTGTAGACCTCTCATGAAGGTCAAGGTCAACTTTGGTCAACGGGTCAACAAAGTCAAGAGTGGTCAAGGTGGTCAAATGGTCAAAGCAATTAGCCATCATAAAATTATCACTGAAAAGATTAGTAAGTAATGTCGCCGGCTCATAATGGTTTTGAACCGAACGAATTGCCAAAACCCTAATGAGCCTGCCACATAGCGGTTTTGGCCGAACCATCTGCCAAAACCCTAATGAGGCACCTCCCCCTTCATCGCTCCTCAAAACTGTGCATACACACCCGCATCCGCATTCCGTAGAATGAGAATGCACAGAAGACAAAACGAATCCATCCATGCAATACTAGGATCCGGCTTAAACCAAAGCCCACTAGTATTGCCTGCCCGAACAGCATACGCACACAAGTGCACGTAAGTGATCGCAGCCCTGCCGTAAAAACCATACGGCCTCTACACGTTTCGCTCAGTGCAGGGAAACTCTATGTGTGGGACTCTAAAGACTCGACACTACGTTGGCAGTGGGTTTAACCACAGACCGCAAGCGACACTAGCTGTACGTAATGGTCCCCAGGTAGATGTCGATAAGAAGGCCGATGAGGTAAACCCATCCGAACTCCTACTGAGCCTGTATGTGACAATCTCCGTACAGTCCGGTCTGTTCGTCTGATACATCGCATGGCGGGCCTAGGGGGCGGTAAACGCCAGTCCCCTAATAGCGGTACAAGTCGTGCCGGAGTGTAGCCCAGAACATCCTGAGATAACACTGGAAACCTACCAGTATATCTCGCTTGCCCTGGCCAGGGACTACTCGTGTAATGGCTCTCCTAGACACAGCGCGATGTCAACCCCCAATACCGGGAGAGACGAATCCTGTCTAACCGTCACTGCCTCCAAGTGCTTCGGGACTGCACCCAACTACTACCTGTTTGCACGACTCCTTTGAGCCGTGGAAGGGTAGTAATCTAAGTACAGTGGGAACATACTCGAGGCGAAGTGACAGTATCAAGTCAGCGGACTAAGCCGTACTCATGTCACCTGGGAACTGATAACCGACGATAGGTATAATACCATCCAACAGTTCCCGACGAGTCCTGTCCAGTGTACTCGTAACCTAACGAGCACCCGCATACTATCTCCAGTACGACGTAAGGATGGCTGTGGGACAGACCACCTCCCGAGCTGGGATGAGAAGCGTATACGCTAGTCTACTCCGGAGTATCGATGCCCCGTCTCGATAGTCCTACGAGTAGGGACCTGTATAAGGATGTGCTTGTAGATTACTTAGCCCCCACTAGTGTGACTGCCATCACAACGCTGGTAATCAAGCAAAGATCCTAAGGGCTCTACTAATATGTATAAGCGATATGCCAAAAGAAACACATGCACATATTGAAGTAGAAACAAACCAAGTAGCATACTACCATTTTGAGAAAGATTGTCTATACAACTGTGAATATCCCAAGCTTCCATTAAATAATATACAAGCTAGTATGATACAGTAATGGCCTCTAGGGCATATACACTAACAATCTCCCACTTGCACTAAGGCCATGTACTGGCGTATCGAAGACCTATCATCTCGATCAGCCGCTGGAACTGAGTCTGGGGTATGGCCTTCGTGAATGAATCAGCAGTGTTATCTTCCGTATTTACTCTCTTCATCTCGATCTCCCGGCGATCTACGATCCCCCTGATCAGGTGGTACCGCCTCAAAATGTGCCTGGACTTCTGATGGGACCTGGGTTCCTTCGCTAAAGTTATAGCGCCGTTGTTGTCACAATACAGTGGTATTGGATCAACACTGGTAGGAACCACCTGAAGCTCCGTGAGGAACTTCTTCATCTAGACAGCTTCTTTTGCGGCATCGCAAGCAGCTATGTACTCTGCTTCCATAGTTGAGTCAGCAACGGTCTCCTGCTTGGAACTCTTCCAGCAAACCGCCCCTCCATTGAGGGTAAAGACATAACCCGACATGGACTTGGAGTCATCCTTGTCACTCTGGAAGCTGAAGTCAGCAAAGGCCTCGATCTGGAGGTCTTTTCCTCCATACACCAAGAACATCTCCTTAGTCCTTCTCAGGTACTTGAGAATGTTCTTTACTGCTATCCAGTGTTTCTCCCCTGAGTCCGACTGATACCGGCTTACAACGCTTAATGCGTATGCTACATATGGTCTGGTACATAACATCGCATACATTATAGAGCCTACCGCAGATGCGTAAGGTATAGATGACATGCGAGCCCTTTCCAAATCAGTCTTGGGAGACATCTCTTTGGAGAGGGTGATTCCGTGACAAGCCGGTAGATTACCGCGCTTGGAATCTTCCATATTAAATCGTTTTAGTATGGTGTCTATGTACCTTGACTGTGAAGGTCCCAACATCCTCTTAGATCTATCACGATAGATCTGGATCCCCAGAATGTAGTTGGCATCGCCCAGGTCCTTCATGGAGAACCTTTGTAACAAGAATCCTTTGACTGACTGTAGCATAGGAATATCATTTCCTATTAGGAGAATGTCATCCACGTACAAGACGAGGAATACCACAGTTCTCCCTACAATCTTACTGTAAATGCATGGTTCATATGGGTTCTTGATAAAGTCGAATTCCTTGACAGTATCATCAGAGCAGATATTCCAACTCCGCGATGCCTGCTTCAGTCCATAGATGGACTTGAGCAACTTGCACACTTTACCGCTGCTCCCACTCTAAATGAATCCCTCCGGCTGATCCATAAAGACGCATTCTTCCAAATTTCCATTTAGGAAAGCCGTCTTTACGTCCATCTGTCAGATCTCATAATCGTGGAAGGCAGCAATGGCAAGGAGGATCCGAATGGATTTGAGCATAGCCACTGGAGAAAAAGTCTCGTCATAGTCCAAACCAGGTCTTTGACGAAAACCCTTTGCTACAAGTCTAGCTTTATAGGTTTCAACCTGCCCATCTACACCAATCTTCTTTCTGAAGATCCATTTGCAGCCTACGGGTTTTACCCCTTCTGGAGCAAAGTCCAAAGTCCAAACTTTGTTGGTGTACATGGACTCCATCTCGGTCCGTATTGAATCCAACCATTTTACCGAGTCACCGCTTTGAATGGCTTGCTAGAAACTATTAGGCTCACCATAGTCAATGGTGCAATCCTTTCTATCTCCGTCTATGAGAAAACCGTAGTATCTCTCGGGCAGATGAGACTGCCTACTACTCCTGCGGAGTGGCGCTGGGATGTCCGGTTCTCCTGAACCTTCTGGTTCTTCCAAGATTTCAGTAATAGCTTGTGGTTCTGGAATTTCTTCCAGTTCTACTACGCTCCCACTTTCACCTTTCTCTAAAAACTGATGTTCCAGAAAGTGAGCATGACGAGAAACAAAAACCTTTTGTTCCTCTGCGTAATAGAAGAAATACCCCCTGGAGTTCTTTGGGTATCCCACAAACTTACACAGTACTGAGCGTGCCTCGAGCTTGTCCGCATGCTGCTTTTTTACAAAAGCTGGACATCCCCATATCTTCAGATATTGAAGATGGGGTTTCTTCCCACACCACATCTGATATGGTGTGGTAGGCACAGTCTTGGAGGGAACCTTGTTCAAGAGATATGCAGCTGATTCTAGTGCATAACCCCAGAAGGATCGCGGCAACTTAGCCTTACTCATCATGGAACGAACCATATCCAATAGGGTTCAATTCCTCCTTTCCGATACACCGTTGTGTTGTGGTGTGTATGGAGGAGTAAGCTGAGAGAGAATTCCATTCTCTTTTAAGTAGCCCAGAAACTCGGCACTCAAGTTTTCACCACCTCGATCAGATCTCAGTGTCTTGATACTTTTGTCTGTTTGTTTTTCAACTTCATTCTTGTATTCCCGAAATTTCTCAAAGGTCTCGGATTTATGCTTCATCAAGAAGACATGCCCATACCTAGAGAAATCATCTGTGAAAGTAATGAAGTATGAATAACCACTTCACGCATGTGTAGACATTGGACCATACACATCACTGTGTATGAGTCCCAAGAGCTCATTTGCTCTTTCTCCGTGTCCAGTGAACGGAGTCTTTGTCATCTTTCCCATGAGACAAGATTCACAAGTGGCATAAGACTGGTACTCGAACGGATCCAAGTATCCTTCTTTATGTAACTCTGTCAACCATGTCTCATTAATGTGACCCAGTCTACAATGCCATAAGAAAGCCTGATTTAATTCCGGAGACTTTCTTTTAAGTGTTTTCTGGACACTGAAGATCTGAGCTTGATTCAATACGTATATCCCATTTTGTAATGTACCTGACCCAATCAGAACTTGATTTAGGTGGATGTTGACTACATCGCTTACAAAAGTAAAATCATATCCTTCCTTAGAAAGTAAGGATACAGATATGATATTACAAGTCGCACCTGGTACATAAAAACAGTCACGCAGAATCAATATCTGCCCAGTTGTCAGTCCTAGATGATATTCCCCTACGGATTCAGCATACATGCTCATTCCGTTAGCAACCCTGAGAGTCATATCACCTTTCCTGATAACCCTACGGTTTCTCAGAGCCTGTAACGAATTACAGATATGAGATCCTGATCCGGTATCCAATACCCAGGAAGTAGGGTTAACTGACATACAGTTCTCTATTATAAACACACCCGAAGCCGAAGCCACAACATGCTTCGAATTCTGGCTACTGGCTATACAAGCCCTGCAATCCTTCTGCCAATGTTCATTCCTGTAACAATAGGAACATCCCTCTTTTACTACATCCAGTCCCAAAACTTCCGCCCTTCCCTTTCTTTCTACTTTCTTGGTTTTCTTCAGGGTAGTAGGTAGAGACTGTTGAACTAAGTTAGTGTCTGACCCGTTCTTCAACGTGGTTTTCAGGTCCGTGAGCTCAAAAGAGCTGGTCTCTGTAAGGACGTTGCCCCTTACAGATGACCCGATAGCCAACCTCGCTGGAAGCAATTCGTTCGAGGTCTCATATCTTGCGATACGAGATTGCTCTCCATATAAATCTTTGTTATGGAGGAAGATAGAAACTAAGTTCATCTTCTCGTGCTGCCTCTGGTATGCACCATCAACTTAGGCCAACACGAGGCACTTGGCTTTCGCACAGTCTTCTTCCGATGTCCTACGGATATCAATATCCGTGACAGGGGAAACTGGACCTGAGACGGCAGGGGTTGGATTAATTAAGAGGTGTCCCAGCTTGTCATGGGCAATGGACATCTGGACAGATCTTTGCCAGTCATAACAGTCAGATTCAGTCATTTTATTATTTAGATGTAACCTATGTCTGGTCACTGGGTCGCTGCAATTAAGAGAGAGAGAAGAAAACACTTTAGCATGATGCTCTTGCAAGTTTAGATTGGTTTTTAATTTATCTAAACAGGATGGCTCCCACTGTCTCTCGAATCCCTCCTCAAACCATAAAGGAAGAATTAGTCGGGATCAATCTCACCATACAATACTTGCTTAACCGTTCAGCCAGGCTGGTGTCGGTATTTCGAGGGAGGTTTTCCAACGTTTTCACGAAGTTCCTTAATTAAGTAACCTCTTTTCCCTGTGGGCGTAGCCCCACTAACACCTTTCTAGACACCTACTTGGTTTATAGCATTGATTGTTAAGTGAGAAAGTTCCGGAGGAGTAGCATATACTCACAGTAGGATCGGGATTCAAATATCATCGCGTGACAAAACTGAAGGAATCCTACCAGAATCATCACACTCTAAATGGTATGCAGCGCTAGCAAGTTTCAGTTCTTTTGAAACTCCCGATGTGGATTTTTGCCCCATGCTCTTATGACCTTGACGAAGGCCAACATATCATAAGTCACATGTCAAGTTCTACCCGTCATTGTCCAGGTTAATTTGAACCCACCCGTACATACCCTTGACGAAGGCCAAAATAGTAGTATGACTGTCCCAAACCAACACATTTATCTATGCTACAGATAAATATTCAGCAGCTACCAATCACTATGCCTTGGCGAATGTCAAAATACATAGCTTGAATACTACTGACTATTTAACTGAAATGACGGAGGGCTACGAATGGTTTTGGCGAAACCGTGAACGTAGTGAACTTGATATAATCGAAGGAACCTGATAGCTTTTAAAAGGAGTGGTTCAAGCTCCGCGTTTAAAAGCTGGCTTTTGAAAAGAACCGAGTGGTTTTGAAAGTGTTCCAATGACTTTTACTTGGTTTATTTTCTTGCATTAATTCCAATGCGTCCCATCATTTAATCCTACCATTGCAGAAAACAACGAAAATATGACGTACGCTTATGCCATCCGCATTCGCCACGGGGTCCCGTCATCACCCGTTAGGTTACTTAACTAACGACAGAACGGGGGCTGGACTAGCGCGGATGCAAAACATAAGCAACACCTAAATAGATATCATATAGATATATATAAACATTCGTCACATGCAATGATAGCCATTCCAGATCACAGATGAATACAATGGATATACTAGGAATCCGCAATTCGTACGAGCCTGTAACGAAGAACGGATTACACGGTCGCGATGAATAGACAAACCCCACCCTAGACCCCTACGGGTGCGGCAAACTACCCGCCAAGTACCCGAAGCGAAGCAACCTCCCTCAACACGGTGAGTAGGCCACTCGGCACTTCGAGATACCAGGTAGTTTGTGCACCCCACCTTGGGTCTATCCTAGGAGCAAAAATAGTAAAATGAAATTATACAATGACGGCTACAACCCCGACCCGGTTGTACAGCCAAACAAATAATATTACATCAATTTACATATTACAAGAATTGAAAGAATAAGAAAACTCTCATCTCACAACCCCCGGCTATTCATCCGCGACAATCCAATGAATTCATATACACAAACCATCAATATTACAGATCACAGATATGTATAACCCCCACTAATCGACGTATAGCGATTAGCAGACGTTCAATATATATATCACATCACAGATAATATCCATTAGCCAAAGTCTACGGAATATCGATAAAAATACGGATTTGTAACCACCCCAAAAATCAATTTGTTCTCTGGAAAATCTGGGTAGAAACAATATGTACTAAAAATCCTAAAACAGCCAACTAAGCACACTGTACCAAACTCGGTCTACGGCCGAGTCAACTCGGCCGCAGATCCGTGGCAAGAAGCATGTTCTTGCCGCGGAAGCGCGGCGCTTTGACCGGTTCAGTGGACCATTTTTTGGTCTGTGTCTTTAGAAAACCCTGAGCCGATTTTTCATATATTTTAAATTACTTTTTGAACAGTATAAAAAATCGGCAGAAAGTTAAATTTTCCGAACTTGTTTTGCGAATTTTTTCCGATCGATATTCTAAATACTTTGCTAACTTGATAGTTTATGTTTAGCTAGGCTCTGATACCAATGTAAGTCCACGTTGCTCACCCCGATTCTTACGGGGAGGCGGAAACGGCGAAAAACAAATTTTTGGCACAAAGGCAACATGGACTAAAAGCCGGATCTTTGCTAAACTAGAAACTAGCAAACTACTAGAGGCGTTAACTACTATGCCGTAGAAATTATACCTCACGAAACCTGTCCTTCGGGTCTTCTCTCCGCTGTCCGGCTCATCCATCTGCGCTCCGAGGGTCGATCCGGATCTTGGTCACCTCCGCGGCCTTCTTGAGTCGAAGACGATCCACCCGAGAGATGTACACCGAGCTCCACCTCGAGCCGAGGCAACTAGGGCAACAAGATCGCCAGTCTTGAAGTCCTAGGTTATGTAGAGGAGGTTGATGGAAGTATTTGTCTATGTGGATTCTTTTTCTCTCAACACATAAGATCAAAAGAATATTTCAAGAGAAGGAAGATGAAGGAGATCAAGCAACCATGGAGCTCTCTTTCTTTCTTCTCACTTTCAAGAGAGAGAATGAAAAAAAAAATAATGAAAATTATCCTCTAAAGAAAAAAGGCACCATGGTTGCAATAATACTAAAACATCATCATTACAAACCCTATCATGATAAAGTTGATGGTTACATTGACATGACCATTTTCATAGTCCAAAATGAAAAAGAAAACCAAAGAAGAGTGTAGACCTCTCATGAAAGTCAAGGTCAACTTTGGTCAACGGGTCAACAAAGTCAAGAGTGGTCAAGGTGGTCAAATGGTCAAAGCAATTAGCCATCATAAAATTATCACTGAAAAGATTAGTAAGTAATGTCTCCGGCTCATAATGGTTTTGAACCGAACGAATTGCCAAAACCCTAATGAGCCTACCACATAGCGGTTTTGGCCGAACCATCTGCCAAAACCATAATGAGGCACCTCCCCTTTCATCGCTCCTCAAAACTGTGCATACACACCCGCATCCGCATTCCGTAGAATGAGAATGCACAGAAGACAAAACGAATCCATCCATGCAATACTAGGATCCGGCTTAAACCAAAGCCCACTAGTATTGCCTGCCCGAACAGCATACGCATACAAGTGCACGTAAGTGATTGCAGCCCTGCCGTAAAAACCATACGGCCTTTACACGTTTCGCTCAGTGCAGGGAAACTCTGTGTGTGGAACTCTAAAGACTCGACACTACGCTGGCAGTGGGTTTAACCACAGACCGCAAGCGGCACTAGCTATACGTAACGGTCCCCAGGTAGATGTCAATAAGAAGGCCGATGAGGTAAACCCATCCGAACTCCTACTGAGCCTGTATGTGACAATCTCCGTACAGTCCGGTCTGTTCGTCTGATACATCGCATGGCGGGCTTAGGGGGGCGGTAAATGTCAATCCCCTAATAGCGGTACAAGTCATGTCGGAGTGTAGCCCAGAACACCCTGAGATAACACTGGAAACCTACCAGTATATCTCGCTTGCCCTGGCCAGGGACTACTCATGTAATGGCTCTCCTAGACACAGCGCGATGTCAACCCCCAATACCGGGAGAGACGAATCCTGTCTAACCGCCACTGCCTCCAAGTGCTTCGGGACTGCACCCAACTACTACCTATTTGCACGACTCCTTTGAGCCGTGGTAGGGTAGTAATCTAAGTACAGTGGGAACACACTCGAGGCGAAGTGACAGTGTCAAGTCAGCGGACTAAGCTGTACTCATGTCACCTGGGAACTGATAATTGACGATAGGTATAATACCATCCAACAGTTCCCGACGAGTCCTGTCCAGTGTACTCGTAACCTAACGAGAACCCGCATACTATCTCCAGTACGACGTACTGATGGCTGTGGGACAGACCACCTCCCGAGCTGGGATGAGAAGCGTATACGCTAGTCTACTCCGGAGTATCGATGCCCCGTCTCGATAGTCCTACGACTAGGGACCTGTATAAGGATGTGCTTGTAGATTACCCAGCCCCCACTAGTGTGACTGCTATCACAACGCTGGTAATCAAGCAAAGATCCTAAGGGCTCTACTAATATGTATAAGCGATATGCTAAAAGAAACACATGCACATATTGAAGTAGAAACAAACCAAGTAGCATACTACCATTTTGAGCAAGATTGTCTATACAACTGTGAATATCCCAAGCTTCCATTAAGTAATATACAAGCTAGTATGATACAGTAATGGCCTCTAGCGCATATACACTAATAATCGAAATATGTATATGTAAATTATTAAATCAATACCTGATTTAATAATCCGGCTTAATCCTAAGCCGGCTAGTATTATCATTCAATCGGAACCCTGCTCGATCGAAAACCTGGATGACATTAGAATATACATATCGAAATATGTATATATAAACTATTAAATCAATACCTGATTTAATAATCCGGCTTAATCCTAAGTTGGCTAGTATTATCATTCGATCGAAACCCTACACGTATAAATATACGGCCACCACATCGTTTCACCTGAATCAGAGAAACCCTCTGTGTGGGACTCTAAAGACTCGACAGTACGCTGGCAGTAGGTTTAACCACAAGCATATCAGCTGCACTAGCTGTACGTAATGGCTACCCAGGTACCTGTAGAAAAGGCCGACGAGCAAGCTCATTCGAACCCCTACTGAGCCTGTCCGTGACAATCTCTGTACAGTCCGGTCTCTTCGTCTAAGAGTATCGCATACCGGATCTAGGGGTGGTAAACGTCAGACCCCTACTGACCCGATAAGTCGTGTCGATATGGCTCAGGACCAATCCAAGAAACTACCGATCTAACATCAGTAAATCTCAACTGTCTTGGCCAAGATCTTATGGTTCTGGCCAACCGGATACAGTGCGACATCGACTCCCAATTCCGGGAGAGACGAATCCCTGAAAATGACTTACTACCTTTATGTGGCTCGGAATTATACACAACCAAAACCTTTTTGCACGACTCAGTAGAGCCGTGGTAAGGTAATGATCAAAGTACAGTGAGAACTCACATGAGACAAATGATGATCTCAGGTCTAAAGACTAATCTGTACTCATGTCACCTGAGAACCGCTATATGACGATAGGTATAATACCATCTAGAGGTTCTCTGTGAGTCCGTCTAGTGTACTTACCCCTAGTGAGCACCTGTATAAAATCTTAGGTGATCACACCAATGGCTGTGGGACCAACCACTTCCCCTCGTCGGGGTTTAGAAACGTATACACAAGTCTAATCTGAAATATCGATACCCGGTCTCGATACTCCTGCGACTTGAGACCTTTAAGGATGTGCTTATGGACTATCCAGCTCCCAAAAGTATGATCGCCATCATAACGCTGGCAGTCAAGCAAAATCCTACGGGTTTTATCAACATGTATCCGCCATATGTGATATCGAGTATAACATATGCATATGTTAGGATAAAGTCAAACCAGAATAGTATACTACAGTCTTTATCAATACGTGTAAGCAATATAAAGCAACAAGAGAAAGAAATACACATATTAAGACAAAAATAACTTAAATAATATATTATATACAACTGAGCAAGATTGTCATGTACATACATATCCCTAACATCGTATACTATACAGGCCTCTACGGCATACATATCCAACATTAATGATTGGCTTGATCCCTTATGGAGTCGTCACTCGCCTCTCTTGAACCTTATAATCAAGTCGATCCCTTAATGACCGCCTTTATCCCTTATGGAATCGTCTCTTACCTCCCTTGAACTTTATAATCAAGTCAATATTTTCCCTTGATGAGAGCACATTTCTATTTATAGCATAGAATTAATCTTCTCCCACTTAGATTAGGATTAACATAAATCTCCTTTATTCTTATCTAATGGAATATTATCTCTTATTTAAATTTAAATCTAAATCTATACTTAAATAAGAGATTTATCTATAAGAATATTTTCTTTTATCTAAATCTATATTTAGATAAAAGATTTATCCTATTTCTATCTATAATAACTAACAATTTAAATTTAAACTAATCTCAACAATTTCAACGTTAGTTTAAATCTAATTAGAACCTTGAAAATTTGTTGCCTTCATCTTGTATCCTTAGTTGTTCTTCCCGTTTTCTCTGCTGGCATAATCTTTCTTCAGAATTGCAAAACTGGTGTTATCACGGTTTTTAACTAGAACTGAGAAACTGTTGCAACCTTCCTACCGAGATCGTCCTTTCTCACACTTGAGTACTTGAATAGAAGCCAAAATAGATTTGAACTTTTCCGTAGGAATGATCTTCGTTAGTATGTCCTCCGGATTCACCTTAATATCGATCTTTTTCAAATCGATCTCCTTCTCGGCCCACTTCCTTATTTTGTGATACCGCACGTCGATATGCTTAGTTCAACTGTGGTATACTTGATTTTCGCCAAGTGAATGATGCTTTGACTATCACAAAACAAAGAAACCGTCCCCTTATCGAAGCCGAACTCGCCAACTAGGCCCTATAACCATAAGGCCTTCTTAGATGCTTCTACTGCGGCTATGTATTCTGCCTCCATTGTTGAGAGCGCCACGGTATCCTGAAGTATCGACTTCCAACTGATGGGAGATTCTACAACTGTATATATATAGGTTGTAAGAGATCTTCTCTTGTCCAAGTCCCCAGTGTAATCCGCATGTACGTATCTTTGCAACTGGCTCGATTTATTTTCTGAATTGTGAATAATAAACCGAGATCTTTAGATCCTTTTAGATACCTAAGTATCCATTGTACAGCTTTCCAATGAAACCTGTCTGGATTTGACATGTACCGACTAACCAAACTTACCGCATAGGATATGCCTAGACGTGTGCATACCATAGCGTACATCAGCGATACCACCGCACTTGCATATGGTACTCGAGACATCTTTTCCTTCTCCTCTGCTGATTTTGGACACTCTTGGAAGATAACTTGAAATGACCAGCGATATGGGTGCTCACCTGTCTTGAGTCTCTCATGTTGAAACTCTCTAACACCTTTTCAATATATCTGGTTTGGAATATCCATAGCTTTCCAGCCTTCCTGTCTCGAATAATTTCCATCCTATGAACCTTTTTTGCTTCACCTAAATCCTTCAAGTCAAATTCCGCGCTCAATGAAGTTTTGAGTGCATTTATTTCCGCTATACACTTAACCGCGATCAACATGTCATCGACATATAGGAGTAGATATATCGACGACCCATCTTTAAGCCACTTCGAGTAACGCAACTATCATACTCACATCGAGAGTAGTTGACCTTCCTTATAAAAGAATCGAAGCGTTTGTACCACCGCTTGGGAGATCGCTTCAACCCATATAAAGACCGATTGAGCTCACATACATGATCCTTGTTTCCTGATTTAAAATCAGGAAAACCTACGGAGGAGGCATTACGTGCTAGCATGTGACCATCGGTCACGTGTTGGCACGTGACATCTAGAAGCAGCGGCACAAAGCACTTCCATTCCCTGATTAAAAGTCAAAAAGAAGCTCCGGAAGAAGCATCACGTGCTAGCACGTGACCAGCGGTCACGTGTTGACACGTGATGGCTAAGCAACGGCAAAGAACAGAGCGCAGAAGGAAGGGAAGCCCATTCCAGGGGGGGTCATGTGCGCACACGTGACCGGCCTCAAGAGCCCTATTTCTTTAACAGAATTAAATTCTGAAGGTCATTCAAATCTTTCTAAAGGAGAATGATTATTTAGAACCGATTGGATTAAAAATCTAAAGGTGATTAAATATCACCTATTTATGGAAAAGTCTTGAACTTGGAAAGATTTCCCCTTAAAATCTAACCGAAATAGCAAAGAAATATCTTTGGATTTAAAATCCAATGGTGAATAAAATTCACCTAACAATCCAAAGGTCCAGAGGAATGATGAATACAAATCAAATCTCTCAATGAATGATTCACTAAAACTAATTGATTCTGCTCCTTCTCCTATAAATAGGAGCCAAGAGATACACAGGGAGAGACGTATACAGGGACATAGACAGAGACATAGAGAGGAAAAGAAAGAGAGCCTTAAGACTTTGGAAGAATTTGATCTGCTGCAGAAGAAAACTTTAGGTAAGAAAGGGAAGGCTTTTTAAAAAGAGAATTTAATTCTCAAAAGAGTTTAACTCTTATATTAAAAAGAAGAACTTAGTTCTCTCTTTAGTAGAGGATCTGCAAAGTGCACATCTCCCCATGAATTGAGAATTTAATTCCCATTGGGTTGAGATCCTGCCATGCAGAGCCAAAGCATAGAGAGGGAATGGAAGTTTGAGAATTTAATTCTCACGGAACTATAGGAATTTAATTCCTTTGAAATAAAATTAGGGTTTAACCCTATGTTATAGGAATTTAATTCCTTCAAAATGAACAGAACCAGGGTTTAACCCTAGTTAAGAACTTAATTCTGTCAAAATAACAGGAATTTAATTCCCTTAAGAAAGAAGAAATTAGGGTTTCACCCTATGACAGAACCCAATTCCTCACATATATGGGAATTCAATTCTTACAGAAGACAAATTAGGGTTTAACCCTATCTAAGAGTAATTCTTCAGAAGAAAGTGGGAATTTAATTCCTCTAAAGTTATTATTAGGGTTGAACCCTATGATAGAATCCAGTTCTTCGCATATATGAGGAATTTAATTCCTACAGAAAAAAAAGTTAAAGTTCAACTCTATCTAAGAATATAATTCTTCAGAAGAAAGTGGGGATTTAATGAAGAATTTGATTCTTAAGCAAACATGCAAAGAAGCAGGGTCGCGTGCTACCACGTGACCCCTGAAAAGCTCCACAGGGGAGGGCGCCCTCACGTGCTACCACGTGACCCCTCTTGCCTTAGTGTTTAACACTAAATTGGAACCTCTGAATCCAGTGTTCAACACTGATTTACCTTAGTGTTCAACACTAATTGAAGAACTTTATTTGCAGTATTTAACACTGAATTTCTTAGTGTTAACATTAAATTAAACCTCTGTTAACAGGGTTTAATATTAATTTTCTCAGTGTTCAACACTAAATTAAAATCTTTGTGACCAGTGTTTAACACTGATTATCTTAGTGTTTAACACTAATTTGAGATTTCTGCTGCCAGTGTTTAACACTGATTTGTTTTAGTGTTTAACACTAATTTGAAAGCCCCTGTTACTGGTGTTTAACACCAACTATCTTTTAGTGTTAAACATTAACTTGTCAATCTCATTCCCAGTGTTCAACACTGGTTGGCCTTTAGTGTTTAACACTAGCTTCAGCCCAATTGGCTAAGTTCTAAAGGCAAAGCCTCTCCTTCAATGGACCAACAGAAAGCCAATATTCCAAACATGATTGGACTTAGCCCAAGATGGCCATAAGTCCTCAATCCAAACTTAACTGGGCCAATTGGCTCATAACATAATTGATTGGTCTTGGTCCCAAATTGGGCCAAAGACTATTTAATCTACCTCGGTTCAAGGGTACATCTTTTCACTCCTTTGATACTTGGCGTTGTAATTCCTCAACGTCTTCAAAGAGGTGACGGGTCCCGATGACCACACATTGATACGGACTGTGGGGTCCTTAAACTCATGGACTATGACGTCCTTAACCTTGACCGGGATGTCTTAAAACTAACATCAGACTGTGGGGTCCTTAAACCCATGGACTATGACGTCCTTAACCTTGACCGGAATGTCTTAAAACTAACAACGGACTATGACGTCCTTAACCTAGACCGGGATGTCTTAAAACTCGGACTGTGGGGTCCTTAAACCCATGGACTATGACGTCCTTAACCTTAACCGAAATGTCTTAAAACTAACAACGGACTATGACGTCCTTAACCTTGACCGAGATGTCTTAAAACTAACATCGGACTGTAGGGTCCTTAAACCCATAGACTATGACGTCCTTAACCTTGACCGGAATGTCTTAAAACTAACAACGGACTATGATGTCCTTAACCTTGACCGGAATGTCTTAAAACTAACAACGGACTATGACATCCTTAACCTTGACCGCAACGTCTTAAAACTAACATTGGACCGCAATGTCCTTAAACTACCTATGGACCGCAATGTCCTTAAACTACCTATGGACCGTGATGTCACTAAACTAAATAACAGGACTCCCTTAATTGCTCTATTGTTGGATTTAAACGATCACGTTTAAGTCGATCTTAGTCTAAAAACTAGGCTAACGTGTCCTTAACAAACGTTTAAGTTGATCTTAGTCTCCAATGAGACTAACGTATCCTTAAACCCAAACCCCCAAACCCAAATCTAAGATAATACGGATTTGGACTAGTTCACGTCCTACGGGCGACGACATAACTCAGTCTCCGTATACAATCCACGGGCAACTAAACACAAAATAAACACACACGACACGAAATGACCATCTGGAGAAGGAGAAAGTGGTTACCGCAGTGCGGTAGCGTAATTAACTGCAGGGGCTTGCGCCTGCAGTGAAGAGCATCCCCACAATCAAAAACCCCTCAAGCGAGGGGGAATCTGACGAAGTCTGCTACATCGGACGAATCCGTTTAAACCTTCGATATACGGTGCCATAAATCAACTTGGCATCTTCGGAGAGATAGACGGATAGCACCAATTAGCATCTGTCCCGAATCTCAGGCGAGACGCCCCGCGTCGCCGCCGTCTTTCGGAGGGGAACAATCCTCCTTACCGGGCTCTATAAATCCTTCAGGTTGCTTTATGAAGATTGTTTCTTCCAACACCCAATGCAGAAATGCCGTTTTCATGTCCATTTGCTCCAACTCTAAATCTTAAGTAGCTACCTTCGGCAACAACAATCAAATAGACGTATGCTTGATTACCGGCGAGAAATCTCGTTGTAATCAACCCCCTCCTTCCGAGCAAAACCCTTCGCAACTAAATGTGTCTTGTATTGCTTGTTTTCCTTTTTCCTGAATGCCCACTTGCAGCCAATAGACCTTTTGCCTTTCGTTAGGTCTGTTAATCTCCACATACTATTCTTTCGAAGTGACTCCATCTTCTCTGTCATCGCCACGGTCCATCGATCCCTATTCTCTTGCCTAATGACCTCCTGATATGAGCTGAGATCTCCGCTTTCAATGTCTAAAGCGTATGTGAGCATGTCTTCAAAACCGTACTTGACTGGTGCCTTATGAGTACGTGTTGATCTTCTTACTGCTATTGCATGAGGGTATTGTTGGGGTTGGTCCTCACCTTCTGTCTCTGAAATATGCCCGTCCATCTCCGCATCAATGGGCTGTAATTGTGCTTCAGTGTCCGTAACCTTATGAGCGACATATAACTTCACCTCTACCTAATCATTATCCTTGATACTCCACCTGCCTTCTTATTACCTTCAGCCATGTCTTTCAACATGGAATCCTCATCGAAGATTGCATCTCGGCTGGTGAACGCCTTTTTGTTTTCTAGATCTCATAACTTATAACTTTTAACACAAAGTTTGAATCCCAAGAAAACACCTCTTTGACTTTGATTCCAGCTTGGTCCTATCATTTTGATTCACAAGCGAGTAGACAGGGCATCCAAACACTCGTAGAGAATCGTAACTGTAACAACCTAGTTCATTTATACCAATTCCAGTTCCCGTATTTACTTATCTATGGTATTTTCTTGATTTATCGTGTTTTGGGTGCGATTGGTATGTTACATTTTACATTGCATTTGACCTGACCCGCTTGCTTGAACCGGTTTGATTCATATTTATGAATTACTCTAAATTGTTACGTAGACTGTGCATTTTCATATTTAGTGCATACTGGCATTTCATCTGGCATTGCATCTTCTACCATATAACATTTTAGGCCACGTAAAATATTTTAAAATTACATAACATGGTCTGCATGATACTCTTAACCCCGTGGTAGCATCCGCGCATCTTGTTCTCGTCCCGTTCAGTGAAACGGACATATTTGGATTGCTACGCGCACGTACGCGCATCCGTTCTTGGGGGTATGCATTTTCGTTACCTGAGCATTCATTTTGAATTTTGAAAGTCGCATATATTTTTCGTATTTTAAAACTGAAATTTTAGACCCGACCCGGGCGCGTTTTGAAATATTTTGTATACCGCCAAAATTCAAATTAATTAATTTAATATCTTTATATTTTATCCAGCTTTTAAAATTTCGATAACAAACAAAAATCTTTTTAGAATTTAAAATCCTAATCTTAACTAAAACCCAGCTCAAACCCCATCTCTCCTCCACTGTCAAGTGGCCCCCACTCTCCCCCCCTCTCTTTCTTTTCTCTTTCTCTCTCTCTCCCTCTCTCTCTCCCCGCGCCCAGTCTCCCCCTCTCCTCACTAACAAACAAATCTCTTTCTCCTCACTATTTATCTCTCGCTCTCGCCTCTCGATCTCGCTTTCTCTCCCCTCTCAGATTCTCTCTCTCCTCTCTTTCTTTATCTCTCTCTCTCTCTCCCTGTATATTATATATTCATCGAGACTTGCGAACCCTAGCCGTCGCCTTCTTCGCCTGCCTCGCCGTCGACGACGCCCCTCCCGACCTCGTCTTCATCCTCCCCTCGTTCTCACCTTCCTCTGCTCATCTCCCCGAGCCCTGCACACACCCAGAAACCCAAACCCGAGCACCCCCTGCACACCGCCAGCGAAGATCACCGGAGTTGATCTCGTCATCACCCCCTCGTTCCCTGAATCCAGTACAACCCAGTGAGCCACTCCCTTCATTCTCTCCCCTTCTCTCCTCCTTCTTTCTTTTCTTTCCTTTCATTCTGTTTTTACAAATAATAGTTCTCTGTCTTCTGTAGATCGCCTCGCCGGAGCTCCGTCGACCTCGTCGACACCCTCACAACTCCTCTCTGCAACCCAGTGAGCTTCCTCTTCTTCTCAATCTCTTCTTCCTCTTTCCTTTCTTTTCTTTCTTTCTTTCTGTTCTTTGCTTTTCTTTTCTTTAAATTCTTGGTTCTCTGTTTTTTAGTTTGCCGGAGCCGGACGCGACGTCGACGATCCAGACGTCGTACCTGACTTGTGTGATCACCTTTGTGCGTTGTTTGGAACCGTTCCGTGTACCGTGAGCGCGTCATGACTTTTTACCGATGTGAGACGTTCCGTTTCTTGATCCGTCGAGGCAAGTTAATCTTGCTACATGCTATATAACTCATTATGTATCTATTTAAATAAATATTATACCTGTAGTTTAAATCTAGTACCCCATGTTTAATTTTATAACGTTTCGATATTCCGTTTGCATCCGTTTATATCATTTTAGATCTAGGTCATGGAAAACCTATCTTGTTGCATATTAGATTACAATATACTGCACCCATATCAATATTTATATCACATAGTGCTTAGTTGTACATCCCATAATACCATTTTATAGTTTATAACTTTTCGGATACCCGTTTGCATCCATCTCGTCTAATATATATATAATTGCATCCATAAATCACATTAATACATAATACTGTGATATTAACATTCCATGTTTAATAAAGTGCATCCTAATTAGTGTTGGAACTATAACTTTAACCCTAATCGATAACTGTGCATCCATATCTTTGAATTTATATCTTTTTGCATACTATATCACATTATTCCATTTTATTGTTATATTGGTACCCCATACTTCTTTTTGTGTATCCATGCTTATTACAATTTGATTATGAGCACCCACATGATACTTGTGCACCCCCTGACATGACCCGATACCTTACTACTGACATGACTTAATACTTGTGCACTACTTGACATGATTTGATCCTTGTACACTACCTGACATGACCTGATATACCACCGTTTGACATGTTATCTGATCTTGTTACTAATGCCGACAATCTTGACCTGTTGTCCCTACGGACATTTCCTGTTGTCTATCCAGACAAACATGTACTTGCCTGATCCTGTGTTGGCATTAACTCCAGATTTATCAATACCTGACTTGAACACATAACTTGGGGGTATGGGGAAATCAATGATGAAACCTGATTTGTAACTCGACAGTTCGATGCCTTTACTGATCAGTCTTACGGGCTAGGCCAGTCCCGGGATGATGCTACTGGATCATTCGTCGTTACATACTACCTTTTACTGCCTAGCGGCACGTCTCGGATTCAGCCCGAGAGTCTTTGACCATGGTCCCGGACACGCACGTAATACTATTGAATTATATCGACGATTCATCAAATTGATTTCAAAGACTTGAGACTAGTTAACCTAGTAGACCGGTTTAGATTACTCACTGCACACCACCTGTGCCTTACCCTTCACTGTCCTTATTTATATTACTGTTATACCTGTTTTACCATTTATACTCATACCTGCATGACTTGCTTCTCCTTGATGTATTATTGCTTGATATTATGACGCACTGATGTCTGGGTTTTGCATGGCCCAGATTCTTTACCTTTGCTGCAGGCCGAGCCAGAGTATTTCAGTGAACAGGACGAACAGTGAGGACCTGCTATTAGTTTATTTTACTTTCCTTTCAGCATTTTCATTCCTGATGTGAGCCCGCATTATGGGACGTACATTCCAGTTTATTCTTGTATTGTATCTTTTTGCTTCCGCGTTATTTTATTCTTGACTCGTTTATTCTTTCTTATGGACATGTGTTAGATAGTTTATTATTGTTCTTGATATCTCTACAGCCGTAATGTGACTGTGGAGGGATATTTCCTATCCACAAGTAGCATGGTTGGCTCTGTTACGTGCCTATCTTAGCGTACTCTAGGAAGCGGGGCATAACAGAGTTTGTTTGGTATCAGAGCCATAGGATCTAGGTTAATCGGGTTTGATTCTTTTGTAGTTGGGTATTGGACCCAATACAAGAATCAGAATATTCGGGATTAGGAACATGTCCTGCTACTTTGCCATCTAGCCATTTTTGAATCTTAACTTCCTCCTAATTTCACCTTGACGATATGCAAACCTCTTTTGCATCTCGACTTGAAACATGGTTTCCTATTGTTTATCTCTAGAACCTAGGCGACTTGGGTGGAGTTATGTAATTGTAGCTATGTACCGCGGCATGGTTATAATGCGGTACTCTATTTAAGTAACTTGGAGTTCTAGCCTTGATTCATATCCTTGATCTATATTTTGAATCTGCTATCATACTAATCTTTTCGGTGTTTTGGTTTCAGGAACATGGCAGGCAGGAATCTGAAAATGTACCAGAGGCGTGTTGATGAAGCCGCTTTTGGTTGGAGTAATCCGTGGGATGCTGGAAAACCAGAAGCAACAGACCGAGCTGAACCAGCAGTAAGCTGAAGTTTTTCAGGAAGGTTTGCGGACCGTCCAGTAGTCCGTAAACAATGTTGTGGCCAGACCAGTTGCTCGTGTGGGTACCGTGGCGGATTTCAGGAGACTCGGTCCGTCTGTCTTTACTGGCCTGGAAGAGCCGTTGCCAGCGGAGCAGTGGCTGGTTAATACGGAGAATTTGCTTATTGCGGCACAGATTCCAGAGGACAAGAGAGTGGATATGGTACGCATCCAGTTGGTAGACTATGCCCATGAATGGTGGCTTGTGGAAGAGACCCGCTTGCCTAAGCCGATTAGTTGGGCGGATTTTTTGAAGAGTTTCTTGGAGAAGTTCTTCCCGCAGACTGCACGGGAGGAAATGGAAGAAAAGTTTATCAGTTTGAAGCAGAACGACATACCCGTGGATATACATGCAGCCGAGTGGACACGGCTTAGTAGATTTGCTGGATCTTTGTTTGCCAACGATGCTGATAGGGCAAGAAGGTTCATGCGCAGTTTGGATGTGGACATCCAGATGCAAATTATATCACTGGGTTTGACCACTTTCTCACAAGTACTTACAGCGGCCCGAGAGCAGTAGAGCCTATCTATGAAGACTGGGGGTACGCAACAGCAAGCAGTTACAGTACGGAAGCCTGCATTTTCACCGAACCGAGCGCATGTACGCAGAGGTATTCCAGTGAACCGACGTGGCGTAACACCTATGAAGAAGCCTGTCATTGTTGATCAAAGAAGGAGCGTGATTTGTGACTACTGCCATTTACCTGGACACATGCAAATGGAATGTCGAAGGATGCGGGGACTCTGTTTGGTTTGTGGATCTGCGGATCATACTATCAACGCTTGTCCGTCAAAGCTTCGCACGAAAGATGATGTTCAGAGGCCACCGCAGAAGCAGTTTCAGGGGCAGAAGCAGCTGACTTGGGGACCTAATCAAGCTCGAGCTTTTACCCTGACGGCTGAGGAAGCTAAGGCTTCAGGAGAAGTTGTTTCAGGTATTCTACTTGTTCATGGTTTTCCCGCATTAGCGTTATTCGATTCTGGAGCATCCCATTGTTTTATGTCGTCCAAGTTTATTTCTACACACTCGATTCCGTGCACAACCTTATCTAGTTGTTGGGATATACACACTGGGAATGGGAAGATCATGGCTAGTAGAGAATGTAAGGATTGTTCTGTTGTTGTTTGCGGACGGGAGCTGTTTGCAGATTTCTTGGTGATTGATACCGGCAGTTATGAAGTTGTCTTGGGAATGGATTTTCTCAGCACTTTCCACGCTCATATTGATTGTAGGGCAAAGAAAGTAATTTTCTAGATTCCCGGACATCCAGAGTTTATCTTTACTGGAGGAAGCAGATCTGTCGGGCCAGTCGAGTTTAGGGCTAGGCCGACAAACAATGTTCTTTCGTCTATAGAAGTTGATAAGGAAGAAGCGCCAGCGGTAGTTCGAGATTTCATGGACGTGTTCGAGGACATCTCGGGTTTACCACCAAAATGAGATGTGGAGTTCGCAATTGATCTTGTTCCTGGTGCAGCGCCAGTCTCAAAGGCGTACTATCCAATGGCGCCAGTGGAATTGGAAGAAGTTAAGAAGCAGGTTGCTGAATTACTTGAGAAGGGTTGGATTTGTAGCAGTAACTCATCTTGAGGAGCTCCAGTTCTTCTAGTCAAGAAGAAAGATGGCACAAGGAGGATGTGCATAGATTATCGAGAATTAAACCGGGTGACTATTAAGAACAAGTACCCGACCCCTCGCATTGGCGAATTATTTGAGCAGCTTAGTAGCGCAAGGGTATTCTCGAAACTGGATTTGCGGTCCGGATATCATCAGGTCCGAGTTAAATCAGAAGATATTTGCAAAATGGCGTTCAGAACTCGGTATGGACATTATGAGTATTTAATGATGCCATTAGGAGTAACGAATGCACCGGCGATATTTATGAACTTGATGAACGAATCTTTTCACCATTCTTGGACCAGTTTATAGTGGTGTTCATTGATGATATTCTGGTTTACTCGAGGAGTATTGAAGAGCATGCAGAACACTTGAAGATCGCACTGCAGACTTTGAGGCAAGAAAGATTGTAGGCAAAGATGAGCAAGTGCGAGTTTTGGCTTGAAGAAGTGAAGTTTTTGGGGCATGTTGTGTCCGGAGATGGAATCGCCGTTGATCCCGAAAAGATTGCAGCAGTTCGAGATTGGCCGATTCCTAAGAACATTGCGGAGATCAGAAGCTTTCTTGGACTTGCCGGGTATTACAGAAGGTTCGTGGAGAATTTTGCTTGTTTGGCTGAGCCTTTGACCAAGCTTACGTGTAAGGAAGTACCGTTCGTATGGACGGATAAATGTGCGTCAGCTTTTGAGGCATTGAAGCAGAGATTGATAACCGCTCCTATTTTGACCGTACCAAACAGTTCCGGAGGATTGGTGATTCACAGCGACGCATCTGGGAAAGGATTGGGATGTGTTTTGATGCAGCATGGGAAGGTTATAGCTTACGCATCGAGACAGTTGAAGACCCATGAGAAGAATTACCCAACTCATGACTTGGAGCTAGCAGCTGTGATTTTCGCTTTGAAGATTTGGAGACACTACTTATTGGGCGAAATGGTCGAAGTATTCACCGATCACAAAACCCTGAAGTATGTGTTCACACAGAAGGAGCTTAATATGAGGCAGCGTAGATGGTTGGAACTGATGGCTGACTACGATCTTGATCTTAAGTACCATCCGGGGAAAGTTAATGTCGTGCCGGATGCGCTTAGTCGGTTGCCAGCAATTCAAATGTTGACTGCACAAAAGAAACTTATTGAAGACTTTCGGAGATTTGATTTGGAGATTGTGCTACTGCATTCTTCAGGACAGTTGATGCAGCTGCAAGTACAAACGTCGTTGATCGAAAGTATTAAAGCAGCGCAGTTACAGGACCCTAGATTGCAAAAGTTTCGAGAATAGGTTGAAGCTGGACTTCGAACGGACTTGTTGATTCATGAAGATGGTTCGTTCCGATATGGTAGCCGTTTGTGTATGCCAAAAGGAGATATTCGTGAAGAAGTTATGAAGGAGGCACACAGTTCCGCATATTCCGTACATCCAGGAGGCACGAAGATGTACCGAGATCTACAACAGCATTTTTGATGGGAAGGCATGAAACAGGAGATTGCCCGCTTTGTAGCAAAGTGCTTGGTGTGTTAGCAAGTTAAGGCTGAATATCAAAGGGTTGCTGGTTTATTGCAACCACTTCCGATTCCTCAATGGAAGTGGGAACATATAACCATGGATTTCGTGACAGCTTTACCGCGAAGTCCAAAGGGCAAAAATGCAGTTTGGGTGATTGTTGATCGATTGACCAAGGCAGCTCATTTCATACCATTTCGAGTTGGTCAATCAACAGAAGCATTGGCAGAATGGTACATGCAGGAGATTGTAAGATTGCATGGAGTACCGGTGAGTATCGTGTCCGACCGTGACACCCGTTTCTTATCACACTTCTGGAGAAGCTTACATGAAAGTTTGGGAACTCGATTGAAGTTTAGTACAGTTTATCATCCTCAGACAGATGGCCAGTCGGAGAGAACAATCCAAACTCTTGAAGACATGTTAAGAGCTTGCATGTTAGACTTCAAGGGTTCATGGAAGGATCATCTACACTTGGTGGAGTTTTCTTACAATAACAGTTTTCAGGCGACTATTCAGATGGCTCCATTCGAAGCATTATATGGTCGCAAGTGTCGTTCACCTGTCTGTTGGGACGATATTGGAGAACGAAGATTGTTGGGACCGGATTTGATCGTGCAAACAGTGAAGAAAGTTAACACAATCCGGAACCATATGAAGACAGCACAAGATCAGCAGAAGAGTTGGGCCGATACATCGATAAGAGCTCTAGAGTTCACGGTTGGTGATCTTGTGTTCTTGAAGATATCACCGACTAGAGGAGTGATTCGTTTCGGAAGTCGAGGAAAGCTTAGTTCTTGATTCATTGGACCTTTTGATATTTTGGAGCGTGTTGGAGAAGTGGCGTATCGATTGGCTTTACCGCAATCTTTGGCGAATATTCATGATGTGTTTCATGTATCTCAACTCCGTAAATATGTTCGAGATGAAACACACGTGCTGAATCATTCGGAGCTGACTGTATGTGAAGATTTGACTTTTGAGGAGCGACCGATGTCGATTGTGGATCGAAAAGAAAAGGTTCTTAAGAACAAATTTATCCCTCTTGTACTTGTTTCTTAGGGAAATCGCTCACATGGAGAATCAACTTGGGAACGAGAAAATGAAATCCGACAGAAGTTTCCACATCTATTCTTGTAGTTTCTTGATTGTTTATCCTTTCTTGTTCTTGGAATTTCAAGGACGAAATTCTTTTTGTAGTTGGGTATAATGTAACAACCTAGTTCAATTATACCAATTCCAGTTCCCGTATTTACTTATCTATGGTATTTTCTTGATTTATCGTGTTTTGGGTGCAATTGGTATGTTACATTTTACATTGCATTCGACCTGACCCGCTTGCTAAAACCGGTTTGATTCATATTTATGAATTACCCTAACTTGTTACGCAGACTGTGCATTTTCATGTTTAGTGCATACTGGCATTTCATCTGGTATTGCATCTTTTACCATATAAAATTTTAGGTCACGTAAAATATTTTAAAATTACATAACATGGTCTGCATGATACCCCTAACCCCGTGGTAGCATCCGTTCATCTTGTTCTCGTCCCGTTCAGTGAAACGGACGTATTTGGATGGCTACGCGCACGTATGCGCATCCGTTCTTGGGGGTATGCATTTTCGTTACCTGAGCATTCATTTTGAATTTTGAAAGTCACATATATTTTTCGTATTTTAAAACTGAAATTTTAGACCCGACCCGGACGCGTTTTGAAATATTTTGTATCCTGCCAAAATTCAAATTAATTAATTTAATATCTTTATATTTTATCCAGCTTTTAAAATTTTGATAACAAACAAAAATCTTTTTAAAATTTAAAATCCTAATCCTAACTAAAACCCAGCTCAAACCCCATCTCTCCCCCTCTGTCCAGTGGCCCCCACTCCCCCCTCTCTCTCTTTCTTTTCTCTTTCTCTTTCTCTCTCTCTCCCCCTCTCTCCCTCCCCGCGCTCAGTCTCTCTCTCTCTTCTCACTAACAAACAAATCTCTTTCTCCTCTCGATCTTGCTTTCTCTCTCTTCTCTCAGATTCTCAATCTCTCTCTCTCTCCTCTCTTTCTATATATCTCTCTCTCCCCCTATATATTATATATTCCTCCTCCCTCCCCTTTCTTTTTTAAACCCCGCGATACTTGCGAACCCTAGCCGTCGCCTCCCTCGCCTGCCTCGCCGTCGACGACGCCCCTCCCGACCTCTTCTTCATCCTCCCCTCGTCCTCACCTTCCTCTGCACATCTCCCCGAGCTCTGCATACACCCAGAAACCCAAACCCGAGCACCCCCTGCACACCGCCGGCGAAGATCACCGGAGTTGATCTCGTCATCACCCCCCCGTTCCCTAAATCCAGTACAACCCAGTGAGCCACTCCTTTCATTCTCTCCCCTTCTTTCCTCCTTCTTTCTTTTCTTTCCTTTCATTCTGTTTTTAAAAATAATAGTTCTCTGTCTTCTGTAGATCGCCTCGCCGGAGCTCCGTCGACCTCGTCGACACCCTCACGACTCCTCTCTGCAACCCAGTGAGCTTCCTCTTCTTCTCAATCTCTTCTTCCTCTTTCCTTTCTTTTCTTTCTTTCTTTCTGTTCTTTGCTTTTCTTTTCTTTAAATTCTTGGTTCTCTGTTTGTTTAGTTCGCCGGAGCCGGACGCGACGTCGACGATCCCGACGATCCAGACGCCGTACCTGACTTGTGTGATCACCTTTGTGCGTTGTTTGGAACCGTTCCGTGTACCGTGAGCGCGTCACGACTTTTCACCGACGTGAGACGTTCCGTTTCTTGATCCGTCGAGGCAAGTTAATCTTGCTACATGCTATATAACTCATTATGTATCTATTTAAATAAATATTATACTTGTAGTTTAAATCTAGTACCCCATGTTTAATTTTATAACGTTTCGATGTTCCGTTCGCATCCGTTTATATCATTTTAGATCTAGGTCATGAAAAACCTATCTTGTTGCATACTGGATTACAATATACTGCACCCATATCAATATTTATATCGCACAGTGCTTAGTTGTACATCCCATAGTACCATTTTATAGTTTATAACCTTTCGGATACCCGTTTGCATCCATCTCGTCTAATATATATATATAATTGCATCCATAAATCACATTAATACATAATACTGTGATATTAACATTCCATGTTTAATAAAGTGCATCCTAATTAGTGTTGGAACTATAACTTTAACCCTAATCGATAACTGTGCATCCATATCTTTGAATTTATATCTTTTTGCATACCATATCACATTATTCCATTTTATTGTTATATTGGTACCCCATACTTCTTTTTGTGTACCCATGCTTATTACAATTTGATTATGAGCACCCACATGATACTTGTACACCCCCTGACATGACCCGATACCTTACTACTGACATGACTTAATACTTGTGTACTACTTAACATGATTTGATCCTTGTACACTACCTGACATGACCTGATGTACCACAGTTTGACATGTTATCTGATCTTGTTACTAATGCCGACAATCTTGACATGTTGTCCCTACGGACATTTCCTGTTGTCTATCCAGACAAAGCTATACTTGCCTGATCCTGTGTTGGCATTAACTCTAGATTTATCAATACCTGACTTGAACACATAACTTGGGGGTATAGGGAAATCAATGATGAAACCTGACCTGTAACTCGACAGTTCGATGCCTTTACTGATCATTCTTACGGGCTAGGCTAGCCCCGGGATGATGCTGCTGACATCATTCGTCATTACATACTACCTTTTATTGCCTAGCGGCACGTCTCGGATTCAGCCCGAGATTCTTTGATCGTGGTCCCGGACACGCACGGGATACTATTGAGTTACATCGACGATTCATCAAATTGATTTCAAAGACTTAAGAGTAGTTAACCCAGTAGACCAGTTTAGATTACTCACTGCACATCACCTGTGCCTTACCCTTCACTGACCTTATTTATGTTACTGTTATACCCGTTTTACCGTTCATACTCATACCTGCATGACTTGCTACTCCTTGATGTATTATTGCTTGATATTATGACGCACTGACGTCTGGGTTTTGCATGGCCCTGATTCTTTACCTTTGCTGCAGGCCGAACCGGAGCATTTCAGTGAACAGGCAGAACAGTGAGGACCTATTATTAGTTTATTATACTTTCCTTTCAGCATTTTCATTCCTGATGTGAGCCCGCATTATGGGACGTACATTCCAGTTTATTCTTGTATTGGATCTTTTTGCTTCCGCATTATTTTATTCTTGACTCGTTTATTCTGGCTTATAGACATGTGTTAAATAGTTTATTATTATTCTTGATATCTCTACAGCCGTAATGTAACTTAGGAGGGATATTTCCTATCCACAGATAGCATGGTTGGTTATGTCATGTGCCTATCTTAGCGTACTCTGGGAAGCGGGGCATGACAGTAACTGACTAGCTTTTCTCTCCATCCTTCTGAGATCTGAAGATTTATGGCCGTTGATGGAGATCTATTGACCAAATAGCATGCATGATTTATCACTTCTGCCCAAAAGTCCTCTGTAAGACCGGATTTTCAACCGCATACTTCTGGTGTTCTCTAGTAGTGTCCTATTCATGTGTTCCGCTACCCTATTCTGCTATCGCTGTCATGGAGCAGTCCATTGTCTCTCTATGTCCTTTTCTTTACAATAATTTTGAAATTCCTTCGAGGTGTATTCACCTCCATTGTATGTCCGCAAATATTTCACTGGTCGCCCATTTTTCTTCTCCACGGTTGCTTTCCACTTCTTAAAACTGGCAAACACATTTGATTTGTGTTTGAGAAAGTAGATCCATACCTTCCGTAAGAAGTCGTCAATGAAGGTGACATAATACATGGCACCTCTCTTTGATGCAACCGGCGTGGTTCCCATACGTCTGAATGAATGTAATCAAGAAGTCATTCGGTCTTATGCACGGCTTGCTTGAAGCCGACTTTATGTTGCTTCCCCATCGTACAAAATTTGTAGAAATCTAATTTGCACGAAACAACACCTTTCAGCAACTCCCTTCTGTGCAACTCACGAAGCCCCCTCTTACTCATGTGGTCTAGACGCATATGCCACAGCTTTGCAGTATACTCCATCTGTTTCTCCGAAGCTACAGCCGCACAACCAGTCACCGTGCTGCCGTCCAAACGATACAAGTTCTTTAATCGTTGTCTCTTCATGACCACCGGGTCACCCTTGACAGCCTTTAGTACTCCATCTTGATCAACGAACTTACATCCTGCCGCATCCAATACTCCAAGAGAAATCATATTTTTCTTTAGTTTCGAAATGTGACACACGTTCATAAGCGTTCGCATCACCGCATCAACCAATAGCCTTGCACACCACATTGTTCCCCATGAGGAACACCGTTGCCATTATACTCTTTATAGGTGTCGAAGAGCTCTTTCTTCGGGCACATGGTATGAACATCCGAAATCAATAATCCAAGCATCAGAATCTTCCTTCCCGGTGTGTACGACAGGTACATCACACGAATCTTCTGCTTCGGTCGCAACATTGGCTTGATCCGAACCTTTTGTGCTGGTACCTTTACTCTTCTTATCCAACCACTCTTTATATTTCTGACATTGCTTCTTCAGATACCCTGACTGTTTGCAAAAGAAACACGGTCCGCTCTTGCTTGGATAGTTTGGATTTTCCCCTTATGTTTTTTCCTCCGTCTTTATTCCTTGACCTTCCCCTTTCATCGGTAAACAACTCCGATGACTTTTTCGATTAATTTGATTTCTTCATGATCTCATTATTTAAAATTGTCATTGTAACCTCCTCCGTCTTAAGAATCTCCTTCTCATAAAGGATCGTTGTCACCAAGTGTTCATACAAAATCGTAAGTGAAGATATGAGCAATAGCGTTTGTTCCTCCTCCTTTAAGTTTGACTTCAAGGCATAGAAGGTCGCCTACCATCTTGTTGAAGTTGTTTAGGTGGCCGTGAATAAGAGTCCCTTCCTTCATGCGTAATCTGTAAAGTTGTGTCTTTAGGTACAGCTTGTTTGATAACGATTTTATCATGTACAAGCTCTCTAGTTTCAATCACAAACTTGCCGCAAAAGTCTCCTTCATAACGGTATACATCACGTTATCTCCCAAACAAAGTTCTATCGTGCATTGTGCTTTCAGATTCATTTCTGTCCATGCGTCATCTGTCATAGTAGTAGGTTTACTACCCCCAAATGCCTTAAACAGTCATTCATTCACCAAAAATGCTTTTACCTTTCTCTGCCCGAGAAGTTTTGTTTCCCATTAAATTTCTCCACCTCAAACTTTGTGCTATTTATCTTATTATCCGTCATTCTTAATTCCAAAAAAAAACCTTTCTTTCGGATCCTTATGAACTACTATCAATAGAATCACAATCTAAGAAAATAGGGAGCGGACAAGCGTTGTCACTCACTGTAAACTTAAATTGCAAAACTACAGAACACAGCTCTGATACCGATTGTTGAAGAGACCACATATCAATCGGCAACGTAGCGGAAAACCTTACGGATCTATAAACCTAGATTCCTTTATAGACGAATAAAAAAAATAACCATATGCAAACCACAAAAATAAATAACACAAATAGATTGGGGGATGGGAGAACTTTATTAGAGTTTGAGAAAAAAAACACTTTATAGAAGATTACAAAAAACGCTCTCCTTATGATCTCTAGCGAGATCTTCTGCAAATTCTCTTTATGATCGTTTTGATCCCTTATGGATCCGCCGTTTCATCTTCCTTAAACCTTATGATCAAGTCTATATTTTTCTTTGATGAGAGCACCTTTCAATTTATAGCATAGAATAAATCTTCTCCTATTTAGATTATGATTAACAAAAATATGCTTTATCCTTATCTAATAGGATATTATCTCTTAGTTAAATTTAAATCTAAATCTAAATCTTTATTTATCTATAAGAATATTTTCTCTTATTTAAATCTATATTTAAATAAGAGATTTATCTTAATTCTATCCATAATAACTAATTACTTAAATTTATCACACCATTAATATACCTTATTATTGGCCCCTAAGAGAGATTTAGATATGAAAATAGACTTGAAACATGGAAAAACTTTCAACTAACCTGATAAAGATAAACCCAGAACCACTTTCAACTAAAAACTGAAGCTACCAAATCTTAATATGCACATCACTTGATTGCTTCAGATTAATTGCAGTTAAGACATCGGCTTCTGAAGTACATCATCCATAATTGTTTTCATATAATATATAGTCCTTAATTAGATCAATCTAAAATGGAAAACGAAAAAGGCAGCTAAGAACCAACACTCCAACAACTCGCGAAGCACATAAAAGTTCTTACAAACACACATTTAGACGAGAATAACATAATAAAAAGGGAGGAGCTCAGAAAATCTCTCGACCGTCGAGTTCTAGAGATATTGAGATCTCAGCATTCAGAGCCTTCCCTAGTTGCATGCTGAGTCCTTGTGCTGGTTACGGCCTTTCTCCTTTTCTTTCACTTCACTTCCTTGAGACCTATCATACTCTTTTGACAACAAAACAATAAGATCAGTTAGAAAATCTAAAATTTGATATGTCTCGAGAGCAAATTAACCTTAAAGAAATAATATACCAGTACTATTTTCATTGGACTCCTTGCGGCCGTTCTTAAGTTGCTGGGTGTCCGAATAGATTCCACCGAATCCTTCTTCATCGGAGCGAGTTGCGTACGCCTCTCCAAATGAATTAGACATCACATCCCTAAACTCCAAATAATCAAGTAATCAGGGGGGAAAATCACATCTAAAATAAACAAATCCAATGATATCAATAGCTATTGCAGTATGGGTTCACTCCCCTAATAGTGAAACAAACTGGTAAATCGGGATTCAAGACACTGACGCTACTTCAAATAAATTTCCTCCGGAATTATTAGATGAGAGCGGAATTTGTGAAAGGGAAAAGTGGCTGTAAGATCACTCCTAGTAAACTGATTGGATTGGAGTTTTGTAAACTCCGGGTTTCTCAACTTCGGAGTTTTGATAAATAGAGTTTTATAAACTCCTAAATTAAAACCAAACACGACATGGTTAGGATGAACTCCGGTTATCTAAACTTAACTCCACTCCCAAACAGGGCCTGAATGGTTTGGAGATAACAGAAATTTAAGACTGCATGATGGGTGAATTAGTGTGTGTTCGAGTAGCATGGAGTATTTATATTTCAGGAAATGTAAAAATTATGAATAGTGTAGATTGTGTGGATGCCATAGCATGATAGATTCAACTTTTCCCCTAAAGAAATAATACCTAAACGAAAACTTAGGAGATGCAAATCCTTCAATTTTGCCTGGAAACCAAAAACATAATCTGCACTTCGCCTCTCTACTAGTCTGTGATGTGTATGCTTGAAGCGATGTTTACTAATAACCAGTCTATCATGGTCTATGTAGCACGGGTTCAGATACGATACTATACTAATTCGAGAATTCGCAATTTTCCAAAAATCCAGAATACGAGATACATTTTTATATCGATTTTTAATTAGACAAATATAAATATGTATTAAGATATACATATAAGTATATAATAATATAAATAAATAACGGTATTATTTAGGTAATTAACGCACTTTCAAATTTTCAAGAAGAAGAGTAGAGCCATGATTTGAGAGAGGTTAATGATACAATTACAAGTTCGAGTTCGAGAGAATCCGAAAGAATACGAAAGTTTCGGACTCCGCACAACCAGCGACTCTCTATAGCCAATTACGCGATCGGGGACGATTCATGAGGTATATACAAGTATCCGTATTTCATAGATCATAGTTGAAACGCGGTACTTATGTATTATCATAGCTCAAAGCCGAAAAAATATGTTATGGGATCATCCCTAAAAAAAAAGTACCGCCAAACAAAAATATACCCAGTGTTTTTAGCAGTTCCAGGTTGCTTGTCCATGTTGTTGTCGCGACCGCCGCTGCAAAACCTTGGCCCAAAGTTGGTTCTCTGAGCTCCCTTAGGCTGAAAAACTCCCACAAAAGTGTTGGGTTTCAGTAGAATTGAATGAGCACGAAGCATATTATTTGCTGAATATTTTCTAATACTTTTTTTTTAAAAACTTCTCATATGACGAGAGAGCAAAAGAAGAGGACAAAGTGAATTTGAGACGTGTCGTGAGCAGTGAGAAGTGGAAGCACACACGCGTACACTGCATGCATTAGTTTTTACGGTGCTGTTGGCTTTTGAATGGCTCAGCTCTGATTCGTGTCAATACTGTAGATGAAATTCTAATGCCCTGTTTGGGTTTGGAGTTAAGATATCCAGGTTATTCAAACTCTCATGAGAATAGTCTCTCTCTCTCTCGCACATTGATCAAAATGGATGATATTGATCATAAAAAAAATTGAGTGGCACATGATCCAGATCGGTTTTTGTTGTGATCTGTTATGGTTTGTGATTATTTCAAGAATAAGGGTATAAAAATTACAACAAATGATGTATATGTCGTGCTCTTTTTATAGACAAAAGCTAGTTGCACAGTTTATTAAAGATGTAAAGTGTGTCATGTCAATTTCGTCTTGTTTTATCTTTAGATGAAAACAACTACAAAAACCCAGCAAGATATGAAAAGCACGCACCAAACAGCAAGAACATGAGATTTACCTAGATTCGATACAACTAGCACTTAATCCCGCAATCGATGACGAAAACTTTTGCTGTCAAGAAAGAATTACACGAGATACATCCTCTCCGTTCAAGCCCAATACAAAAAATCTCTGAAATCCTTAGGAAAACCTCTCCTTTTTCTCTACCTCACTTGGTTTTACTACTATTCTTTTTTTAATTGTGGAGAAATATAGATGAGCTTTTTAACCCTAAAAATCTGATTATAATTTATAGTAGGGTGGCGATATTGTCAAGTCCTTATTTGATAAATCCACACCAAAACTAATATATAGACAAAATTAACCTTAATTACATTAGCCTTTAATTCTCTCCTCCCAAATTACTGCAACATCTCACCCACCGTGTTGTTGCCCTTGACCCCTCCTCTAACCTCATCGGCCTTATCCCCTCCATCCTCATCTCCTTCTTCTCCTCCTCAACCTCTCCAACAAGCTCTGCCCTCTTCTTCGACCCGATTTTCTCACTCCGGCGTTTTTCGACCCCAGCGAATCTGCTGGCCAAGATTGGTGGCGTGTTCGGAAGCGAAATCGGCACCGTCAAGTATCAGCTCCTCGACGTCCCCATCTCGATCTCATCGCAGGAGGATCTCGGTAATATGATGGAGGAGCTTGATCGCGTTGCCGACGAGCCCACGAGGCTACAAATCTTCGTGATCTCGCTGACGACCATCCTATGATTGACATGGGTGCAGTGCTACATCGACATCGTAAATCGGGATCAAAAGGAAGGACAGCGAAAAAGACAAAAATTAAAGATTGATGTAGATGGGGTTAATTTTGTCCATAGACAAGTTTTGGCATAGATTTATTAAATAAAGATTTGGCAATATCGCCACCTTTTACAGCACTCTCAAAATCTTAAAGATAATATTAATTTAAATCTCGGATTATCTCAAAGAACTACCAAAACCTAACTCGGAGCCACCGCTACAATACTATTAAAATTCACATTGCGGTACTGTGAGAAACTTCTCGCCCTTCCCATTACGCACACGCTGTCACACGTTATCGGACCCACGAGCTCGCCTCCTGCTCGCGACTGGCTACTCTGTGTGTGGGACTTGTGCCGCTTGGGCCTTCCCGCCTGGGCTTCTCTGCAACTGGGTTGCAGTTCTAGGCCGAATTTATATCAAAAAACAACAATCATCACCTTGATTCAAATTCGTCACAATCTCGACACTTTCCTGGAAAACTTAGACTTCTGTTTCGTTGTCTTTACGTCTTCATTAATCTATTAGGCATATCAACGTCAACCACCACTTGAACTTGATATCTTAAATCACTTCCGTAAAAGCTTTCTCATGGGTGCCAAACTCCGTAAAAACCACAATCTTCTTCATGTGCTCTAAGAAGAACACTCTTATCTTCCGTGGAATACCCAAACCTAACAATCTCTGCAAATGCATGGTCTTCCTAACTGTCTCCAAGAAGTTTATCAATCATGCCTCCACTATTGATACTGCGATGAAAAACTAAAGCGTCAATCTTCTTGTCACTGCATTCATGCCCATGTAACCCAATCTTAACCTCCATCTGCCCCTATCACCACCTGGCCCCGATGATAACATCGTCGACAAGAAAAAGTGTGCCTCTAAAGTGGTAGGCACGGGTTCATCCTTCTCCGTTCCATACGAAACGAGAACATGCCCGATACACTGCTGCAGCCGATGCAACTTCCTATCTCTGACAAACTCCATGCTAAGAATCTCTCTTGCACTCTACATGTCGAACTCCCAATTAATCCCATATCCACGAAAACTTGTCCTTAGCCTCTTTCATATTGCTAACTCTTATAGGCCTTCTCATATCTAGCCATATCGGACTCTCTACTCGAATTGGAGTATCAACCTACTCATTTGTATTTGTAACCTAATCTGGAACTTCGAACTCAACCTCGTTAGGTGCATATTGTTCTCTGTTCGCTATCTGACCGAGCTTATATTTTTTTTGAAGTATAGCAGACTCAACGAATATCACATATCGGCTGATTACTCTACCTTTAGCAGCAGGATACCATGACATGTGCCATTTTTCTCCGTCTTCTAAATCGACAAGAAGACACCTCTTGATGTTCGACTCCTCTTGAATTATTCCCTTATCTAGCTTAAAATTTAATGGAAAAATTATTATCTAACTTTATTTAATTCTCTTATTATGCTTGAGTCATGTAAATTTTTTTATTGGTTCTTTACTTAATATTTATCACTCTTTTATCTCACACGGCTGGGTTTATATGATGAAAAATCTGGGTCGGTTGTTCTTTAAAATATCTTTTTACTTTTTCTTTCACGTTGAAATAGGTTTTATTGGAAAAATATTGAAAATTTTCATGATTTTGGTTAGTACGCAAAATATTGAAAAATTGAAAAAAAAAAGTTTTCAAGGTTAAAAATTTTGCGGTTTTCTTTTGGTATTGCAAAAAATATAGAAAATCCAAAGAAAAAAAAGAAGATTTTAACATTTTTTAAAAATTTGCTATTTTCATAGACTATGTAGCATGTAAAATATTAAATTTTTGAAGCAAACAGTAAATTTAAGATTTTTGAAAATTTACGATTTTCATATGTCAGCATGCATAATATTGAAACACGAAAGAAAATAGAAAATTTTGAGATTTTCTTGAGCTATAGCATGTAAAATATAAGATAACAGAAGAAAACAAAACATTTTGAGATTATTTTAAAAATACAAAATTTCGTGTTATACAACAAAAACAAATATCGAAAAAACAATTCTTGAGATTTTTTGAAGATTTCGCGATATTCATATACTATACCAAGCAAAATATTGAAAGAAAAAAAAACAAAAGGAATATAAAATTTTGTGAATTTTTTTAAAATTTTGTGATTTTCGTATGCTAATTAATGCAAAATATTAGAAATTTGCAGAAAATAAAAAAATCTTTTACATTTCGCGATTTTCATGTGTAAGCAAGAGTTCTGTCACTCGGACCAAATTTTCTTGTTCTTTTAGGTTCTTGGTTGCAATTGGGCGACCTTTGTCTTCTTTTATTTCACATAATTTTTTGCCTTAGTACCTAAATCTTCTCCAAAAATATGAGCGAGTAAAATATTAGAAAACCGAAAAACAGAAGATTATAAATTTTTTGAAATTTCATGATTTTCATGTTCTCTACAGCATGGAAAAAAGAAGAAAACAGAACTATTTTCAGATTTTAGAAAATTTTGCGATCATTATGTGCTGATCATTCAAAATATTGAAAAAATAAAGAAAACATTTTTTTGAGTTTTCTTTAAAATATTGCAATTTTTTGTTTTTTATAGCAAGCGAAATGTTGAAAACATGAAGATTTTTTGGGTATTTTTGAAAATATTGTAATTTTCATGCTTTATATACAACATAATAAAAAACGAAGAAAACAGAAATTACGAGATTTATAAAGATTTCATGATTTTTGTGTCCTATATAACAAGTAAAATATCAGAAAAATCGAATAGCACAGCTAATTTTATGATTTTCGAAAATTTCATGATTTTTGTGCGTTATAACATTCAAAATATTGGAAAATATTCCAAAAAGTAATGAAAACAAAAGTAAATTAGATTTTTGAAAATTTTGCAATTATTCGTTTAAGTATGCAAAATGTTGAAAAACTGAAAAACAGAAAATTTTAGTGTTATTTAAATATTACAATTTTCATGTTCTACAACAAGCAATATAAAAAAACCCGAAGAAAATATAAAATTATCAGATTTTTGATAATTTCATGATTTTCGTGTACTATATTATATACAAAGAATTGTAAAACCGAAAAAGAAGAAAAATATATAGATTTTTTATAATTTAGCGGCCTTCATATGATATATGAATAAAATTGTCACGCACCGCTTCCCAGTATGCACAGACTTCGGCATGTGACAGAGCCAACCATGCTACCTGTGGTTAAGAATCAACAGTCACATTACGGCTGTGTATAGGATATCAAGAACAGTAACATATAAAATCTATCCACTACGTGTCCATTTGCCACACTAAATATAGTCAAGAAAAATGCATAAGCGGAAACGAATTAAATTCAATAAACAACATCTGAAACTTGTCCCAATATGGGCTCACATCAAGGAAATAAAACTGTGGAAATAAACTAAAGTAAGTATCTCTAAATACATGATCAATTCTTCATCGCTCGGCCTGATTGCTAATATACTCTCGATTTACCTGCGATAAAGGTAGAGAAACTGAGCCATGCAAAATCCAGACGTCAGTGCGTCATAATACCAAATAACAGTGATAACCAGGGTATAACGATATAACTAGACATGAATATAAATAAATAATACAGATATGAAATAGTAAGATATTTGTATGTATGGATGTGTGTCGTGTATTCTAAACTATGCTTCTAGGTCATCTATTCTAAAAGTCTTTGAAATTAATTTGATGAAATCGTCGATATAATTCAATAGTATCCCGTGCGTGTCCAGGACCACAGTCAAAACTCTCGGGCTGAATCCGAGACATGCCGCTAAGCAGTAAATATGTAACATGTACAGATGAATGATATCAGCAGAATCATTCCGGGGCGGCCGAGCTCATAAAGACTGATCAGTATAACTATCGAACTGTTGAGTTACAAGTCAGGTTTCATTATGGATTTCCCCTTACCGCCAAGATTATGTGTTCAAGTCAGGCATTGATGATGTAAGTTTAATGCCAATACAGGATCAAGCACATGCAGATTTTGTCTATACAGACAACAAGTTACGTCCATCAGGACAACAAATCAGGATTGTCGACATTAGTAAGAAGATCAAAGTAATATGCCAAGTAGTGTGTCGTGGACATGTCATGTGATGTATATTAACCCAATAGGTGCCAAATGTGAAACTGTAACGAATATCGGAACACGGTAAATAGCACTGATGTCAGGATGCATATGTGTCTATCTGTTATAACCATTTATACGTCCATGACTATGTATGATGCAAACTAGATAACACGTTGTACTAATATAATAGTATAATAATATCATGATGTTCCGATATGCAACTAGATATGCTATTCTCAGTACGGATACGAACGGATACTGTAAACTGTAAATCTAAAACATTTATTGCATAATAAAATGCATGTACTATTTTTATTCATATGGATATCGATATAATAACATAGTATGTTGCAAGTTAAACTTGCCTGATCGGATCTCACGTCTGTATACGTACGCCACATTCGACGTCGGATAAAACTCACGCGCGTGCAGGGCTGGACCTGGCTAAACAATGACGTAACTACGCTGAACGACGACGATGACTGGGTCGTTCAGATTGTCGGCGACGCGTGCGATTCCGGCGAGACGATCAAGAACTGGTCAAGAAGGACAAAAAATAAAGAAAGAAAGAAGAGAAGAGAAGAATGGGGCTCTGGTGTTGGCTCTGGGTGCTGGGGACAGAAGAAAGAGTGACGGCGACGATGGGTTGCCGTCGATGGCAAAGTTTAACAGCGAGGGGTAGTGGGTTTCTTGGATTCTGTTGTGGTCGTCGGGGAGTGCACGGTGTGGTGGTTGGCGGTGATTTGTGGTGTCAGGGAGTTGGAGAGGGATGAGGAGGTGACAGTGGTGACGACGACGAGATCTTCGACGAGGGTAACGGCGATGAAAGATTAGGTCTCTTAAGCTGCAGTGGTCGTGGTAGGGGGTTCTTGGGTTCTCGGGGAAGGATGAGAAGGATGAGAGGCGATGAGGGTAGTCGAGGTCGGGAGACGAGGGCAAGTGGACGAGGAGGCCGGAGGCGAAGGCGAGGGGCTAAGTTTAGGTTCTAGGGTTCGCGTCATGGAAGTCGGGGGCGTGCAGGGTTTGGGTTAGAAGAGGAGGTGGTTACGACGAGGGCGAGGAGATGGTGAGGTCGTTCGGTGACAAGGTGAGGTGAGGTGAGGGGTTAGGGTTCGGGTGCTTGGGTTTTCTAGGGTTCTCACGAGGAAGGAGGAGGAAAAATAGAGAAAGGAGAGAGAGATGAGGTGTGTATATATATAAGGTTTTATAATATTCATATATATATATATATATATATATATATATATTTATATAAAAAAAATTAAGAGAGAGAGAGACGTGATGAAATAATTATTTAGTTAATAAATATATACTTTATATTATATATATATATATATATTATATATATATATATATATATTATGAAATGCTAATATATAAAAATATTATAATATATATTCTATGACTATATAGCTAATACCAAATTACTCCGAAAAATACCCGGGTCTCTTCTAAAAATTTAGTTTTAAAATATTGATAATATACGTATCAGTTAAAATTATAATGCGATATTCGGTTAAATAAAATGTATACCCCCAAGAACGGATACACGTAAATAAACGTAGATCCAAACAAGTCTATTTTAACAATCCGGACATGAACATGATATATGGATACAACCATGTGGTATAGGGTATGATAACATGCAATATACTAGATATCAAAATTTTTTATCTGCTTATAATTTGTATTATTTAAACGATATGCGGACACAAAAATACCTTATACATGTATGTAGAATCTAGATGTGCATGGATCCTCTGTACTAGTAAATATATGACGTAATTTTGAACCATAATGGATTTCAAGCAAGCGGGTCGGATCAGATACTAACCACAGTTACCAAATACACTATCCGTACCTAAAAACAATAATAACCAAGTTGTAGCATGATTTGAAAATACCCCAAATAAAATATCGTATAAATGCATTAGGGTGTTACAAAAATCATTAAACAACGGAAGAAAAAAGACAACTTTGATATTTTTGAAAAGTTCATAAGTTTTATCTGCTATTGAAAACAAAATATTGAAAAGCCAAACAAAACAAAAAATATTGAGATAATTGAAAATTTTGCGATTTTCGTATCCTATAGAACACAACGGAATTTTAAAATAATATTGAGCATGCAAAGTAATGCAAATTTGAATAAAACCGAAAAAATTATTTAAAAAATTTTTATGATTTTTCGTGTGCTGTATATATAGAAAACAAAATATTAAAAAAACGAAGAGTGCGAAAAATTTTGAGATTTTTGAAAAGTTTACGATCTTTGTATGTTGTAGCAACCATGGGTGAAACTAGGCCTGGTTGAATAGTTTTTCCATCAAAAATTTACCTGATCCAAAAATTAAACCCTAAACCTAAAATCCGCCTGAACCCAACAAGCTTATGAATCAACATATCCGAACATTCAATTTCAAGCTCGAGCGGGTTTCGGGTTTTAGATAGGCGTCAGGTTTTCGGGTTTACCCATTTATAAATATACTTCAAACACATCAAATTACAAAATAATTATAACACGCTACAAAATATTCAACACTCAAGCATTGAAAATAAAAATATTACGACTAATCTAATCAAATGATATAAAAAGGCTAAACTTCAACTTGCTACCATGAACTATTGGCACTTTTCTCAAATGATACCATACACTTTCAAGATGATAAATTGATACCATAAACTTTCATAAGTAAAAAAAACTCCTGACGGAGCTAATGGAAAAAATTACAAAAATACCCCACCATTTTATTGCAAATATAGTGTTTTTTTATTTTATTGCAAATATAGTGTTTTTATTATATCATAAGGGTATTTGGTAATTTTGTAATTTTTTCCATTAACGCCGAAGTTTTTTTATATTTTTGAAAGTTCATAATATCAATCCATCATTTTGAAAGTTTATGGTGTTATTTGGGGAAAGTGTCTATAGTTCATGATAGTAAATTGAAATTTAGCTTATAAAAAAATCTATATTGAGATTTTTTGAAATTACGCGAATTTAATATGCTAGCATGCAAAACTGTTAGGAATATGTATGCCCTGTAGACCATTATTGTATGATATAGTGGATGCTTGGACATATATATAGAGGACTTTCTTGCTCGACATGATAGTATGCTATCCGGTTGCTCTTTATCTTAATATGTATACGTGTATTATTATACTGTTTTTCTGATACATGTTGATAAAGCCCTTAGGATGTTTGCTTGACTACCAGGATTATGATGTGGATCATACTACTGGGACTTATGTAGCCCACAAGCACATCCTTTAATTGTTCCTAGTCAAGAGGATGTGAGACTACGACCAACAATAGATGAATCCGTATGATACCGCCTACCAGTTCAAGGAACAAATGAAAATCAGTAGACAGTTCAATACATAAAGCACAAGGGCAGCACAAGATTCAAGACTTCAATGCGAAGCTCACGGTAAAAGTCCTCATCATCTGCACTGTTGGAAATCTGGAAGAAAATAGAAGAGATTCTGAGGAACCAAGTGAAGAAAACAGAAGGAAAAAGCAACATGACGCAACCCTGAGAAGATGAGCCATAGATCCCTCAAAATGGCCGCGGAACCGCGGCCAAACATGCCCTTCAGCCGTGGAACCGCGGCCGTGCAGTGCACATGTTGGTGCACGTGTCGGTGGGTGTCGGTGTTTTGACCCGGCTTTCTTAGGGTAGTCTTGTAATTTCATGTATGGATCAGATTTAAAACTTAGGGTTTCTCCTATCTATAAATAGGAAAGCCGAAAGCCTAATTAGGCATGCCTCTTTTTATTTTCTAGATCTAAATTTTAATTTCATTGTAATCGTTGAAGAGGTATCAATAAAGTAAGTTTATTTTTCTATCTTGCATTTTTTTATCTGAATTTAATTTCTGCAAATTTTTTTATCTGTCTTCTATTATCTGCAATTTAGATAGATTTTGAAAACAAAATTATAAAAATGAATTTTATCATTACTTTCCTAATGAATGAGTAATTCCTCACTTGTTAGGGTTAGGATAAGGAAGGTTTGAGAGAAGGAAATCTCTCTCACTCCTTTCTTTGCTCATTTATATTTTAAAATAGGACTCTTTTTAATTTAACCACACACCGCTCACTACGGCACCCTATCCTAAAAGATAGCGGTGATTCCCTAGTTAGACCGGTTGTGGTTGAATTAACTAGAGGTTAGGGCTAAGAGCCAAGAAATGACGGACAAGGACCAAAAGGAAGAAACCAAGTTTCTTCCTAGTCGTGCTAATCCCCTTTGTTGACTATTACCCTAACACCTATATTCTTAACTAGGGCATTAAAAGCAGTGAGTATAATTCCTTTTTCAAACTAACCTAATTCTAACCCTAGCAAGACTTTAAATCAATTTAATTTCAATCTTAGATCTTAAAACAAAACCTACCAAAAATAGGACTTAACTCGTTAGAACTTAAAGAAAAGAACATATTTTCCGTGTGGACCGACCCGTACTCAACCAGCTAGCTACCAAGCGATACCGTCTTGATTGCGGTATTCTTAAATTTTAAAAACATACAATATAACTGAAAATCAAATGGCGTCGTTGCCGGGGATCGAACCCGGGTCACCCGCGTGACAGGCGGGAATATCTGTTATATTCCAAATTTCTCTGTGAGTATTTTTGTATGTTCTTCTACCCCCTAAGCTCCACTGAAAATTTTTCCTGCAGGATTCTTTGCGCAAAACTTCTTCTCCCTCTCCAATAAATCATTTTTGTGCAGGATTCTTTGCGCCGCAAATAAAAAGAAAATTTTTTGGCAAGTGTTTTAGATTTTGTGTGTTACTGCTTTGCATATTTAAAACGGAATTTAAGGGGCTATAACACCAATCAAGATTGGGTAGAGATTTCATTACCTTTCCTAAGACCCCAGAAATCACAAAAAGCATATGCATCACCCTTGAGTTAATTAAAAAATATCTAGACTCAGCCAATTAAGGACTGTCGCGCTCATTAAAACAGAGGAAGGTTGTGGGCATTCAGTCGTTTATCTAAACCTGATTTTGTGGTGCCTAGGCTAGACAAGTGAGAAAGATAATTTTAAAAGGCCCGTGTCACGGTGATTTGTGAGCGGAACCCTCCTTTCTTCACTTGTGCTTACCTGCCCACAATTGGCGTTGAAGAGATGATTTGAGGGATATCTCACAACTTGTCGCTTTGAACCAGTTAGGAGCAGTCTAGTTGACTTAGGAGGCCCTAGTCTAGGCTTGATTGTGCATAATTTTGATTGCTTGAAAGTGTGTCGTAGTTCCGTACAAAATCTTTTGCAAAACTCTTTATAAAAAAAACACAAAACAAAATTTTAACAAAAACTTGCCATTTGTCGGTAGAATTACATTGCACCTAACCTTCACACACATTTTCCACATTGACGTTTTCTTATCCTCACATTCTGCGTTTACTACACTACAACTCGTTTAGTGTATGTCCGGTTAGACTAGGGACACTAGCGTCCGTTTAGTCTGTGTCTCGTTAGTCGCTACTGACGACGCGTTCGACTCCGAAGTCGAAACTCCTTCCACTTCTTTTCATCTTTACTTTCATCTTCATATTCATCATCTTCTAAAGAGATGTCAGGATTCAATCCTAACAACCCTTTACCTACTTCGGGACCGATTCCACCTCAACTGGGTGCGAATAACCCATAACACCCTCCTGTTGAAGCGCCACAGCGAATCGCGCTCCAGGATCGTTTCTATCCCACCCGCACCGCACTTCCTACTTGTCTTTCACTCCCGCCTGCTAATGGGGATAATTTCGAAATTAAGCCCCACTTCATCAATATGTTGCCCAAATTTCACGGGCTGGAATCCGAAGATGCTTATATCTTCATTAACAAATTCCAGAATGTTTGTGCAATGATGAAGACCACTCACCTGTCCGATGATGCTATAAGACTACGAGTCATTCCCTTCACATTATATGACCTAGCTGAAAAGTGGCTATATAGTACTGCATCGCATTCTATAAACAGTTGGGAAGAGTTTGTTAAAGCGTTTCTAAAAAAATTTTACCCACATCACAAGACCGTAAGAATTCGTAATGAAATTAACCAATTTTCCCAGCTTCCTTCCGAAACTTTTTGGAAGTGTTTCGAACGATTTAAAGACCTTCTTGTTCAGTGCCCTCATTACGGTATTGAAAGATGGCAACTTTGCCAAACTTTATACGAAGGACTGAACCCAGCAACTAAGCAGTTACTGGAAACCATTTGTCAAGGTCACTTCTTTACAAAATCTGACGAGGAAGCTTGGCAATTTCTCGACGATCTTGCTGAACAAACGCTTCAGTGGGAAAGCACTAGACAGACCACTTCGTCTACTTCATCTACTTCATCCGGTCCGTCTAGGGCAGGTGTTCACCAACTTGATATGTCAATTGCAATGAAAGCCGAAATGGCCGCAATTACACGAAAATTAGAAGCAATTGAAAGCAAATTCTCATCGCCTCCTCATGCCCCCGCTTTAACCCTCGTACTATATGCACTTGTTGTTCGGATCCATCCCATTTGACCGAAGAGTGTCCTTACAACCCACCTGCTCAAGGACAAGATCAAGTCAATGCTGCCTTTCAGCAAAGACAAAGAAATGATCCATACTCTTCAGCTTACAATCCTGGTTGGAGGAACCACCCCAATTTTTCTTGGAATCAAAATCAACAACAATTCCAAGGCAACAACAACTTCCAGACGGCTCCTCCACAACAATAAGCTCCTCAACAAATTCAATATCAGCAACCTTTCCAGCCCCAACCTTACCAAAATCAAATGAACAATTCTGCACCCAACAACTCTTTTTCTCAAAACAATTTTGTTCCACCAAATAACGATAAGGTCTCCTCGCTAGAACGAAGTCTGTATGCGTTTTTAAAACAATCTACTCAATGCTCAACCAACATCCAGTCTTCCATTCAGTTTTTAGTGCAACACACTGCATCACATGGGCAAAGCATCAACACCATTGAAGCCCAAATTGCACAACTGAATGCTGCTTTAAGCGAGCGAGAGAAGGAGAAGCTTCCATCTCAACCACTGCCAAATCCTGGTCACCCACAAAATGCACATGTTGCTCTTGAACAACAAAACCATAATGTGAGTGCCGTGACGACATTGAGATCTGGAAGGATGTTGCACAACAATGTTGGCACTAATGATGATACCCCGACCGCTTCTTCTTCTTCCTCATCTTCAGAGCCTGTTCTCCATTCTTCACAAGGCTCTAATTTCTCTACTACTCCGAACGGACCCATATCTCACTCCACGAAAACACCAACACTGGGATCTGTTCTAACTCCGCAATCTCCTCCACAAACATTGGACTCAACAAATTTTCAAAATGTTCCATTTCCAAACAGGTTGAGATCCAATAAACAAACTCCACAAATGGAGAAAATTGTGGAGTTATTTAAACAGGTTAGTATTAACATCCCTCTCGTGGATGCAATCCAACAAGTCCCGTCTTACGCAAAAATCTTAAAGGACTTATGCACCAAGAAAAGGAAATCACAGGTACCTAAGAAAGTTTTCTTGGCTAGTGCAGTAAGTGATGCTCTTACCCAACCTTTACCTCAAAAACGAAAGGACCCTGGCTGTTCTACAATTTCAATAACTATTGAGGATAAGAACATCAACCACGCACTTTTAGATCTTGGTGCCAGTGTTAACCTACTTTCTTATTCAGTATATGAGCAATTAGGCATTGGAGAGTTGAAACCGACATATTGTACTCTCCAAATGGTCGACCGATCCATCACCCATCCTAGGGGTGAGTTAGATGATGTGTTGATTAAAGTGGAAGACTTCATATTCCCCGTTGATTTCATTGTTATGGACACACAGCCTGTAGCTAACCCCCGGAGTCAAATTCCGGTGATACCCGGTCGACCATTCCTTGCAACTTCTAATGCGGTGATCAATTGTCGAAATGGTTCGATGAACCTATCTTTTGGAAACATGACAATTGAGCTCAACATTTTTAAGTTGGGGAATCAGCCCTCCGAACCTAATACTAATATACTTGATGTTTGCTCGATCCAAGAGATCACCCAGGAGGACTGTGAGCTCGAAAAATTTCTGTTCGATCACAGCAATTTTGACGCCACTAGTGCGTTCCTCCTCGAATCGGATACTGCTTTCACGCCCGATAATGATTACGAGTATTTCACTTTCTTGAAAGATTTTGAAGAATCATCACCCAAGTTTGAATCCTTTGAATTTTCGGATGAGTTAACTGAACCATCCGACTCGGTTGCCTACACTCGCTTTGAACCTCTGTTGGAATCCTTCGAGTTTGAGACAATTTCACCGATTTTACCTTCAATTGTTTCGCCTCCAACACTCGAACTCAAGCTATTGTCGTCTCACCTTAAATACGCTTACTTAGGTGAGAATGAGACCCTTCCTGTTATCATCTCGGCTTCTCTAGCCCTAGAGCAAGAGAAAGCCCTTTTAAAGGTCTTACAAAGCAATCGGCAAGCTTTAGGCTGGACTATGGCGGACATCAAGGGGATTAGTCCCCTAATTGTTGAACATCATATTAATATGATGGATGATACCAAGCCAGCAAGGGATCCACAGAGACGACTCAACCCAGTAATGAAGGAGGCTGTTAAAAAGGAGATCGTAAAATGTCTTGATAGTGGTATCATCTACCCTATCTATGATAGCCAGTGGGTAAGCCCCATTCACGTTGTCCCAAAAAAATCTGGCATAACGATCATAACTAATGAGGCGAATGATTTAATACCTACTCGCACCCAAACTGGGTGGCGAGTATGCATCGATTATAGAAAACTCAACGCCGCGACACAAAAAGACCACTTTCCATTACTTTTTATTGACCAAATGCTAGAACGATTGGCTGGGCATGAATTTTATTGCTTTTTGGATGGCTACTCCGGCTATAATCAAATTCCCATCGCCGAAAAGGATCAAGACAAGACCACATTCACTTGTCCTTTCGGTACATTTGCTTACCGTTGCATGCCCTTTGGGTTATGCAATGCACCCGCTACCTTCCAGCGGTGTATGATAGGTATTTTTTCAGACATGGTGGAAAAATTCTTGGAGATTTTCATGGATGATTTCTCCATTTTCGGCGACTCCTTTGATGAGTGTTTGCTATATCTAGACGCAGTCCTTACCCGGTGTAAGGATAAGAACCTCATTTTAAATTAGGAGAAGTACCACTTTATGGAGTGAGAAGGTATTGTCTTAGGACGTATCATCTCGCAAAATGGCATTGAGGTAGATAAAGCTAAGATTGAAGTCATTTCCAATCTCCCTCCTCCCAAATGGGTCCGAGACATTCGAGCCTTCCTTGGCCATGCCCGTTTCTATAGACGGTTCATCAAGGATTTTAGCAAGATAGCTAGACTCTTGACTCTTTTATTGTCCAAGGACACCACATTTGATTTCGACTCGAGTTGTATGAAGGCGTTCGAGTCATTGAAAAACTCACTTACTTCTGCTCCCATTCTTTCGTCTCCTGACTGGACGCATCCATTTGAAATTATGTGCGATGCATCTGATTTTGCCATTGGTACTTTCCTTGGTCAGCATGTCAATAAGATGCTGCATGTAATTTATTACGCTAGTCGAACCTTGAACGAGGCCCAATTAAATTACACAACAACCGAGAAGGAATTCTTAGCTGTTGTGTTTGCATTAGAAAAGTTCATGCCCTATTTAATCGGCTCTCCAGTCATCGTTTACACTGACCATTCAGCTCTTCGCCATCTTTTTGCGAAGAAGGACGCTAAATCTCAGCTGGTACGTTGGATCCTCTTACTACAAGAGTTTGACTTTGTCATCAGAGACAAGAGAGGATGCGAAAACGTAGTCGTCGACCATCTCTCACACCTTCCTTCTTCGCCGACGCTTCAATTTCCTATAAAAGATGTTTTTCCTGATGAGCAGCTCTTGACTGTGTCATGCAAACCTTGGTTCGCAGATATTGTGAATTATTTGGCCACCGGACTTATACCAAATGAATGGTCGAATCATGACAGATTCCGATTTCTATCCCAGGTAAAACATTTTTACTGGGATGAACCGTATCTATTCAAATACTGTCCCGACCAAATTATTCGTCGATGTGTTCCCGACAATGAGTTTAAGAGCGTGCTGTCATTTTGCCACGATCAAGCGTGTAGCGGGCATTTTGGCCCTAAAAAGACAGCCGAAAAGATCTTGCAGTGTGGCTTCTATTGGCCACAACTTTTTAAAGACGCACATGATTATAGCAAGACATACTCCCGGTGCCAACATTTGGGCCGGATATCTAAGAGAAACGAAATGCCGCTCCAACCAATATTGGTTGTGGAAATTTTTGATGTTTGGGGGATAGATTTTATGGGACTGTTTCCAAATTCTTTTGGGAACGCGTATATTATCCTCGCTGTTGACTATGTTTCTAAATGGGTTGAGGCTGTGCCCAGCCGGACTAATGACAACAAGATTGTCGTTAGATTCCTCAAAGAAAATATTTTCTCTCGGTTTGGACACCCCTGCGCAATCATCAGCGATAATGGATCATTTCTGTAATAGGACTTTCGAGTCCTTAATGCGAAAATATTCCATTAATCACAAGCTATCAACGCCCTATCATCCCCAAATATATGAGCAAGCCGAGATTTCAAATCGGCAAATTAAGCAAATATTGGAGAAAACAGTTTCCAAAAACCGTAAGGATTGGTCTTCAAAACTTATTGATGCCCTTTGGGCATTTCGAACTGCCTATAAGACCGATCTTGGCATGTCTCCGTATAGGCTTGTTTATGGAAAGACTTGCCACCTTCCAGTTGAAATTGAGCATCTAGCATTTTGGGCAATAAAAGAGTTGAATCTATCTCTCGGAGATGTGGGCAGCAATAGAAAGCTGCAATTAAATGAATTGAACGAGTTTCAGGATGAAGCTTACGAGAACGCGGTTGTCGTTAAAAACCGAACTAAGGTGTTTCACGATAAACACCTTATGCGAAAGACTTTCTAACTTGGTCAACAGGTTTTACTTTACGACACCCGGCTACATTTCCATCCCGACAAGCTTAGATCTCGATGGAAAGGGCCATTTTTGGTACGCACCGTATATCCGCACGGTGCGGTAGATTTAGAAAATCCTGAGGACTGTTCACTATTCAAGGTGAACGGACATAGACTTAAACCGTTCCTCACCGCGGAGCCTTCGGAGGAGCTCCTGCTGTTGCAGGAGCCAATTTACATTGACTGATCTTCCACCATCTACCCCCAAATTTCGGTTATCCAGCCATAAACGGTAGAAACACTGTTTCAAATAAGTTTGGGGGTATGTATCACTTGTAATTATATAAAAAAAAAACAAAATAAAATAAAATAAAATAAATTTTGGGGTATTTTTGTAAATTTTCAGTTTTAATAAAAAAAAATTTTAAAATAATTTTTTTTACAAATAAATTCCTCTTTTTAAGAGGACATTTTTGCAAATAACCAAAACACCCATATAAATAGAAACCGACCCCTCTCTGCATTTTACCAAACCCTAAAGTTTTCCTCTCTGAAAACCCTAGCCGCCGCAGCAGCTAGAGCAAGGAGATCGCCCCACGCCGCCGCGCTTCCGCCTCCATACCCCGCTTCTAACCGCTGATCTGCCGCGCATTGGTGTCTGCTCCCTCTGAAATCTTCAGAGGAGGTTTGCTTTCTTCGATCCTCTCTGTTAAAATTTTAGAAATATCAGTATTCTCTGTGTTCTCTATGATGGCACCCACTTTGCAATTTGAGAGGGACTTTTCCCAAATCTGTGCACACACGATCTACGGAAGTTATTTCGGTGAAGAGATCTGTAGGCGCGGATGGAATTTTTTACCGTTTAACCATCCGAATGCCTTCGCGCTTTCGGATCTCGTCACCCGATTTTACGAGTGCATGGAGGACGGTTGCCTCTCACAACACGGATACATTAGTCTAATTTGGGGGGATAGAGAAATAATAATCGATAGGGACTTCATCCATGAAGTCACCTTAATACCTAGATTACCTATTCATGACCAACCCCTCCAATTCGAGGATTACCTATCCTTGATGGGTAATGATTGTTCGAGGGAGCCACGCAAGGGCATCCAGGCTAGAACCCTCTTTGCGAATGTATTAACTGTGTGCCGTTGGGCACAAAATAAAATTTTTGGTAGTTCGCACAATACTACATTTTTCATACCATCCCTTCATATCGTGCACACCTTGATGACTAGGAACCCCAGCTATGATATGTGCACGGTATTACTTCATTCAATTGGTGCGGGCAAAAGGGCTGCCAATTACCCATGCCCTATGTTGGTGACACAACTGTGTCGCCATTTCCTCCCTGTGGAGGAATTTGAGTTTTATATGCATGGAGGTATCCCCTATTAGACCTCTTATTGAAGGTGTATCCACGTCCTACATACGCTTAAATGATGTATGGCCGTGCACTGAGCCGGCCGAGAATGTACCCGCCAAGACACCCAGCTCCAGCTCGACCGCGAGCGAGGAAGAGCTTACCCCCACAGCACATGCACGTTTACTTAGGAAAGCCACTAGGGGGATAGACAGATTAATAGGGATGGTGACCAACCTGGATCAACGAGTGACAGAAATAGAGCATGGCATGACTGTCCTGCTGGCGAGAGAGGAACGTTCCCGTTCACGTTCGAGGGGACGACGAGGCCATGGGCAGTAAGGGCACTGCTTTTGATAAGTTTGGGGGTGGAGGTGGTTTGTAAATAGTTATCATTGTATTGCATATTTTAAATTTTTGTACATATTTGTTTCTTTTTCTTTCTTTGCATGTTTAATTCTGCATTGCATGTTTAATTCTGCATTGCATCTTTATATAAAAAAAATTATAAAAATTAAAAATAAAAATAAAAATTAAAAAAAAATATAAAAATCAAATCAAATAAAAAATTGAAAAATTTTAAAAATTTATAAAAATTTAAAAATTCGATTTTGTCTATATTTGACTTAAGTTCGACAAGACGGTTGACTAGTTAGGAAAAACTAGATCCTAAAATTTAGTAAATTAAAAACCCTAAAAATAACTTTTCTTAAAATTTAACAGTAGAAAATATATGTCCTTGTAATTTACTTAGAAATAAGCAAATTTTGAGTTTAGTTCTTGGGCAAAGTCAAAATAAGGGAAGAGTATTGAATTTTTATTTGAAGTGTAAGTCTGAAAAATAATTCCGAAGCTTAAGTCTAAATTCTGAAAATATATACCCTACAATTTGCACAAACACGCATCTTGAAACTTGGAATAGTAGAGGATACCTTGAAATGCTCTTGTCTAAAATCCTTAGTATGAGAAAAAAATTAAATAAAAGTATAAGTGTGAATAAAGAGATATAAAAAATAAACACTGGTTTTATAATTACTTAAGGCTGCATAAAATAAAAAAAACTTTATCACCTAGTGCCTTAGACCAACTGGTTTGGGAGTCACTACTAAAGCCTTAGATATTACAAGACGAGGAATTAAGTCTAAATGCGCGAACACATTTTGTAATCGGTCGTTAGTACCTCAAGAAGTATTAACGGTCGCATGAAGGATGTGTGAGCAATTTCATCTAAAATTCACCAACTAAAAGTACTTTGGACGATGGACAAAGGTATGATAGCTTGAATTGAATTTCCAAGTGTAAGGGTGATACATACACACACGTAGGGGTATATGATTGGGGTTTGGATTAAAGATAGGAATGAAAAATAGAGCTTATACCTTCAGTAAAGATGATAAAAATTCCTAAGTGGAGATGAAACCTTAGAAGGAAAATTCAAAAGATACTGAAAGCTTAATAAATTTGCAGAACATATACGATCTTAAGTTAATGAAAAGGAAGCTTGAAAAATATGGGTTGATGATTTCTAAGTTAAAGATAATAGAATTTCTTACTAGAATACTGAATTGAAGAATGAAAGTCAACATGCCAAATTGATCGGATTTTGTGGGTAGTATCCACTGAAAACCCTCAGGAGACAACACTCCTCCTACTAGGGACACCTAGAGATTTAACGGCTTGTTGCACGAGCTCAGTGCAATCGCGATTCCCTGCGAGAGTGTGGTTAGGTTTTTTCGAGAATAAAATTGGCTTTGCTCGGAACGAGCAAAAGATAAGTTTGGGGGTATTTGTTCATATCAGAATTTTGCATTATTATATCGCCCATTCTTAATCATATTATAAATAAATAGGTGTTTTTGATCCATATCTGCTAAATAGTTGCAGGTTACAGGTTCTCAGATTGTTACAGTGAAATTCATACAAAGACGCTATAAATGTGAGACTACGACCAACAATAGATGAATCCGTATGATGCCGCCTACCAGTTCAAGGAACAAATGAAAATCAGTAGACAGTTCAATGCACAAAGCACAAGGGCAGCACAAAATTCAAGACTTCAACGCGAAGCTCACGGTAAAAGTCCACATCATCTGCACTGTTGGAAATCTGGAAGAAAATAGAAGAGATTATGAGGAACCAAGTGAAGAAAACAGAAGGAAAAAGCAACATGACACAACCCTGAGAAGATGAGCCATAGATCCCTCAAAATGGCCGCGGAACCGCGGCCAAACATGCCCTTCCGCCGCGGAACCGTGGCCGTGCAGTGCACATGTCGGTGCACGTGTCGGTGGTGTCGGTGTTTTGACCCGGCTTTCTTAGGGTAGTCTTGTAATTTCATGTATGGATCAGATGTAAAACCTAGGGTTTCTCCTATCTATAAATAGGAAAGCCGAAAGCCTAATTAGGCATGTCTCTTTTTATTTTCTAGATCTAAATTTTAATTTCATTGTAATCGTTGAAGAGGTATCAATAAAGTAAGTTTCTTTTTCTATCTTGCATTTTTTTATCTGAATTTAATTTCTGCAAATTTTTTTATCTGTCTTCTATTATCTGCAATTTAGATAGATTTTGAAAACAAAATTATAAAAATGAATTTTATCATTACTTTCCTAATGAATGAGTAATTCCTCACTTGTTAGGGTTAGGATAGGGAAGGTTTGAGAGAAGGAAATCTCTCTCACTCCTTTCTTTGCCCATTTATATTTTAAAATAGGACTCTTTTTAATTAACCACACACCGCTCACTACGGCACCATATCCTAAAAGATAGCGGTGATTCCCTAGTTAGACCGGTTGTGGTTGAATTAACTAGAGGTTAGGGCTAAGAGCCAAGAAAGGACGGACAAGGACCAAAAGGAAGAAACCAAGTTTCTTCCTAGTCGTGCTAATCCCCTTTGTTGATTATTACCCTAACACCTATATTCTTAACTAGGGCATTAAAAGCAGTGAATATAATTCCTTTTCCAAACTAACCTAATCCTAACCCTAGCAAGACTTTAAATCAATTTAATTTCAATCTTAGATCTTAAAACAAAACCTACCAAAAATAGGACTTAACTCGTTAGAACTTAAAGAAAAGAACACATTTTCCCTGTGGACCGACCCGTACTCAACCGGCTAGCTACCAAGCGACATCGTCTTAATTGCGGTATTCTTAAATTTTAAAAACACACAATATAACAGAAAATCAATGAGATTTACTGGTAAGTGTTATTAGTAGTTTCTTGAACCGTTATAAGCCACACATCGGCATAACTTATCAAGTTTCTAGGGTTTGACGATTCCACCCATAGACTCGATATGCGACATATCAGACGAAGAGACCAGACTGTATGGTAAGGATTACTTACAGGCTTCATGGGAGTTTAGACAAGGTTGCTTGTTGATCTTCTAATCGCTCAATATCTAGGTAGTCGTTACGTCCAGCTAGTGCCGATGACGGTTTGTTGGTGACTGATGTGATCATCACCTACTGCTAGCGTATTGACGGGTCTTTAAAGCCCCACACAGAGGTTTTATAGTTCAAGAAAAACGAAATATGGCACATATGCTGATATGTGCGGGGGCCTTATTGAATACGAGTATGTGATACTGTATTCTAATCTGGCGGTAATTTGATATCGGTTCGGTTATATGTGATATAACCGGATTATTGAATCAAGTGTTGATTTGATAATGTGATATACAGATAAATAATATTTGTCGGTTATATGTGATATAACCGGATTATTAAATCAAGTGTTGATTTAATAGTATGATATATATTTATATTTGATATAATTGTATATTAACTAATATTATAGCTCACTAATTATTTTGTTTTCTTAATATATATATATATATATATATATATATATATATTATGAAGCAAGGATGGATTTCTATTTTTAGAAAATAGAAATGATAAGGTGGAAAAGAAGAGTTTTTTTCCTTAGCTCATCTCCTTCGAGCTCTCTCCATTTTCTATCTTCTTCTTCCTCCTCCACAAAACCCTAACCCTCACATGTGATGTGAATCATAGGGTTTTGAAGAAACCTAAGTGAGCTTAGAACTAGTCACGCCCCGCTTTCCGGTGTACGGGGAGGGGACGCGGCGAGGTCTACTACATATTTACTCAGAAGTAAACACGCTAAGCGTATCTAAGCAATATAAAGTAAAATGTATACAAGAGACATGAATATAATGAATATCAACTTTATTTATTAAACATTCTCTTACAGGTACAACTGGAAATGTAAATACAATGATGGAAAACAATGCCTAAATAATGGAATGAACTGAAAAGAAAATATGTACAAGTGGCTATAGCTTGGGGTCTTCGGTGTACCGCTCAGGGGTCTGCTCCAAGTGCTCCTGGCTGATCTCGAACTCTTCAGAGTCGGGTCCTCCAGAAAACATTCCAAAGAAGAAGAGAAATAGGAATGTCGTCAGCGAACAATCGCTCGGTAAGTCCCAAAGAAGTAGAGAAGTAGAATAGACAGAAAAGAGAGTATATCTAGTATAATGTTTGATTGTTCTGTTAACGTAGTGTTTGTAGCTTGGTACAGAATTTGCCAGTGTATACGAGAGGAGTCCAACTTACACCGTGGACTTTAGTAACCAGTAGTACAAGGCTCAGTCGATAATACCATAGAACAACGGTATGAATGTAATTACATCTTTTAGTGACCACATCGTGCCGCCGTTAACATGTTCCGTACTAGTCTACCCTTTTATAAACCCTGTAATGTTTATTGTATTGATTGTATTGATTGTACTGATTGTTTTGTATTGTCTTATAGAAAATGGAAGACTTGTCGAAACCATGATATTAGTACACGAAATGGATATAAATGGATGGTGATGTAATCAGAGTATATTCATGGTTCGGTTCGGTCAATATAGATTAAATTCTGGTATTTATGGATTCATGTTGTATTGTAGTTATACTTGAATTGAATTCAAGTCAGATTGATTTCAGATTTGACCATGACTCGAACTGAGTCAGACTTTTAAACAGAATTGAAGTCCTGAATGTTTTAGAGTTATCGGTAACTGCTGCACATAGACGGCAGGATTAATATTTTTTTCTAAGACAATTACCGTATTGATAACACCGTTGCTAGATTGTCTAGCTTAGATAGGCAAGCACCCATATTCTCCGGCTCTCTGAGGCTCAAGAGAACTGCTCCCGCTTAAACCTATATTTACTAGAGTCCTTATTGTAATTTAGTATAACTTGAGGGGGTTTTATGTAAAAATAGTTTCGATATATTTTCAAAATATACCTCAAGTATTTAATTATTATCTTTAGGGTTTTCATAGATGTATATTTTATAAAAGTGAAATTTTCTAGTGAGTAGAACCTAGTTTTCATTGTATATGGTATTTTAATGAAATATTGGAATTAGTATTGGATTGTAAAGGTAGTTTCATGAAATTGTAATCCCTTTGATTTAGAAAACATGAAATATATATAAAGTATATTTAAAGTAGATATTTTGATAATAGTTATATATATATATATATATATATTTAATAAAAAATAAAGTTTATTTATTTTGTAGAAATCTCACTTTCTTAAAAATTGCATCAAAATTCCATCAAGATCGAATGCTCTTTGCGGAGGTCTGCATCTCGCTCTACTAGGCCCGTAGATGTGCGATAACTCGCACCGTCCCGATCGGGGTTCCCCAAAATGGGTTGTAGAGGCGTATTTGCAAAGAATTAAATAACACACTTTTTAAAGAAAACGGTTTTTGAATATTTAAGGTATTTAATTGTAATCTCGTATTTTCCCCCATAAACTAGAGTCCTAAAATTCATCATGTCAAATATGTATGTTGTGATGAGATATGTCATTACCTCGTGAGTTATCTAAAGGTAATGTAAGTCTACGGTAGCGCCCCGGCCGTCATTCTGACGCCAAACGCGGAACAAAAACTTTTATAACTGGCGCTATCGCATACTATAACCCAGATCTTGCCATTAACGCTAAACCAACAAACTGTAAAGTGGTAGAAAGGCTATACTGATTGATCCGAGTCCTTCGGTCTTTAGCCATCGTCCCACGCTCCTTGCGGCAACTCCGATCTCTCGTCTCCTCATCGAGGTAGCACCACGTCAACGGATCTTTAAACGGGCTCTCGTCTCTATACCGAGGCAACTCGGTCGTCAAGTCTGCTAAAAGAGATGACTAGGATGAAGTAGAGAATGAGTAGAATATTTTGTCTCAAACACCCTAGGGTTCTCATCACATGAGAGGGATAGGGTGGAGGTAGAAGAAGATGCTATGAATTGGAAATTATGAACTCAAGAAGAACTAGTGAGCAAAATAACCAAGCACAAAGAAAACCCTTGGTTGCCCAAAACTTTTGGTGATGATATATATAAGGTTCTAAGATTAAATATCAAGGAAAATATCGTACAAAAATATCTCCAACTTAACCCTAAAATATCACACCCAAAACAAACCTCATTAATACTATCATGACTCACTTAGTGACTCATTAGCATGAGTCACTAAGGAACATGGTAGAAGAAATGAGTCACCAATATGAGTCACCCTTTCCAAAACATAATAATCATTTAAACCAAAATGATTAATCCAAAAAGAAATGCATCTCCTAAAATATTCTCGTAACGGATTACGAGAATACCCCTCACCTGTATATACATACCTGTATCCGTATTCCGACCGAATACGAATACGAGATACTAAAATATTCCGACTCAATATAATACATGGATCCGGCTTAAACCAAAGCCCACCAGTATTATCCGTCCGAAATATGACACGTGCACAAGTGCACGTGCATTTTTCGAACCCTGCCATAAAACCATATGTCCTCTACAACGTTTCGCCCGAACTTGGGAAACTATCTGTGGGGGACTCTAAAGACTCGTCAGTACCCTGGCAGTGGGTTTAACAATAAGCACGTCGGCGGCACTAGCTGTGCGTAACGGCTGCCTATGTACTGACCTCAAGGGAAGCCGATGAGCGAACTCATCCTGGAACCCTACTGAGCCTATTAGTGACAATATACATACAGTCCGGTCTGTTCGTCTATGAGTATCGCATATCGGGCCTAGGGGGCTGGTAACGTCAGACCCCCAATAGCGGTATAAGTCGTGTCGGAGAGTAGCCCTGAACAACCAGAGAAACTACTGGAATACTTACCAGTAATTCTCACTTGCCTTGGCCAAGGACTTGGTGTAATGGCTCTCCTAGATACAGCACAATCTCAGCCCCAATACAGGGAGAGACGAATCCCCTGCCGATCCGCTCACTTGCCTCCGTGTGGCTCGGGACTGTACCCAAAAAAACTGTTTGCACGACTCCTTTGAGCCGTGGTAGGGTAGAAATCAAAGCACGGTGGGAACTCACACGAGACAAATGACGACCTCAGGTCGATGAACTAACCTTAACACATGTCACCAGGAAACTGCTATCTGACGCTAGGTATAATACCAACTAGCAGGTTCCCGGCGAGTTATGTCCGGTGTACTCATAACCCAATGAGCACCTGTATACATCTTAGGTGATCCAACTGACACCAATGGCTTGTGAGACCGGCCACCGCCACTCGTCGGGGTCTCGACTGTATACACTAGTCTACTCTGGAGTATCGATGCCCTATCTCAAAACTCCTACGACTAGGGACCACTTTTAAGGATGTGCTTATGGACTACCCAACTCTCACGTATATGATCGCCATCATACTGTTGGTAGTCAAGCAGGATCCTAAGGGCTCTATCAACGTATAATAGTGATCATGTCAGCTAAACCTGTACACGACTGATAAAGGCAAACCAGATAGCATACTATCATCTCGAGTAAGACTGTCCTACCGGTATAAGTCCTCCCTCAATCATTGCAATCACGTACCTGCGATCCAATAATTGACTTTGAGGGCACTATATCCAACAATCTCCCACTTGCACTTAAGGCTAATTATTGCGATGTCGCATACTCACAGCCCGTGTGATACCGAACATCCAACTCCTCTACTAATCAGTTTCACAAAGCCTGTTTGTAAAACTCTTATGTTCGAGAAATAGCCTCAGTGAGTGGATCCGCCCTGATGTATCTTTCTATGTCTCTCTTAATCTCAAGTTCGCGGAGAAAGCCATCTCCCGAATTGAGTAATACCTGTCTTAGAATATGTCTGGATATCTGATGGGACTTAGTTCATAAATAAACTCTAAATCCAAACTTCTTAGACTGTATCGACAACTGAACCTAATCAGTATCCTGCACCATGCCTCCCACAGTATCCTCTTGGACTCCGTCATCCATATCACCTTGGAAGCCTGGAATGATAACCGTCCCCCGAAGGAGGCTGCCGCCATCAAATTCGTAGAACATCCACTTATGTTCTAAAACTGCTTCCGAATGTTTCTCCAAGATTGGATTAATATAAACTTATTGCATCTAGTGCAAAAACAACATCTGGTGCGGTACTTGACATCTCATGATCGACTCAATTACCTAAGCAAGTGATATGCCAATCATACACATCCCTCTCCCCTTTAGTCTGTAAGACACCTTTAGATAGGGAGACTCCATTACCTGCAGGTACACCACCATGCCAGGAGTCGTCCATTCTAAAACACCTTTAGAATACTGTCTTAGTACCCAGATTGGGAAACTACCCAAATCTAGATCTAAAACCATAGATCTAGTAACCAGAATGTCTGATATTATATCCATATCCTGTGTGGAGAAACAACTGTGTGACAACCACAGTATAACCAATCATAGTATAGGAATTTTACTTCCTACTCTGTGTATGTCATCCAAATACCAGGACATCACACCCTACTACCTTTTTAACAGATCCTTCCCCTATTCTGATGAAGTCAAACTCATGACTGTCCAATCAAAAATAGATGATCTATCTCCACTATATCTGCTTTAGTCTATAAATAGACATAAGCTACTTGCCCACTATGCTTCCGCTGCTCCCACTGACCACAACAACCCTCTGGCAAAATAATATATACGTGCACTTCTAAAACGAGTTTAGAACGACGCTATACTCATCCTCCTGCCGGGTCTCATAGCCTGGAACAACAGTAGTGTTAAGTCTGGGTAAACAAGAACCTCCCTATCACCGTCCTTGAGGCTACCGGAGTACCTTTAGGGTGCCTGAGATTACCCACTATATCTGCGGACTGGCTAATGGAATGTCAAACCTGATTGAATCTATAGGTCCTATTAAATTTTCCGTAATCGTTTGCGGTTCTGGAATCACTTCCAGTTCTACCATACTCCCACTACTGTTTTCTGAAAAAATCCATTTTACTAAAACTGTGGCGAGTCAAGAACAATATCACTATTGATCTTCCAAATGGTAGAAAGTCAACCCTCGTCATAGCCTGGGCCAACCCACAAACTGCTATTACAGAAACGTGCTCTGAGTTATCCAGAGTCTGATTTTAAGCATAAGCCGGACAACTCCCCGTACCTTAACATTGTTAAGATATGAACCATTCTATATCCAATATAGAAACTTTGGCACTTATTTAATTGGAACCAGATTCTAATCATGCAGCTGTCTCCAGTGAATATCATCTTAATGGAGAGAGGCTAATTAGCATTACTCAACTTAGGAATCCATCCAATTATGAGTAACCTGAAAGAGAAACAAGTTTCTCAAAACCATTACTATCAACTGAATACCAATCACAAGTATCTATATTTTCGATCTTTTTGAAGAATCCCGATACTTGCGATACCTGGTTCTCTACTTTATTCCTATACCTATAACTTCTCAAAACTTAGACCTTGTATTTCTACGAAACACTTGTCTAAAAAGTAGAGAAGTCACAAGTAAACAGAATATAGTACGAGAACCAACCCCTTTGTCCTGATGGACACTGGATAACATACAATACTCTGTATAAGTCCGCTGAGTTTGAATAACTCAAAACCTGTGCATCGTAGGTTGAAAACTGTACTTATGGTTAAGAACTACTCCGTTGTTCAATACTCCTTACCCAATCGTCAACTGATATAAGTAAATGTCATGGATATAATTTCAAAAAGTTATATCTCACTTTATAAAAATAAACGTACAGATATATCAGTTTGAAATTGGTGCACAACAACGGATACTCAAAACCAAATACTAGCCGTCTGGCAAAAACCCAGGCGATTTCCTCAAATATCACCAATTACAACGAATTCCGATATAATGAGGATGATCACCTTATTCCCAATAACTTACTCACACTCATCATCTGTAAAACCATACAGATGTGAGAATCATACCTGGTAAATACATACCCTGGAGTAAGTATCTAATCGGGAAATCAGTTTTCCTTTAACAATGCATAGTGAAACTGAAATATGAAAATGTTTCGTAGGGGTATCCTGGTATTCCTAGTAATGCATCTTCCATAATCCAATTCATGACTATAACCGTATATTTCTTTGCCATCTCTCCAAATCCTTTTATTTGTCTTTAGTCGTTACCTTCTGTACACCCCTTTAGGCTAAGTGGTTTTCTTCCTTCCCTACCGTTCGGCACTAGCCTATGGTTTGGAAGAAGACTATCCAATAAGCATAATAGGTGTACTCTCCTAATCCTAGGAGCACTCGCAACCTGAGAGAAGGTGATGATAAAAGACAACTGAATAATACCTTATTCTATTCCTCCCGAACTGGGGAAAAAAGCAAAGGTGAAATAGGAGTGGCGATGAACTACGCGGTTTGGTCGTGAATGATAGCAGTCACAATTTACTTTGCCCTCTTTCTAATCCCTTTATCTTGTCTTTACTTATTACCTTCTGTACACCCTACTTAGGCTAATTGGTTTTCTTCATTCCCTACCTTTCGGCACCTGCCTATGGTTTGGAAGAAGACTATCCAATAAGCGTAATAGGTGTACTCTACTAAACCATGGAGCCCTCGCAACCTGAGAGAAGGTGATGATAAAAGACAACCGAATAAACCAATTCAATTTCTCCTGAACCTGGATCCATCCTCGAAGAAGTCCCTTCGAGTTCGTATATAACTATACGATGGATCTATCCCATGGAAGTGGATGTTCGTAGTGATACGAGGTGTTCTGAGAAATGCAAAGGGTAAAAGAAGGAGCGGCAATGACTTATACAACTTAAATAATCCAAAAGCCAGTATTTTAAGAAGGTTCAGTCAACTTGGTCACTGAGTCATAGTCTAGGGTCGGTCAATGGTCGCTGCCAAAGAGAGAGAGAGAAAAAAACACTCTGCATTAGGTTATCACTTTATCTAATCAAGAAACCTCCCACTGTACTGTCAAATTCTCCTCCAAACCTGAAAGAAGAATCAATCGGGTTACCCGAAGAGTAAACCAACTCATCAGTGGGAATCGTGATCCAACTATCATCGCATGATAACGTGAAGGAATCCACTCACGTTATCACACTCCAGAAGGAATGCGCAAGCCTGGCAAGTTTCAGTTTCTTTAAAAACTCCCGATATGGATTTTTGCCCCATGCTCTTATGACCTTGACGTTGGCCAAAATGCCATAAGTCACATGTCAAGTTCTACCCATCATTATCTTGTCAATTTGAACCCATCCGCACATGCCCCTGACGTTGGCCAAATGGCAGAACGACTGCCCCAAACTAACTCATCTATCTATGCAACAGAAGAATACCCAGCAGCTACCAAACACTATGCCTTGGCGTTGGTCAAAATACATAGCTTGAATACTACTGAATACCCAACTGAAATGACGGAGGGCTACGGCTGGTTTTTGGCGAAAAACCTTTAACATAATGAACTTGATCTCGTTGAAGGAACCTGATAGCTTTTTACAAAAATATAGTGGCGAAAACCTTTGCTAAAGAGGCCACTCCCGGTGAAGGGATCTCGGCTCTTTCCTCGTGGAATGAGGTGCAGGATATTCCAACTGAATACCGCGATGCAAAGCAACATGTAATCGACTATAGTGAAGTTATTACCCTGACGCAAATTTCTGCCCAAGGGGTCACTCCCGGTGAAGGGATCTCGGCCCTTGCCTCGTCGAATGAGGTGCAGGATATTCCAACTGAATACCACTGTGCAAAACAAAAGAAAACGTCCTTATAATAACACTTTTTAAAAACTGTTCCAACAACGTCCAAACAGGTTTATTTTCCTTTGCATTCATCAAAATCAACGCAGTCCCATCAATTAATCACACCAGAAAAGAACAAAAATAAAATGTACGTATATGCCATCCGCATTCGTCACTGGGTCCCGTTATTGCCCGTTAGGTTACTTAACTAACGACAGAGCGGGGACTGGACTAGCGCGGGTGCAAAACATATACAACATCTACTATTATATATACCAATATACAATAATCGCTCCAGGCGTGATAATATGCAACATTACAGAAAAGCAATAAGCATCACAGAACAATACAGATAATCTGGGATCCCCGGGTTTCACAGAGCCGCTGCTGAAACCCGACGTTTCCCTGGTCATGTGGATAGCCTGTGCAATGAAACCTAGACCCCTACGGGTGCGGCAAGTTACCCGCCAAAACCTGAAGCGAGGCAGACCCCTACAGCAAAGTGAATGGACCATCCTGCACTTCACGGAATCCGGTAACTTGAGCACCCCTCCTTGGGTCAACCTGTACCCCCTATGAGTGCGGCGAATAGTCTGCCAATTCTAGAGTGAGTCCCCTCTGCCTCTCAAAGCCATGAGATGCGGACCCGTTGCCCTCCAGAACCCGGCTATCCGTGCACTCCGTCGTGGGGTAAACCTAGTACAGAAATGAAAAATATGTACAACGGGTACATCGACCTCAGCCCGGTCGTGCCCCAAAAGAATATTATACAAACAGGCAGTGACGGCAGTCCACATGTTGGACACTCTCCCCGCAATATCAAATGTACAAATAAATCCAAACTGCACTACCATTGCACACTGCTATCCACCACGAGAAATTCGCAACATCACAGCACAACACAGAACATCAACGCGAATGTCACGTTCGCAAACCAGTCTAAAAGAGCTATAGCAATTAGACGCAATTTACCGCTCGAATGACATTCACGGTCGGAGATATAATGTAAGTACTGTAAACTAACAAGTTTAAAATTCCGATCGACAAAACTTCCCGAAGTGGGCCCCGCGTACAACTGCAGTACACAAACAAAATTTGGGCCCAAACAAATTATTCCAGAAACCACAATTCCCTATGCAAGAGCCCCAGAAGAAATTTGGTACACTGAAGCACCAGGCCTGCGGCGGAACCGCGGCCAAACCTTGGCATGTGCGGCGGTTCCGCGGCAGTACGGTCGAATCAGTGGCCCAAATTTCTACTGTGTTCTTAAAAAAGCCTGCACGATTTTCTGAGATGCTCAAAATAATTTTTAGACATGTTTAAAAATTCGACAAAAACTTTAGCCTGAAAATCGCGGTTTCGGAAATTTCGTTCGATCGATATTTTAAACGCGTTAGAACAAGTTAGTAAAGGTTAATGGCGTGGCTCTGATACCATGTAAGTCTACGGTAGCGTCCCGGCCGTCATTCTGACGCCAAACGTGGAACAAAAACTTTTATAACTGGCTCTATCACATACTATAACCCGGATCTTGCCATTAACGCTAAACTAACAAACTGTAAAGAGGTAGAAAGGCTATACCGGTCGATCCGAGTCCTTCGGTCTTTAGCCATCGTCCCACACTCCTTGCGGCAACTCCGATCTCTCGTCTCCTCATCGAGGTGGCACCACGTCAACGGATCTTTAAACGGGCTCTCGCCTCTATACCGAGGCAACTCGGTCATCAAGTCTGCTAAAAGAGATAACCAAGATGAAATAGAGAATGAGTAGAATACTTTGTCTCAAACACCCTAGGGTTCTCATCACATGAGAGGGATAGGGTGGAGGTAGAAGAAGATGCTATGGATTGGAAATGGTGAACTCAAGAAGAACTAGTGAGCAAAATAACCAAGCACAAAGAAAACCCTTGGCTGCCCAAAACTTTTGGTGATGATATATATAAGGTTCTAAGATGAAATATGAAGGAAAATATCCTACAAAAATATCTCCAATTTAACCCTAAAATATCACACCCAAACAAACCTCATTAATACTATCATGACTCACTTAGTGACTCATTAGCATGAGTCACTAAGGAACATGGTAGAAGAAATGAGTCACCAATATGAGTCACCCTTTCCAAAACATAATAATCATTTAAACCAAAATGATTAATTCAAAAAGAAATGCATCTCCTAAAATATTCTCGTAACGGATTACGAGAATATCCCTCACCTGTATATACATACCTGTATCCGTATTCCGACCGAATACGAATACGAGAGACTAAAATATTCTGACTCAATATAATACATGGATCCGGCTTAAACCAAAGCCCACCAGTATTATCTGTCCGAAATATGACACGTGCACAAGTGCACGTGCATTTTTCGAACCCTGCCATAAAACCATACGGCCTCTACAACATTTCGCCCGAACTTGGGAAACTATCTGTGGGGGACTCTAAAGACTCGTCAGTACCCTGGCAGTGGGTTTAACTACAAGCACGTCAGCGGCACTAGCTGTGCGTAACGGCTGCCCATGTACTGACCTCAAGGGAAGCCGATGAGCGAACTCATCCTGGAACCCTACTGAGCCTATCAGTGACAATATACATACAGTCTGGTCCGTTCGTCTATGAGTATCGCATATCGGGCCTAGGGGGCTGGTAACGTCAGACCCCCAATAGCGGTATAAGTCGTGTCGGAGAGTAGCCCTGAACACCCTGAGAAACTACTGGAATACTTACCAGTAATTCTCACCTGCCTTGGCCGAGGACTTGGTGTAATGGCTCTCCTAGACACAGCACGATCTCACCCCCAATACCGGGAGAGACGAATCCCCTGCTGATCCGCTCACTTGCCTCCATGTGGCTCGGGACTGTACCCAAAAAAAACCTGTTTGCACGACTCCTTTGAGCCGTGGTAGGGTAGAAATCAAAGCATAGTGGGAACTCACACGAGACAAATGACGACCTCAGGTCGATGAACTAACCTGTACACATGTCACCAGGGAACTGCTATCTGACGCTAGGTATAATACCAACTAGCAGGTTCCCGGCGAGTCCTGTCCGGTGTACTCATAACCCAATGAGCACCTGTATACATCTTAGGTGATCCAACTGACACCAATGGCTTGTGAGACTGGTCACCGCCCCTCGTCGGGGTCTCGACTGTATACACTAGTCTACTCCGGAGTATCGATGCCCTGTCTCGAAACTCCTATGACTAAGGACCACTTTTAAGGATGTGCTTATGGACTACCCAAATCTCAGCTGGTAGTCAAGCAGGATCCTAAGGGCTCTATCAACGTGTAATAGTGATCATGTCACCTAAAACTGTACACGACTGATAAAGGCAAATCAGATAGCATACTATCATCTCGAGTAAGACTGTCCTACCGGTATAGGCCCTCCCTCAATCATTGCAATCACGTACCTGCGATCCAATAATTGACTTTGAGGGCACTATATCCAACAGGTAATACGATTAAATTGAACAATTATAAGTTGTATGTAACATGATGGTATTTTACTGTAAAAGTGAAATAGAAATTGCAACAAGAATTATTTTGAGATGAAACTTGTTTTAATGTATTTATTTATGTTTGTTAATCATTATGAGAGAATATGGTATTTTATTATTTAAGAAAAATGGAGTTTTTAAAGAAAAACGATTCGGAAGTCGGAATAACTCCGCTTCCGACGAGTTTTTGAAAAAGAGAAGTTTTAGAATAGAGATGGAGGAGATGAGTCAGGACTTACTGGTTATTAAGAAAGAAAGGACAAGGATTAAGCTTTCGGAACCGTCGGGGCATCATTTCGTCGCCGGATTCTCCTCGAAATCTTGTTGGAACTTCGCCTCTTCCTAACTCCACTTGTACAACTTGGGACTTCGAAATTTTAGAGAGTTTTTGTGATGAAATTCTGAATGAGGAGAGGTGAAATGTGGTGTGGTATTTATAGAGAAAATTAGGGTTTAGGGTAATTAAGAATAGAATTAAAATGTGCATTAAAATGTAGATTAATGCCCATTTTTAATTCTCTGGAAATGTGCAGAGAAATCAAACAGTATAGGAGTAGTGGGGGAGTCCAAGGGTTTAGGGTTAAAAAATTGGGGAGTATCCCTTACGGGGGGCTCGGCGGTGCTGGTCTCCAAGCCAATCTCGCCGGCCAAAAACCGGTGATGGGGCTTGGGATCTTCGCCACGTGTCATGCTCAGTGTATTTAACAATATGCACATGTTTATTTAATCTGTGACTTTTCATTTTACGTGTAGTGTACATGCAAACTGTTGGGCTTCTAAAAGATTAAAAGAAAAATCAATTAAAAATATATGTGGCTGGGGGGATTCGATCACAGGGGCTATGTCACAGCAGTGCAAGGCTTTACCAATGAGCTACAAGTGTTTTCTTGTTCTTCAAAAGCAAATCAAATTTATAATTTATGCTCAGGCTTAGGTGCTCCTTTCTGTATTTTTGAAAAAAATTTGTACAGAAAGTTTAGGGTTGTTACAGAACCCCTACTCCACCATCCTACACTTTATTAGCACTTAAGTTTAGGGTGTTTCCTTCACTAAAGAGAGTTTAGTGAAGAGATAGATTGAATTAGAGAAACTTCGGGTGGATCATCTTCGATATGAAGATCGCGAAGTAAGTTCGTGCACTTCTTCAAGTGGAGCTTAGAAGAGTCGTAGGGACTACTACCCGGAGTTTTAGAAGAGAAGGGCACGGTCCACAAAGGTTGCAATCTCCATCTCTTAGAATAGTTCTTGTGATAGCATATGTCAAACCCTAATAATCTGGTTAGATCTTTGGATAGTGTAGTTTAGAACCATGAAAATTTAAAAATTGCATGCTTGATGCCGGTATAAACCCCTTGGTGGTGCTAGGATACACTTTCATGGGATCAGAGCCAAGATAGAACATTAGGGAATGTCTTTACGACGTTAAAGTGTTCGATCGAACTTCGTAACCCGCATTTTTCATAGTTTCTGTCCATTTTTTCAAAAGTTAAAATTTTCGAAATTAAAAATATGCAGAAAATCGTGCAGAGTTTTTCTTGGAGCCCCAAGAAATTCGAGGCGCCAATTACATTAAAGAGCCGCGGAACCGCGGCCTAACCCCTAGTTTGGTCGCGGTTCCGCTGCAACTTTTTGGCTTTCTGGCATCAATTTTCTTGTGCTTCTCCAGCATCATATTTGGCACTTTCTGGATGTTTTTCGTGATACTCAAGTTGTTGAGTTCTCTAGAATTTGTGAGTGTTTGATAAATCGATCGAAATGTTTAACGTTGTCTAGATTATTATGATATGTGATACAATATTTGGAATCCACAATAATTAGTTTTTTGAAAACTAGTTAATATTTGGTAAATCTAGCGTTTTAGTCTCGGTTCATCGATTGCCATGGAGTTTCGATTCGGATCAAAACTCCGTCGCAATCGCGTATAGTACGCGAACACCCAGTCGGGAATCTTGTTGAATTATCCGACTACTTATTGAAAAGAGTTTTCAATTTGAGACTAAAATGAAAGGTTTATATGGTTAGGCATGAAATCCGGAATATGAGATATTCCAGATTTATGATATCTAAACTAATGCGGATTATAAATATTGTAGCTTTTCATTTCTCTTTTGCAACCGTAAGTGTAATATGTGGGGTATCCCTGATCTTATTGCTATGTGTCAACGACATTCGGGATACGCATATTTACTTACGTTGATGACATGTGATATTATGTGTTGCTGTGATATGTTATATTGGATCGTCGCGATTGAATAGTCGGGGTTTTTTGCGTGAGATGAGAGTTTTTTATTTTCATTCATGTAAAATTGTAGGTAAAATTCTTTTATTAGGATACTTCTGGATTGAGGATGATGTCACCATTGATATATATATATATATATATATATATATATATATATATATATATATATATATATTATTTACTTTTCCACATTAGGATAGACCCAAGGCGGGGAGCACAAGTAACCGGGTTCTAGAGTCTAGTGGGAGACCATCTTGAGAAGTTGAGACTGGGTCTTCTAACTCTAATGTAACAACCCTAAACTTTTTGTACGAATTTTTTCAAAATACAGAAAGGAATACCTAAGCCCGAGCACAAGTTATAAATTTGATTTGCTTTTGAACAGCAAGAAAACACTTGTAGCTCATTGGTAAAGGCTTGCACTACTGTGACGCAGCCCCTGCGATCGAATCCTATCAGCTACATTATCTTTTTATTTTATTTTTATTTTTTTAGAAGCCCAAGGGCCTACACGTGCACAACACGTAAACTAAAGAGACACGGCATAAACAAACATGTCCACTGAAGAAACCAAAGCGACAAGACACGTGGCACCAAACCCTAGCCCCCCTCCCCCCGTCGGTGAAAAACCGGCGAAAAGCCTTGTTTGGCCTGTATCACCGGGTCAACCGTGGGTAAATCCCCCCATCTCTTCATCTCTGCAACTTTTCAACTACCCCACTCCTTTCACACTGCTTGTTTTCTCTGCATTCATATAGAGAACATTAAATCACCCATTTAACCTAATTTTAATGCATATTTGAATGCATTTCTTTCACCCTCTAAACCCAAATTTTTCGCTATAGATACCCACTCCATTTTACACCCCTCTCACTCAGAATTCTATTACAAAAACTATACCAAATTGCCAAGTCTTTTAGCGTACAAGTGGAGTTAGCGAAGGGCGAAGCTTCGAAGAACTTCCGAGGAGATTCCGGCGATGAAACGACCCTTCCCAATCCTTCTCCTTCCTCTTCCATCTCTTTTAAGCCAGTAAGTCCCTTCTTTCCCTCTCATCTCAAATTCTAAAACTTCCAAATTATAAAACCCGACGGAAGCGGAGTTAATCCGACTTCCGATTCGGTTTTTCTTCAAAACTCAACTTTTCTTAATCAAGAAAATACCAAAATCTCATATAATGTATAACAAACATTAACAAATCCATTAAAATAAGTTTCATCTCAAAATATTCCTTATTGCAACTTTTATTGTATTTTTACAGTAAAATACCATATGCATTAAGTTTCGACATAATAACTTATTTCCTTGCTATACTTTTAGATATCTCACAAGGTAATGACCTACCTCACCACAACACACATCTTTGACATAGCACGATAAATTTTGGGACAATAGAATACGGAAAATATGACTTTACAAATAAATACCCTAAACTTACAAAACTGTTTTCTTTAAAAAGTGTATTAAGCATTTCCATGCAATTGCGCCTCTACAACCCATTTTTTTGGACCCCGTTCAGGATAGTGCGGATTAACGCACATCCTCGGGTCTAGTAGAGCGAGATGCAGATCTCCGTAAGGAGCATTCGATCTCGATGAAATTTTTATACATTTTTCTTTAGAAAATGAGATTTCTACAAGAAAATAAATAAATTATTTTCATTATATATATATATATATATTATCAAAATACCTATTTTAATTATATAAATATTCCAATTTTTCTAAATCAAAGGAATCACTATTACATGAAAATATCATTCAAATACAATACAATTTTTCGATAAAATGACATATATTATGAAGTTAGGTTTTATTCACTAGAAATTTCACTTGTATAAAAATATACATCTATGAAAATCCTAAAGACGATAATTAAATACTTGAGGTGTATTTTGAAATTATACCAAAACTATTTTTACATAAAAGCTCCTCAAGTTATACTAAATTACAATAAGGACCCTAGTAAACATAGGTTTAAGCCGGACCAGTCTCTTGAGCCTCAGGAAGCCGGAGATATGGGTGCTTGCTTATCTAAGGTAGACAATCTAACAAAAGGTGTTATCAACACGGTAATTGTCTTGGAAAAAGACACAAATTCTGCCGTCCATGTGCAGCAGTTACCGATAACATCAAAACTAACAGGATTTCAAGTTCTTTTTAAAGTGTCTGACTCGGACTGAGTCTCAATATAATCAATCTGACTTGAATGTGATTCAAGTATAAACTACAATACAGCATGAATCCATGAATCCGTCTATTCAATCTATATCAAACTATATTGACTGAACCGAACCATGGATATTCTCCATCTACATGTACATCCATTATATCCGTTTCATTACTGATATCATGGTTTCGGCAAGTCTTCCATTTACAATTTACAATACAATACAACCAGTACAATCATTATAATACAATCAAAACATCGCGGGGTTTATAAAGGGGTAGACTGGTACGGAATATGTTAAAGGTGGCACGAAATGGTCACTTAAGACGTAATTACATCCATGTCGTTGTTCCATGGAATTTTCGACGGAGTATTGTACTACGGGTTACCAAAGTCCATGGTGTAAGTTGGACTCCTCTCGTATACACTGGCATCTTCTATACCAAACTACAAACAACAGCGTTAACAATATAATAAAACATTAAAACTTATTTTCTTCTTCTATCTATTCTGTCTCTACCCATTCTTTAGGACTTACCGAGCAATTGTGCGCTGACGACATTCCTTCTCTTCTTTCTTGGAATGTTGTCAGGTGAATCGGACCTTCTAGAGACAGAGCCCGGCAGCGATGACTTGGAGCAGATAGCCTTCGACCCAGAGCTCTAAATTACTTGTACATACTTTTCATTTCTGTTATGCCATTGTTTAGGTATTGCTTTCATTCCATGTATTTACATTTTCAGTTGTACCTGTAAAAGAATGTTTAATAAATAAAGTTATTGTTCATTTACATCTTGTCTCTTGTGTACTTTTATTTTATATTGCTTAGATACTCTTAGTGTGTTTACTTCTGAGTAAATACGTAGCGGGTCCGTCGCGTCCTCTGCCCGTAAGCCTACCCTAGGCAAGGGGAATCTGTACACGCCTGACCAGCGACGTGTATTCCCATCTCAATAGGGTGGCGAAAAACACCCTACAGATTTTGGCACGTCCGGTGGGACTTTGATTTGATCTGTTTGATTTCTGCCTTATTTGGCGGGATTTTTGAATTTGAGAGGAACATAGAATTTGGATTTTGTTCACAAGAACCAGCAACTAAAAACATTTTCTACTAATTCCTTGAATCTTCCAATTTCATATATTTTGAATCTGTCATAACCCAAATTTTCTTTCAAGGTTATGGATTCCCCAAACAACACCAGCACAAATGTTAACAACACTCCCCCACCTTTACCGCTTACACCTTCCGTCGTTGCTCCGATCAACGAGAAGATGGTCTTACTTGAGGTGATCCACAACCTTCTGGAAGGACAGCAGCAACAGACTGCTATCTTGATGAACCGTCCATAGGCAGAAGCACATGGGGTGAAGCAATTCAGGGTTTTGCACCCCAAGCAATTCTCAGGAAAAGAGAGCCCTCTAGAAGCTGAGGAGTGGGCTCAGAGTATTGAAGACGATCTGGCAGCGGCACAAGTGCCAGAAATAGCTTGGGTTCGAGTTGCAAAGCTGCAGCTTACAGACAATGCACGGGTTTGGTGGAAGGCGGAAGAAAGCCGTCTTGATCAACCTATCGAATGGAGAACTTTTCGCGACATGTTCGACGCGAAATACTTCCCTGAGACTGCTAGATTCGACATGGAACAACAGTTCATCCACCTACAACAAGGTTCGATGTGGACCAAATCCGTGGATGAATATGATGTTGAGTTTACCATGCACAGTCGGTAAGATATGTATTAATATTTCGATTTTCAAATAACACATATTACACAGCTAACACACTACCTTAACATATTCGCGGCACACTTGATACCGACGGATGAGATCAGAGCCCGACGATTTCAACAAGGGTTAGATCCGGAAATCCACGCTGCGTTAGCTACAGGGGATTTCCCGACTCATGAGTTAGCTCTGAAAGCAGCCTGTCGATATGAGGCGGTGGTGAAAATGAGGGGCAGATCTCAATCTGCCGGGATGAAGCGCCCTGCCACTCAGATGGCAGGAGGAGCCTCTTCAAGGCTAACTGTTGAACCTAGGAGACCAAAAGAAACCAATAACCAGTCGAGTCCCAATTTTTTCTTCTATTCTAAGAGGGATGGACACTTGTGGAAGGACTGTAGGCGTGGAAAAGTCCTGTGCTTAGTTTGTGGCGTCTCCAATCACGGAATTGGAACCTGTCCTTATAGATGCAACTCAGCTCCCACACACACTAACTATCCGCTGCGGCCAGCTATCCAGGCTCCTGCATCTCGTCTTGCACTATCAGATCCACCTCCACGTGGACCTCTTGCACAGGCCAATCGCCAATTCCATCAGGCACCGAGGAACATACCTCGAGGGCATAGAAACATACCCCACGGACATAGAAATGTGCCTCCAGCTAGAAGGAATATCCCCCGGCGTAATACTTTCACATTAGCAGCTGTAGAAGCCAAGACTGTAGACCAAGGTAACAATGGTAATTCCTTTCAATCTTTTCAAACCCTTGTATCATCTTGTTACTTTTCATGCAATACCAGTATTTCTTTCACAATCACGATCATCAAATTGTTTTGAATTCGTTACACTTCCCTTCTATAAATTTCGAGGACGAAATTTTTATAAGGAGGGTAGAATGTAACAAGCCTAAACTTTCTGTACAAATTTTTTCAAAATATAGGAAGGAATACCTAAGCCTGAGCACAAGTTATAAATTTGATTTGCTTTTGAACAGCAAGAAAACACTTGTAGCTCATTGGTAAAGCCTTGCACTGCTGTGACGTAGCCCCTGTGATCGAATCCCATCAGCCACATTATCTTTTTATTTTATTTTCTTTAAATCTTTTCAGAAGCCCAAGGGTCCACATGTGCACAACACGTAAATTGAAGAGACACAGTATAAACAAACATGTGCACTGAAGAAACCAAAGCGACAAGACAAGTGGCACCAAACCCTAGTCCCTCCCCCCTCCCCCCCCATCGGTGAAAAACCGGCGAAAATCCTTGTTTGGCCGGTACCACCGGGCCAACCGTGGGTAAAGCCCCCCATCTCTTCATCTCTGCAACCTTTCAGCTACCCAACTCCTTTCATACTACTTGTTTTCTCTGCATTCATACAGAGAACATTAAATCACCCATTTAACCCAATTTTGATGCATATTTTAATGCATTTCTTTCACCCCCTAAACCCTAATTTTTTCCTATAAATACCCACTCCATTTTACACCCCTCTCACTCAGAATTCTATTACAAAAACTATACCAAATTCCCAAGTCTTTTAGTATACAAGTGGAGTTAGCGAAGGGCAAAGCTCCGACACACTTCCGAGGAGATTCCGGCGACGAAACGACGTCCAGACGCGTCCCAATCCTTCTCCTACCTCTTCCCTCTCTTTTAAGCCATTAAGTCACTTCTTTCCCTCTCATCTCAAATTCTAAAACTTCCAAATTATAAAACCCGACGGAAGCGGAGTTAATCCGACTTCCGATTCGGTTTTTCTTCAAAACCAAACTTTTCTTAATCAAGAAAATACCAAAATCTCATATAATGTTTAACAAACATTAACAAACCCATTAAAATAAGTTTCATCTAAAAATATTTCTTATTGCAACTTTTATGGTATTTTACAGTAAAATACCATATGTTTTAAGTTTCGGCATAATAACTTATTTCCTTACTATACCTTTAGATAACTCACGAGATAATGACTTACCTCACCACAACACATATGTTTGACATAGCACGATGAATTTTGGGACAATACAATACGGAAAATACGACTTTACAAATAAATACCCTAAACTTATAAAACCGTTTTCTTTAAGAAGTGTATTAAGCATTTCCATGCAATTGCACCTCTACAACCCACTTTTGGGGACCCAGTTCCGGATGGTATGGATTAACGCACATCCTCGGGCCTAGTAGATCGAGATGCAGACCTCCGTAAGGAGCATTCGATCTCGATGGAATTTTTATAAATTTTTTTTAGAAAATGAGTTTTCTACAAGAAAATAAATAAATTATTTTCATTAAATTTATATATATCTATTATCAAAATACTTATTTTAATTATATAAATATTCCAATTTTTCTAAATCAAAGGAATCACTATTACATGAAAATACCATTCAAATACAACACAATTCCAATATTTCAATAAAATACCATATATTATGAAGTTAGGTTTTATTCACTAGAAATTTCACTTGTATAAAAATATACATCTATGAAAACCCTAAAGACGATAATTAAATGCTTGAGGTGTATTTTGAAATTATACCAAAACTATTTTTACATAAAACCCCCTTAAGTTATACTAAATTACAATAAGGACCCTAGTAAACATAGGTTTAAGAGGGACCGGTCTCTTGAGCCTCAGGGAGCCGGAGATATGGGTGCTTGCCTATCTAATATAGACAATCTAACAAACAGTGTTATTAACACGGTAATTGTCTTGAAAAAAGACACAAATCTTGTCGTCCATGTGTAGCAGTTACCGATAACATCAAAACTAATTCAGGATTTCAAGTTCTTTTTAAAGTGTGTGACTCGGACTTAGTCTCAATCTAATCAATCTGATTTGAATGTGATTCAAGTATAAACTACAATACAGTATGAATCCATGAATCCGTCTATTCAATCTATATCAAACTATATTGACTGAACCGAACCATAGATATTCTCCATCTACATGTACATCCATTATATCCGTTCCATTACTGATATCATGGTTTTGGCAAGTCTTCCATTTACAATTTACAATAAAAGACAATCCAATACAACCAGTACAATCATTACAATACAATCAAGACATCGCGGGGTTTATAAAGGGGTAGACTGGTACAGAACATGTTAAAGGTGGCACAAGGTGGTCACTTAAGACGTAATTACATCCATGCCGTTGTTCAGTGGTATTTTCGACGGAGCCTTATACTACGGGTTACCAAAGTACACGGTGTAAGTTGGACTCCTCTCGTATATACTGGTATCTTCTGTACCAAGCAACAAACAACATCGTTAATAATATAATAAAACATTAAAACTTATATTCTCCTTCTGTCTATTCCGTCTCTACCTATTCTTTGGGACTTATCGAGCGATTGTGCGCCGACGGCATTCCTTCTCTACTTTCTTGGAATGTTGTCAGGTGATCGGACCTTTTGGAGACAGAGCCCAGCAGTGAGAACTTGGAGCAGATAGCCTTTGACCAAGAGCTCTAGATTACTTGAACAAACTTTTCATTTTTGTTATGCCATTGTTTAGGCATTGCTTTCATTCTATGTATTTACATTTTCAGTTGTACCTGTAAAAGAATGTTTAATAAATAAAGTTGTCGTTCATTTACATCTTATATCTTGTGTACTTTTACTTTATATTGCTTAGATACGCTTAGCGTGTTTACTTCTGAGTAAATACGTAGCGGGCCCGTCGCGTCCTCTGCCCGTACACTGGGAAGCGGGGCGTGACATCTAGAATTGGCAGGGTTGCTTGCCGCTCTCGTAGGGGTCTAGAGATGTTGGTTTGGCTATTCATCATGGCCGTGGAATCCGTGTTTTTCATTACTGGTTAAATTTAAAACATGGACCTCCTACTATATCCAATATTTTATATGTTGACTTCTGATACTTGGTTCTGTAATGTGATCATATAACTACGTGACACGAATGCTATATATATTATATATATAATAAATGTTGCTTATGTTTTGCACCCGCACTAGTCCATCCCCCGCTCTACCGTTAGTTAAGTAACCTAATGGTGCATGACGGGGCCCCGTGACGAATGCGGATGGTATAAGCGTACGTTCTATTTTCATTTCTTTTCTGTGATGTTTAGGGAAACTTAAATTATAGGATTTTATTAATGAGATTTATGGAAAGAAAAGAAAGCTAAAGATATTGTAGAATCAAAATTTTCAAAAAAGGTAGCTCTAGTTCTTACTTTGCATAGTGGTATTCCGTAATGAATATCCATCACCTCATTCGATGATGAAAGAGCCGAAATCTCTTAACCGGGAGTGAACTCTTTAGCAAAAATAGCAAATACTACAACCCACTCGGTTTTGTTTTGATAGCTTCTCTAGTTCTTGCTTTGCATAGTGGTATTCCCTAATGAATATTCAGCACCCCATTCGATGAGAAAAGAGCCGAGATCCCTTCACCGGGAGTGACCTCTTTAGCAAAACTAGCAAATGCTACAAAAAAACCGCTCCTTTTCAAAACACTAGATTCTACAATCATATCAAGTTCATTACGTTAAAGGTTTTCATCAAAACCAGTCATAGCCCTCCATCATTTTAGATAAGTGCTATTTAGTATTCGTGCTGCGTTTGTTGACCTTGTCAAGGCGTTATATGCAGTAGCTGATTAGTGCTTATTTGCCGCATGTGATGCGATTGGATTAGGGTAGTCGTATGGCTTTGTTGGCTTTGTTAAGGGTCATACGGGTGATTTTAATTCAATCACGAAATGACAGGTTGAACTTGATTAGCGCTTATGATTTGTTGACCTTGTTAAGGTCATAAGTTGTTAGGGGTAAAAACAGATATTGGGAATTTCAAGTGTTGAAATTTGCAATGAGATTGCATACCTTATGAGATAGTTGGATCCCGATACCTACTGTGAGTAAGTGTTACTCCTGATAGAGTTTTCCACATTACAATTAGATGATCCAGTATGTGTCTAAGAAAGGTGTTAACGGGGTTATTCCCCTGCGGAAACGAGATTATTTAATTAGTTCCATGCGAAAGCATGGGGGGACTCTCTCGGAGTACAATACCTGCCTGGCTGATCGATTGGCGAACTTGTACGGTGTAATTAATCCTGGTTAATCTTACCTTTTATAGTTTGAAGGAAGATTTGATAAAAACAATGGGAGCAATCCTGATTATATAAGATAATAACCAATCTAATCTTGCAAAGAGCGCACGCTAAAGCGTTTCCTTCTCTCTCTCTCCAGATAGCGACCATGATACACCTTAATCAAGATAATAATATGGATGTATTGACCGAACCCGTTTATTATACCGAGCTGAAGAACGTTGGTTCCGCTTTTTCTTATGATTGTCATAAGTCTGAGTAAGAAATAAAGGAATATCAGGATTCCCACACAACCCGAATGAAGAAAAAGCATGTCGATGCATCTTTTTCGGGTGTGTTCGTTACCGAGAACCGTTTCTCAGTATGCTCTACGTCTTGGGTATTGGATACCGGATTAGGATCCCACGTATGTAATTTGTTACATGGGTTAGAGAACTGGGAAAGGGTGATATGTCTCTAAAAGTAGGGAATGGAATAATTGTTGTAGTCAAAACTGTTGGCGAATATCACCTAGTATTACCTGGTGGTAATACACTGATTCTGAACGACTGTTATTACATACCAAAAATGATGTGCAATATTATATCAGTTTCTTTGTTGCATAGAGAAGGATATAATTTTGTATTGGAGGATAATGTTATGAATATTTTCCTGAATCAAGTGTTGATTTGGTTTGGTACGTTATGTAATGGTATATACATTCTAAATCAAACGACGGTTCTAAACATACAGAACACACACAAGAGGAAAATTTCAGAAATGAACGAAATCTACTTGTGGCATTGTAGACTAGGTCATATCAATGCGACAAGACTAGCTAAGTTGCATAAAAATGGATATTTGAATCCATTCGAATTTACATCTTATGAAACTTGCGAGTCATGTCTCAAAGGCAAGATGACCAAAACTCCATTTACTGGACACGGAGAAAGAGCTACTGAACTCTTGGAACTGATACATAGTGATGTATGTGGTCATATGTCTACACATGCCAGGAATGGTTTCTCGTATTTCATTACATTCACCAATGATCTCTCAAGATACGGACATGTGTTCCTGATGAAACACAAATCTGAATCTTTTGAGAAATTCAAGAAATATAAGAACGAAATAGAGAACCAGACGGGTAAAAGTATTAAAATCCTACGATCTGATCGGGGAGGAGAATACTTAAGTATGGAATTCCGAGATTATTTAAAAGAGAATAGGATTCTCTCTCAGCTTACTCCTCCGTATACACCACAGCACAACGGAGTATCAGAGCAGAGGAATCGCACCCTATTAGATATGGTGCGCTCTATGATGAGTAATGATGCTGCATACCTATTGAATCAAGTTCCATCAAAATCTGTGTCTAAAACACCATATGAGATATGGAGTGGAAACATACCATATCTTAAACGAGTTAAGATATGGGGTTGTCCGGCCTATGTCAAAAAGCAAAATCCGGACAAGCTCGAGGCAAGATCAGTTCTATGTAAGTTTGTAGGATATCCAAAGAATTCACATGGATATCTTTTCTACCAAAGTGAGGAAAAAAGGTGTTTGTTGATCAACATGCCACCTTTTTAGAAAAGGAATTTCTTGAAAAAGAAATTAGTGGTAATAAGGTAGAACTGGAAGAAGTTCCAGCTACACAAACTACAACTGACGATTTGATAGAACCGGAGGATCCAATAGTACCCGATGAACCCCAGCCACTCCGCAGATCCAGTAGGGTTCCTCATCTACCTAAGAGATACTACGGTTTTCTCATAGACGGCGAAAGCGAGAATTGCATCATGGAAGATGATGACCCAACTAGTTTCGAGCATGCCATCACAAATAGAGACTCTGTGAAATGGCTGTATGCTATGCGATCTGAGATAGACTCCATGTATACCAACACAGTATGGACTTTGGAAGTTGCTCCTGAAGGGGTAAAATCCATCGCAAATGGATCTTTAAAAGGAAAATTGGTGTAGATGGAAAGGTTGAGACCTTCAAAGCTAGACTTGGTGCTAAAGGTTTTCATCAACGATCTAGTGTCGATTATGATGAAACCTTTTCTCATGTCGCTGTGCTTAAGTCCATCGGGATCCTACTTGCCATTGTTGCATACCATGACTACGAAATCTGGCAGATGGACGTCAAGACCGCTTTTCTAAATGGTGATTTAGAAGAGAGTGTGTACATGACACAGGCAGAGAGCTTCGTAGATAGTGGGAGCAGCGAAAAGGTGTGCAAGCTGCTTAAATCCATCTACAAATTAAAGCAGGTATAACGGAGCTGGAACATCTGTTTTGAAGAAGCTATCAAAGAGTTTGGCTTCATCAAAAATGTAGATGAACCATGTATATACAAGAAGGTTGTAGAGAGTAAGATTGTCTTTCTCGTATTGTACGTGGATAACATACTCTTGATAGGAAACAATATTCCTATGCTACACTCGGTCAAGCTCTTCTTATCACATAAGTTCTCCATGAAAGATCTGAATGATGCCCCCTATATCCTAGGGATTAAGATCTATAGAAATAGATTTAAACGAATGTTGGGATTGTCCCAATCCAGGTACATTGACACCATATTAAAAAGCTTTAGTATGGAAGATTCTAAGCGTGGTAATTTACCCGCTTGCTCAGGAATCACTCTCTTCAAAAAAATGTCTCCCAAGACTGATTTAGAGAGGGCTCACATGCAAAAGATACCCTATGCTTTGGCAGTTGGGTCTATCATGTATGCGATGTTATGTACCAGACCGGATGTAGCTAACTCACTAGGTGTAGTGAGTAGGTATCAATCAGATCCTGGGAAAAAGCAGTGGACAGCTGTGAAGAACATTCTTAAGTACTTAAAAAGGACTAAAGAAATGTTCTTGGTGTATGGTAACGGTGAACTCCAGGTGGAGTCCTTTACCAATTCGAGCTTCCAAAGTGATAAAGACGACAGTAAGTTGGTCTCGGATTTTTTCTTCACCCTCAACAGAGGGACGGTATGTTGAAAGAGTTGCATGAAAGATACCGTAGCAGACTCGACGATGGAGGCTAAGTACATCGCTGCCAAAGAGGCTGTCTGGATGAAGAAGTTCATTGCTGAACTTGGTATTGTTTCATCCATTGAGCATCCAATACCTGTGTATTGTGATAACAATGGAGCTGTGGCTTTGGCCAAGGAACCCCGGTCTCATCAACGATCCAGACATATTCTTAGGCGGTATCACCTGATCCGGAAGATAGTAGATCGACGGGAGATCGAGGTCAGGAGAGTTGACACAAAGGACAACGTAGCGGATCCACTCACGAAGGACCTCCCCCTGAAACAGTTTAAGAGACTTTTTTAGATGTTGGATATGAGATACTACAACAACTGGCCTTAGTGCAAGTGGGAGATTGTTAGGAATATGTATACCCTAGAGCCTATTATTGTATGATATAGTGGATGCTTGGACATATATATAGAGGACTTTCTTGCTCGACATGATATTATGCTATCTGGTTGCTCTTTATCTTAACATGTACACTTATATTATTATACTGTCTCTCTGACATGTTGATAAAGCCCTTAGGATGTTTGCTTGACTACCAGGAATATGATGCGGATCATACTACTGGGACTTGTGTATTCCAAATGCACATCCTTTAATTGTTCCTAGTCGAGGGAATATCAATACAGGGCATCGATATTCCATAGTAGACCAATGTGTACGTTTCTTGACTCTGTAGGGGGCGATGGTTTATCCTATAACCATTGGTGTTTGACATCAAAGATTGTACATAGGTGCTCATTAGAGAATGGGTACACTGAACAAGACTCGCTGAGAACTCCGAGATGGTACTATACCTATTGTCAGATAGCATTTCTTTGTGACACCGGTACAGGTTAGTCTGTAGACCCGAGATCTTCATAGTGTCTTGTGTGGTTCATATTGTGCTTTGATTTCCTTCCTACCACGGCTCAAAGAAGTCATGTAAACAGGTGGATTTTGGGTACAGTCCCGAGTCATATGGAGGCAGTGAGCGATAGGAGGGGTTTCGTCTCTCCCGGTATTGAGAGTTGATGTTGTGCTATACTCGATTGGCTATAACAGTAAATCCCTAGCTAGGGCTGATGAGATTTACTGGTAAGTGTTATTAGTAGTTTCTCGAACCGTTATGAGCCATACATTGGCATGACTTATCAAGTTACTGGGGTCTGACGATTCCACTCATAGACTCGATATGCGACATATCAGACGAAGAGACTAGACTGCACGGTAAGTGTTACTTATAGGCTTCATGGGAGGTTGGAAAAGCTTGCTTGTTGATCTTCTAACCGCTCAATACCTGGGTAGCCGTTTTAGTACCGCTGACGGCTTGTGGGTGACTGATGTGATCATCACCTACTGCTAGCGTATTGACAAGTGTTCAGAGTCCCACACAGAGGTTTCATAGTTCAAGCAAAAGGAAGTAGGGCACATATGTTGATATGTGCGGGGGACCTGATTAAATATGAGTATGTGATACCATATTCTAATCTGACAGTAATATAACCGGATTATTGAATCAAGTATTGATTTGATAATGTGATATACAGATAAATGATATTAATCAGTTATATGTGATATAACCGAATTATTAAATCAAGTGTTGATTTAATAGTATGATATATATTTATATTTGATATAATTATATATTAACTAATATTATAGCTCACTAATTATTTTGTTTTCTTAATATATATATATATATATATATATATATATATATATATTAATATATGTATATATATATATTAATATATGTATATATATATATATATATTAATATATGTATATATGATATGCGTGTGTGTGTGTGTAATGAAGCATGGATGGATTTTCTATTTTTAGAAAATAGAAATGATGAGGTGGAAAAGAAGAGTTATTTTTTCCTTAGCTCATCTCCTTCAAGCTCTCTCCATTTTCTATCTTCTTCTTCCTTCTCCACAAAACCCTAACCCTCACATGTGATGTGAATCATAGGGTTTTGAAGAAACCTAAGTTTGCTTAGAACCTCTACTTCACCATCCTACACTTGATTAGCACTTGAGTTTAGGGTGTTTCCTTCACTAAAGAGAGTGTAGTGAAGAAATAGCTTGGATTAGAGGAACTTCGTGTGGATCATCTTCGATACGAAAATCGCGAAGTACGTTCGTGCACTTATTCAAGTGGAGCTTAGAGGAGTCGTAGGGACTACTACCCGGAGATTTAGAATAGAAGGACATGGTCTACAAAAGTTGTAATCTCCATCTCTTAGAATAGTTCTTGTGATATCATATGTTAAACCATAATAATCTAGTTAGATCTTTAGATAGTGTAGCTTAGCACCATGAAAATTTAAAAATTGCATACTTGATGCCGGTATAAACCTCTCGGTGGTACTAGGGTATTGCAAATTTTTTTGAATAAAAAGAAGGGCAAAAATCCCTACTCATAGAATAGAATTAAAATGATAAAAAAAAGTTAATTATAAGACTACATCTATGTGATCGAGGTAAACAAAAAAACATTATTTTTGACTAATATCTTATAGCTTTATTTGTGTAAGGGAAACGGACCTTTGTCATCATCCTTCACACAAATCTACCCATAAGATATTAGTCCTACACATTACAAAACAAAATCCTCGATGCAACAAATATATACAAAGTATAACAAAGATGACAGAGAACATAAGTTGGACCCAATACTGCTAAAAACAAACCATTGACGCAATTTAATCCTCTAAGCTGAGGTCCATGAAAACTCGAGGATCTGTAGGCAATTTGCTACCCCATCATGAAATAAACAGAAATTAATTTGACCTCTGACAAGTTCTGCGCTCTTTCTCTTCTTGCTCCTTGATACAACCTGTCCAATCATTGAAGAGTTGCTTAATCTATTTAAAATATAATCATGAGTTCAAAAAATGTATATATACGCGAAAATTGTGATGGGAGATTTTAGGAAATCTATTTAAAATATAAATGGTATTTTTCCTTTTTTGTTTGTATTATTAATTGCAATTAAATCTGATTTTGATTTATTTGCTATGGATACAAATATTAAAAATATAACAAGATTTAAATTTAAAATCAAGAAATCTATGAATCTACAAAAAATATTCCAAAATTCCCATGATTTTGAATAATGAAAGATTAGATATACGAAAGCTGAGAGATTAGTATATTATTTACTTAGGATTTTTTAATTTAAAAAATAAAACTTGAGTTCCAAAAATGTATATATATACGAAAAAATTGTAGGGAGAGATTTTAGTAAATCTATTTAAAATATAAAAGGTATTTATCCTTTTTTGTTTGTATTATTAATTGAATTAAATATGATTTTGATTGATTTATTATGGATACAAATATTAATATTATAACAAGATTTAAATTTAAACTAATGAAATCATGCCAATTTTTTTTCAAAATTTCTATGATTTTGAATAATGGAAAATTAGATATACAGAAGATGAGAGATTGGTATATTTAGATAGGATTTTTTTGTTTTTATTATTAATTGCAATTAAATCTGATTTTGATTGATTTGTTATGGATAATAATATTAATATTATAAAAAGATTTAAATTTAAAATTATTAAATCTACGAATCTACTAAAAATATTCCAAAATTCCTATATTATTTATTTATGATTTTTTTTTGTTTGTATTACTAATTGTAATTAAATCTAATTTTGATTGATTTGTTATGAATACAAATATTAATATTATAACAAGATTTCAATTTAAAATCATGAAATCTACAAATCTGCCAAAAATATTCCAAAATTCTTATAATTTTGAATAATGAAAGATTAGATATACATGCGATGAGAGATTGGTATATTATTTAATTAGGATTTTTTGTTTGTATTATTAATTTCAATTAGATCTGATTTTGATTGATATTTTTATGGATAAAAATATTAATATTATAACAAGATTTAAATTTAAAATCATGAAATCTACAAATCTGCAAAAAATGCTCCGATTTTTTTTATATTATTTAGTTTTTTTTCTGTACTATTAATTGCAATTAAATTTGATTTTGATTGATTTATTATGGATATAAATATTAATATAATAACAAAATTTAAATTTAAAATCATGAAATTTATGAATCTACTAAAAACGTTCTAAAATTTCAATAATTTTAAATAATGAAAAATTAGATATACGAGAGATGAGAGATTGGTATATTATTTAGTTAGAATTTTTTATTTGTATTATTAATTGCAATTAAATCTGATTTTGATTGATATTTTATGGATAAAAATATTAATATTATAATAAGATTTAAATTTAAAATCATGAAATCTATGAATCTGCAAAAAATGTTCCAAAAGTTCTATATTATTTAGTTAGTTTTTTCGTTTGTATTGTTAATTGCAATTAAATCTGATTTTGATTGATTTGTTTTAGATAAAAATATTAGTTAGGATTTTTTTATTTAAAATATAAATCCTGAGTTCCAAAAATGTATCTATACGAGAAAATTGTGGGGAAAGATTTTAGGAAAGATTTTTAAAATATAAAGTGTATTTATCCTTTTTTGTTTGTATTATTAATCACGATTAAATCTGATTTTGATTGATTTTTTATGGACACAAATATTGATATTATAATAAAATTTAAATTTAAACAAATGGTGGGTCTACGAATCTGCCAAAAATATTCCAAAATTCATATATTATTTAGTTAGTATTGTTTTATTTGTATTATTAATTCCTATATAATTTAGTCAAGTAAATATAAGTTTTTCTGTTGTTTTTCCCCTCAAAAATCGATATAATTTACTCTAATTTGAATTATCAAGTTGTCAATTATTTTCAGGAACATGGTCTCAATTTCAGGATCGATAACTCCGTTCTTTCTGTGTATGAAGATTTCTGCAATTTAAAATAGATATAAATTTCACATTTTTATCTATGTGTTTACATAACTAAATGATCATTAAGATTTTAATTTTTATAAATCTATTTTTTTCTAAATCTTCCAAATATTAGAGTATATAGTAACTAGAATTTAGTTTGGTTTGTTCTGGATTCTCTATAACATGATTGTAACAAGTTATGGTCTTTCCAAATATTAATATTATAATAAGATTTAAGTTTAAAAAGAATCTGCCAAAAATGTTCCAAAATTCCTATATTATTTAGTTAGGATTTTTTTGTTTGTATTATTAATTCCTATATCATTTAGTCATGTAAATATAAGTTTTTCTGCTATTTTTTTCGGAAAGTAGATATATTTTACTGTAATCTGAATCATCAAATTGTCAATTATTTTCAGTAACATGGTCTCGCTTTCAGGATTGATAACTCTGTTCTTTCTGTGTATGAAGGTTTCTGCAATTTAAAACAAGTATAAATCTCACATTTTACTCTATATATGTTTACATGACTAAATAATCATTAAGATTTTAATTTTTTATAAATTTAATTTTTTCTAAATTTATGCGATTGATTATGAGTTTTTCCAAATACTAGAGTATATAGAAACTAGAAATTAGTTTGGTATGTTTTGGATTCTCTACAATTGATATGTAGAATTGTAGTATAATCGTATCTTAGGTCTTTTTTCAAATTATTATTCGGCTATAATTATATTACAAATTTGCAAATAATTCTTATTCTTTTGAAGGAATTTATGTTTCGAATTATGGAACCATTTTTGTGACCGTAGAAGTGAGACGGGATTGAATCACTTGAATCAATTGATGAATTATTGACTATGTACTGATTAATATTTCAATTTTTTCTAAATTTAAGTGAAGTTCCTCGGGCATTAGCTCTTGATTAGTCTTATTTCCCTAATATTTCATTTCTTTTAACTCATTTTTCTTAATTGTAACTATTTTCAGTAAAATATTCCTACCTATTGCACCTGGTGGTTTGATTTGTATTGTTTTTTGCTTTGCTAATGCAATTGATTATGAGGTCTTCCAAATATTTGAGTATATAACAAGTACAAATTAGCATGGTGTTGGGATCCGGCGCCCACACCGCGGAGGCCGCGGGCGAGACGGAAGTGAAAACAAAAACTTTTTATGGGCACCGGACGCCCAAACCCAAGAATCGATCCAAACATCCTAAACTAGAAATCTAAAACGTGCAAGGCTTGAAGAAATACAACTTTTGTCGTGTGTCCACCCAATTGTGGAAGACCCCTCCAAACTCGTAGCCGCCGGGAACGCGCTTGAGCATCGACCATCTTTGCCAAAGACGATCCACCTGAGGGAACGCGGAGGAGGTTCTAACCGACGGTCCAAAATTGCTAGGTTTGGATGGCCGGTGACGTAGGAATACTCCACTATATTTTTCTCTCTAAAATCTTGCTTAAAAATGAGAGCAAGAAGAAGAAGGAGAAGCTTGAGGAGAGTATGAAGCATGAAGCTTAAAAATGGAGGAGAGAAAGAAAAATTATCAAGTCCACTAGTAAAAGGGGATGGCTACAAAATATCAACCATGGTGCAAATAGTGCAACTAAATGGATTTTATCATATTAAAATCCAAAGTCACCCCTCTCTACTTTTGTAGCCATGCTTCATTGCCACCTCATCCATACCTCATTTTCCATTTAATTTTCTGTTAGTTATATGTATGCCCTAGAGGCCATTACCATACATGAGATGTATATTGTAGTGGATGCTTGGACATATATAGGGAGGACTTTCTTGCTCGACATGATAGTATGTTATCTAGTTACTCTTTACCTTAACGCGTATACTGATTGTCTCTCTGTTACATGTTGGTAAAGCCCTTAGGATGTGTACTTGACTACCGGACTATGATGCGGATCATACTAGTGGGGACATGGTAGTCCATAAGTACATCCTTCAAGGTCCTTAGTCGTGGGTGTATCGAGACGGGGCATCGATATACCAGTGTAGACTAGCGTATGCCTTCTCGACCCATACAGATGGGCGATGGATGATCCCATATCCATTGGTGTTTGACATCAGAGATGATATACGGGTGCTCAGTGGAGACTGGGTACACTGGACGGACTCACCGAGAACTCCCAGATGGTATTATACCTTACGTCAGATGGCAGTTCTCTGGTGACACTGGTACAGGTTAGTCTGTAGACCCGAGATCGTCATAGAGTTTTGTGTGATTCCCACTGTGCTTTGATTTCCACCTTACCACGTCCAAGAGGGCGTGCAAAACGGTGGTTTTTGGGTACAGTTCCGAGTCACATGGAGGCAATGAGCGATAGGAGGGGTTTCGTCTCTCCCGGTATTGGGGGTTGATGTTGCGCTATGCTCGATTGGCCATAACAGGGAAGTCCCTGGCCAGGGCTGGTTTAGAGATATACTGGTAAGTGTTACCAGTAGTTTCTCGACCCGTTATGAGCCTCATATCGGCATGACTTATCGGTTATTGGGGTCTGACGTTTACCACCCCTAGACTTGATATGCGACATATCAGACGAGGAGACCGGACTGTACGGTAGTGTCACTGTCAGGCTTTTTGCAGGAGTTGGAGCGGGCTTGCTTGCTGATCTTCTGATCGCTCAATACCCGGGTAGCCGTTACGTCCAGCTAGTACCGCTGACGGCTTGTGGGTGCTTGATATGATCATCACCTACTGCCGGCGTATTGACGAGTCTTTAGAGTCCTACATAGAGGTTGTACTGGCTCAGGCAAAACGAAATAGGAGCGCATATGTGATATGTGCGGGACCGAGAATAATGCGTGTATGCGATACCGTATTCTATTCTCGCGAGTTTGTGTCGATCGGTTATATGCGATATAACCAAGTTATCGAATCAAGGGTTGATTCGATAAGTCGATACATTGGATGTTAGTCGGTTATATGTGATATAACCGGATTATTAAGTCAAGTGTTGATTTAATAATTTAGTGTATAATTGTATATGTGATATACTAATTTACATTAACTAACATTGGTTCACTTAAGAATTTATTTTTCTCACTTGTGCACAAGCTAATATATATGTGATATATATTTATTAGTATACAAATTGTATCATGGTTGTTGATACAACTATCATGGGTGTAGAAGACTTATACCATACTAATTATATTTGTTAGGTTTTTATATTTAAAGTAATTCTAAAACAAATGGATAATGAGCACAAATGCATGAAGCTTCATGAAGCTTTTGTTTGCATTTGACTTAGTCCACTAGTTTTGTTTTACTTAAGATATTAGTTAACCTAACCACTATGATTACCTATGGTAATGTCTCTATATGAGTTAGTATATGATACTCGCTCACCATGGTTAGCTCATTCTCTCTCTTGATCATTATGCTTTCTCATTTTTGAGTTCATCTTCTTCCTCCTTCATATTCATGCTAGGGTTTGAAATAGAGAGAGAATCAAAGTGAGAAAAGAAATTCTAAAGTGTACCCATTTCCTATCTCACCATCCTCTACTAGACTAGCACTTTAGTTTAGGGTGTTTGCTTCACTAATTCTATGGTGAGTGAAGTAGAAGCTTAAGTCCGTATTCCCTCGATGTAGATCATCTTCGGCCTCGAAGACTTCAAGCAATACCGTTGCCTCTTCTCATGGAGCCGTCCGAGAGTCCGGGAGTTGGATGATCGTAGCGAAGGGACTACATCAAGGAGCATATGAAGTGAAGGACCGATCTACAAAGGTTGTATTTCGTATTCACTTAGTGTTAAAGAGTTTAACTTGCTAGTTTTCGCCTAATCTCTAGTTAACGATCTTGTTTAGGGTTATTCAGCACGGCTAAAATTTTAATCGGGCATGTTTGATGCGTTGTAGAACCTTGTTAGTGTGCCTAGTAACCCTACATTTTCTAAATAGAAAATTAAATATGATGTGTTCTTCTTCTAGAAATATTGCCGTATAAATACGAAATAGTTCACGTGGTATATGTATTGCTATATATACGCGTATCCGTATAAAAATACGGACAGCACCAAAGAGAGAAAATGAATAGTGAACAATAATACTAAAATACATGTATCAAAATACATATATAAATTATTATATCAAAACCTGATTTAATAATCCGGCTTAATTCTAAGCCGGCTAGTATTATCAACCGTCTGATTAAAGTCTGTATACCGCGTACACGTATTTAATCGGACCCCTGCACGTACCAACATATGGCTCCTACATCTGTCGCCTGAACCGGGAAAACCCTTTGTGTGGGACTCTAAGGACTTGACAATATGCTGGCAGTGGGTTTAACCACAAGCACGTCAGCGGCACTAGCGTACGTAACGGCTACCCAAGTACTTGTCGAAAGGGGGATCGACAATCAAGTGCGTCCTTACACTACTGAGCCTGAATATGACAATCTCCATACAGTCCGGTCTTTTCGTCAAAGAGTATTGCATATCGAGTCTTGGGGGTGGATAACGGCAGACCCCTACTAACCCGATAAGTCGTTTCTGAGTCTAGCTTATCACTAACTGAAATACTACTAATCAACTATCAGTAAATCTCCCCTACCATGGCCACGGATTTTTGGTGATAGCCAACCGAATACAGAGCGACATCGACTCCTAATACCAGGAGAGACGAATTCCTGACAATCGACCACTGCCTCCATGTGGCTCGGGACTGTACCTAACTAAAACCTGTTTGCACGACTCGTTTAAGCCGTGGTAGGGTAGTAATCAAAGTACAGTGAGAAATTACACGAGACAAATGTCGACTTCATGTCGGATGACCAACCTGTACTCATTCCACCTGAGAACTTCTATCTGACGATAGGTATAATACCATCTAGAAGTTCTCGGTGAGTCCGTCCAGTATACCTACCTCCAGCGAGCACCTGTATACTATCTTAGGTGTCACAACACAATGGCTTGTGAGACCGGCCACCGCCCCTCGTCGGGGTCTCGAAGTGTATACACTAGTCTACTCCGGAATATCGATGCTCAGTCTCAATACTCCCACGACTAGGGACATTTAAGGATGTGCTTACAGGCTACCCAGCTCTCCCGTATATGATCGCCATCATAATGCTGGTAGTCAAGCAAGTATCCCATGGGATCTATCAACATGTAATAGCTATATGTAATACCACATAATGCATGTAGATGATGATAAAGACAAACCAGATAGCATACTATCATTTTGAGTAAGACTGTCCTACTCGTATAGGTCCTCCCTCAATCATCACAATCGCGTGCTTACGATTACAATAATTGACTTGAAGGCACTATATCCAACAATCTCACACTTGCGCTTAAGACCAATTATTACGGTATCGCGTACCCACAGCTCGTGTGCTACCGAATACCCAACTTCTTTACTAATCAGTTTCTCAAATCTCGTTTGAAGAACATCCGTGTTCGAGAAATAGCCTCAGTGAGTGGATCCGCTATAATGTTTCAACTTCTTCTCTCTATATCTCAACTTTGCAGAGATCAATAATCTCCCGAAATGAGCAATGCCCCATCATAAGAATTTGTCTGGATACCTGATGGGACCAAGTTCATTAATGAACAGCTCCTATCCAACAAACTTCTTGGGCTGTATCCTTTGTTGAGTTATGAGCAGCATCATGCTCCATGATTACCTCAGTATCCCTATTAGAATACTATCCAATACACTAATCCTCAGAAGAGGCCAAACTTATAACTCCGACAGCATCTCTATCATCCAGGTCACCTTGGAAGCCTAAACTGATAACCGCCTTTCAGAGAAGGCTGTCGTTATCCTATACCAAGAACATCCTCTTATGTTATTTACTGCTTTCCTTTGTTTCTCGAGAATTGGATTAATATATGCTTATTGCAACTAGTGCAAAAGCAACATCTGGTGTTGTACAATACTTTGTATGATTGACTCAATTGCCTAAGCAAATGATGTGTCATTCATGCCTTCCCCTCTCTTCATCAGTCAGAAAGACATCCCTTCTAGAGAGGGTGACTCTATCACTTACGGGTTTACCACCACGCCAGGAGTCGTCCATTCTAAAATACTTTTAGAATATTGTCCAAGTACTTGATTGGGGAACTTCCCAAATCTAGATCTAAAACCATAGATCTAGTCACCAGAACTCCTGATATACTATCCATATCCAATGTGGAGAAAACACCGTGACAACCAAAATCTGACCGATTGTAGTATAAGAACATCACTTTCTATCCGGAGTATATCATCTAAAATATGGACAATACTCTCTACATCCTTCTTACTAGGTTCATCTTTTGCTTTGATGAAGTCAACCACCATGACTATCATATCAATAACAAATGATCCGTCTCCGCTATCCTTACTTTATTGTACGAATAGACATAAGCATCTTGCACACCTTCCGCTGCTCCCACTGATACGATAACCCTATGGCAGAGTCATATACACGTGCACTTCCAAAATCCCATTTAGAAAGACGTTATAGTCACCCACCAGCCAGATAACATAGCCATGAACTGCATCAGCACCAAAACATATCCATATGGACTTCAGCATAGACACTGAAGTAAAAGTCACATCACAATCCACAATGGGTATTTGATGAAAACTCTTTACAACAAGTCTAGCCTTATTAGGTTAGCACCTTTCCACATGCACAGATCTCGAAAGATTTTCTTGCTCTTAATGGGTTTTGCCCCTTCAGGAGCACCGAGCAATGTCCAAAATCCATGATTTGTTGAAGTGCGTGAAGTCCATCTTGGATATGAAATACCTGGTCACTTGGAAGTTATCACTTCCTATGACCTGCTGATAACAAGTAGGGGGAATAGCAGTGTCAAGTCATATTCATATGGATTCAGCATAGACACTGAAGTAAAATTCACATCACAATCCACAACGGGTATTTGATGAAAAATATTTACAATAAATCTAGCCTTATTTAGTTAGCACCTTTCTACCAGTACAGATCTCGAAAGATCTACCTGCTCCCAATGGGTTTTACCCCGTTCTGGAGCACCTAACAAAATCCAAAATCCATAATTTGCTGAAGTGCGTGGAGGCCATCTTAGATATGAAGCATCTGGTCACCTGGAAGTTTGCTTTCTATGACCTACTAATAACTAGTAGGACCATCATCTCCACGATACTGACCTCCCTGTCACCGTCTACAAGAAAACCAAAGTATCTCTCGGGTGTCTGAGGTCACCTACTAAAATATGCGGAGTGGCTAACGGTTTGTCAAGTCCAATTGAATTCTTAGATTTTACTAAATTTTCGGTAACCGTTTGTGGTCTTGGAATTACTTCCAATTCTACCATACTCCTACTAGTTTCTTTTGCGAAAAGATATTTTTATAAAAATGTGGTGAGTCAAGAACAATATAATTATTGGTCTTGAAAATGGTAGAAACAATATCCTAGCGAATGCTTGGGATAATCCACAAACCGCCATTACCGAAGCGTGTCTCGAGTTTGTCCGTATTCTACTTTTAGATAGAAACCGGATAACTCCATATCTTAACAACCTGAAGATATGTAACCATTCTATGTCCATATAGAATCAATGCACTAATTTAGATGGAACCAGATTCAAAAGTCATGCAGCTGTTTCCAATGCATATTATCTAATGGAAAAGGGCCAATACAACATTACTTATCATGGAGTACGTCCACGGATGAGTAACCTGTAAGAGAATCAAGTTCTCGATATTACTATGATGGAATACCTAGTATAAGTATCTACATCTTCGATCACCTCGAAGAATCCCGATACTTCCAATGTATGGTTCTCTATTTTTTTCTTATACCTACAAACTTCTCAAAATCTTTGACCTTGCATTACTACGAATGCGTGTCTAACACCAGAGAACTCATAGGTAATCCTGAATGAAGTAAGAGTACTAACCCCTTTGTCCTAAAGGACACTGGACAACATACATTTTCATGTATAAGTCCCAAGAGTATACCAACTCAAATTCTGTGTTTTGTAAATTGAAAACTGTATCTTGGTTAAAAATATCTTACACCGTTATTCAATACACCTTACCTTATCCTCAACTGATAAAGGTTTGCTTACAAAACAATTTTAAAAATGTATATCTCACTTTATAAAAATAAAGATACGGATATTTCATTTTAAAATTTGGTGCATAACAACGATTATTCGAAACCAAATATTCACCGTCAGGAAAAAACCAGGCAATTTAATCCAATATCACCAATTACAACGAATTCCGATATTGAGGATCAAATTGCTCATTTCCCAATATTCTGCTCCTACTCATCATCTGTAACACCGTACAGATATGAGATCCAAATCTGATAAATACATACCCTGGAGTCAGAATTAATTGGGAAAACAATTCGCTTTTACATGTACACAGAAATACTGAAACATGAAAAATATTTCATAGGGGATGGTTAGGTATTCCTAATAATGCCTTTTCCATTACCCAGATTCATGACAGTAGTCGCAATTTTCTTTGCTCTCACTTCACTCCCTTTATATGTCTCTACTTCTTACCTTCTGTACACCGTTCTTAGGCTAATTGGTTTTCTTCCTTCCCTACCTTTGGGCATCAGCCTAAGGTTTGGAAGAAGTCTATCCAATAAGCGTAACATGTGTACTCTCCTAATCAAGGAGCTCTCGCAACCTGAGAGAAGATAAAGGGAATAGACAAACGAATAATTCTATTCAATTTCTTCAGAACCTATGGCCATTCTCGACTGAAGTAACTTCTTCGAGTTCGTATGTAACTATACGATGGCCTTTCCAAACAATATGAATCATCGTAGTGATACGACGTGTTCTGAAGAAATGCAAAGGGTAGTAGGAGTGGCAGGGATATATGCAACTTTGTCGCGAATCAAGACAAGCCAAAGCCAAAGGGTGTAAAAAGATTAAGTCAAATTGGTTCATGAGTTTTTAAGGTAAGTCATGGGCCGCTGTACCAGATAGAGAGAAAAGAAACAATCAGCGTGCACTCTATCAAGATCAGATTGGTAATCACTTTATCTGATCAGGATGGCTCCCACTGTTTCCTCGAATTTTCCTTCAAATCCTAAAAGGAGAACTAGTTGGGATTATTCACACTTTACAAGTTCGCTAAACCGTTCAGTCAGGCCAGTATTGGTACTCCGAGGGAGGTCTCTCGTGCTCTCGCAAATACCCAATTAATAACTCCGTTTCCGCAAAGGCATAATCTCGTTAACACTTTCTAAACACTTAATAAGTTAGCTAATTGCGAAGTGAAGAAATCACCCGAGGAGTAATACATACTCATCAATGGGAATCGGGACCCAACTATCATCATGTAATAACTTGACGGAATCCACTCAAGTCACCACACTCCAGAAGGTATGCACATGCCTGGAAAATTTCCCGTATGTTTGAAACTCCCGATATGGTTTTTGCCCCTAAGATCCAAGCGACCTTGACAAGGTCAATAAGTCAAAGAGTCCTAGTCAAGTTCAACCCGTCATTATCCTGATTGCATTAGACCCACCCGCACAGACCCTTGACAAGGTCAACAAGGTCGAACGACTGTCCTAACCAATCCAAATATCCATGGTGCACACTACGCTTTGAAAAGGTCAACTAACACAGCACGAATACTAAGCAATACTAATCTGAAATGACGGAGGGCTACGGCTGGTTTTTGTTGTAAAATCTTTAACGTAATGAACTTGATATCGTTGAAGGAACTCGAGTGGCTTTGAAATGGAGTGGTTTAAGCTCCGTATTTTAAAACTAGTAACATAAACTTTTGCTTAAGAGCGAACTCCTAATGAAGGGATCAAGGCTCTTCCTTCGTAGAATGAGGTACGGGATATTCCTAACCGAATATCTCTATGCAAAGCAAAAGAATATGATTATGAGTTTTGAAGAAAACTGAGCAGTTTTAAAATTGGTTCTGACAACATCATTTAGCTTTATTTTTCCTTGCATTATTCAGAAAATGTATTCCCATCATTTTATGTTTCCAAGCCACAAAAGAAACAACCAAAATAACATGCTTTTTATATGCCATCCGCAATCGCCACTGGGCCCCGTCATGCACCGTTAGGTTACTTAACTAACGGAAGAGCGAGAGTTGGACTAGCGCGGATGCAAAACATATAGAAGCATCTAATAAGTATAAATAATACATACATATTTATATATATATATATCAATATCACAGGCAGACGAACAAAAAATATGGAATAGTGGATAATTTAGGAGCCCTGCGTTTCATTTGATCCATAAATGAAACGCGATATTCTTCGGTCGTGTGGATAGCCAGTGTAATGAAGATCCTAGACCCCTACGAGTGCGACAAGTTACCTGCTAATCCCCGAAGTGAGGCAACCCCAATCAACAAAGTGAGTGAGCCACCCAGCACTTCAAGGAATCCGGTAACTTGAGCACCTCTCCGTGGGTCAACCTATATCCCTTACGAGTGCGGCGAATAGCCCGCCAATTCTAGAATAAGGCCTCCCCGGTCTCAACGCTATGAGATGCGGGCCCGTTGCTCTCTAGAACCCGGCTATTCGATCACTCCTCCGTGGGGTAATCCTAGTACAGAAAAGAAAATATATATACAATGGCGACATCGACCTCAATCCGGTCGTGCCCCAATAAAAGAATATACAAACTGGCAATGACGGCAGTCCACATGTTGGACGCTCGCCCCGCAATAATGAGTATACAAATGAATCTGAACCGTACATCTAACATTGCACACAAGGGTATCCATCACGACAAACCGCACAAACCATATATATATATATATATATATATATATATAACCGTAGAAGCAAGCAACACCAGAATGTGTGCAACTCCGTCTAAATGAACATATAGCAATTAGACGACGTTCAGCAACACATATATCGCACTACAGATACCGACGATGCAAAAGTTTCGAGTTTTTAAAACTCCCGAGTTGTCCCAAACCTAAGATGACACAAATGGAAATCCGGGACAAATCAAACAACTCTAAAAATACCATTTTACAAAACTCAAGACACAGCATGAAAACGAGGTTCATAGGTGAATAGTGAAAAGGTGAGGCCGGCCAAAATGACATTCTCACCGGTCCAATTTTGATGAAATCCGCTTGTTTTTATTGTGTGTTGTTTACCGTCGAAAATGGAGACGAACTGGGATGGATCGTCTTGCCTAAATTTGGGGGTAGATGATATTTGGATTTATCCGTCCACCTCTCCTAAGATGCCAAGTTGATTTATAGCACCGTGTATCGGAGGTTTGGACGGATGCGGCCGTTGTAGCAGATTTCGTCAGATTCCCCCTCGTTTGTGAGAGGTTTTTGATTGTGGGGACGCTCTTCCCTATAGGCGCAAGCCCCTGCAGTTAATTACATTACCGCGTAGCGATAACCACTTTCTCCTGCTCCAGAAGGTCACTTCGTGTCGTGTGTGTTTGTTTTATTTTTGGTTGCCCGTGGATTTTATATGGAGACTAATTTATGTCGTCACCTGTAGGGCGTTGGGTTTGGGTTGATTTAAGAATCGTTAATCTCGTTTGAGATTAAGATCAACTTTAATGTTTATTGAGGATACGTTAGTCTAATTTGAGACTAAGATCTACTCAACACGATTTTGGGATCGTTCAGACCCAACAAAAGAGCATTTGGGCTCTATTACTTTAGTTTAAGGACGTTTCGGTCCGTTATTAGTTTAAGAACGTTTCGGTCCGTAGCTAGTTTAAGGACGTTGAGGTCCGTTGTAGTTTAAGGACGTTGCGGTCCGTATTGGAATGTGCTCATCGGTCTGGGAGTGCACCAAAGAGGAGTTGGTTGTCGAGACCCTCCACCTCTCTGAAGACGTTGAAGAATTACAACGACATGTATCTGAGGTATGGAGAGATGTACCCTTGAACCAATTTCCAGATTGAAGGAAGATATGGGATGAATATCGATCGAAAGATCATTAGTCATGTTTGGGACTAGGATCAGTTTAGGAAGACATGAGCACGGGGAGCTCGCTTGATTGAAGATCAAAAATGTTTTAATCTCAAGAAGACTTAGCCAACTTGAGACTGGAGTTGACTTCCCATAGTGTTAAGCGCTAGTATACGTTCAACACTCACGTGTTCCCACGTGAGGTTTTGAAGCAGTGTTAAACACTGAATTCTTGTGGTCCTCATGTGTGGAACGTGAGGCACCTTAAAGCTGGCGCTGTTCATTGGGTTCAAATCCTCGTTTACATATAAGTGTTAAACATTTAATTCTTATGGCACTCATGTGTGAGCATGTGAGACGTCCCAAAGTTGGGCACTGCCTTTTTGGGTTTTACTTCCCTCTTCATTTATAAGTGCTAATATAATACCCCAGGTGGAGTTAGGGATGAATACCACCTGCCCCGTGAGAAATGAGATGTTATCCGGTATCGAGGTGGGGATGTAACCGATACGGATACACACGGGGACCCACTGTAGAACAATGGAGACTATCGAATTCCATTCTGAAAGAGAGCACGATCTGAACTATAAATGGAATGATACCACTCATATAATATAGAGGCGCCTTTTGGATGAATCGGAACTCCGGAGTTTAAAGAATTCCGTAGTTAAGCGTGCTCGAGCTAGGGAAATTCTAAGATGAGTGACCTACTAGGAAGTAGCCCCTTTCTTGAGTCCGGTTCATTCAAAGGGACAAAACCGTGCGGTTTCGGCCCGAGCGAACAATACCATCTGTGTTTGGGGGTGGGTCGTGACAAATATGGTATCAGAGTCGGTCCCTCAAAAGTAGGTCTGTGGTTCGAGGACGAACCATTGTTCTATGTGGGGGAATGTAATACCCCAGGTGGAGTTGGGGATGAATACCACCTACCCCATGAGAAATGAGATGTTATCCGGTATCGAGATGGGGATGTAACCGATACGGATACACACGGGGACCCACTGTAGAATAATGGGGAGTATCGAATTCCATTCCGAAAGAGGGCATGATCTGAACTATAAATGGAATGATACCACTCATATAACATAGAGGAGCCTTTTGGATGAATCGGAACTCCGGAGTTTGAAGTTAAGCGTGCTCGAGCTAGGGAAATTCTGGGATGGGTGACCTACTGGGAAGTAGCCCCTTTCTTGAGTCCGGTTCATTCAAAGGGACAAAACCGTGCAGTTTCGGCCAGAGCGAACAATACCATTTATGTTTGGGGGTGGGTCGTGAAAGCTAAGCACTTGGGCCCTGTGGTGCTCACGTGCGGACACGTGAAGCGCTCCAAAATGGGAGCTGTTTTCTGGGTTTTATTTCCTCCTTCATATAAGTGCTAAGCACTTGATTGGGAGTCGCATGGAAAACATGTGACTGCCCTAAGAGGCACTTCTTGTTCTTCTTTTAGGCGCTCGAGTGGGAAACACGTGACTCAGTCTCAGCCATTCTTTTTTGCTCATCAGAGGTGCTCACGTGGGAAACACGTGAGGTTTCGTTATAGTGTTGAACACTAATGAATCACCAGTCTTTCCTTCTATGTGCATGAAGATTTTGATCTCATATTAACGATACTGAGATCTGAGTTTAGAGAATTTCAAGTCTCTTATTTTATAAGAATTAAATTCTTTACAGGGTTAAACCCTAGTTTTATTAGAGGAATTAAATTTCTATATACTTTTGTAAGAATTAAATTCTTTGAACTTATTTCTTTTCCCCTAAGTTTTGAATCTGCATAACAGAATCTCCCCAATGAGAATTAAATTCTCAACTTATAGGGAAATATGCTTCTGCAGACCTTAACCTGAGGAAGAACTAAGTTCTTTTTTTGAAGGGTTAAACCCTTTGTTTGAGAATTAAATTCTCTTTTGTTTTTGTGGAAGCTTTTTAGAAAGCTTATGGGATGGTCTCCTCCTTTTAGAGAATTAAATTCTCTCTATATTTTTCTTCCCCTCTCTCTCTGTGTTTCTCCTCCTCTCCTCGCTCCTATTTATACGAGAAGAACAAGAATCAATTTGTTAAGAAAATCCATCATTGAGAGATTATGATTAATTCCATGATCTTTTAGATCAATGGGTGAATTTTATTCACCGTTAGATTTTTAATCCAAAGGCTCTCTGTGTAACAGAGAAGATTTCTTGTTTGTTTAACAAGATTATGAATATCTTGTTAGTTTTAATAAGATTATAATTTTATTCTTTTATATCTTTTTAGTTTAACAAGATTAGAAATATATTTCCTTAATATAGAATTTAATTCTATCATATGAATATCTCGTTAGTTTAACATAGAATTTTATTCTTATCATATGAATATCTTGTTAGTTTAACAAGATTAGGAAAATATTTTCCTATGATAAATTTTTATTCTACCAGATGATCACCATTGGATTTTTGATCCAAAGGTCCTCAGTTTAACAGAGAAGATCTTTCTAGTTTGAGGAAGATTAGGAAAATATTTTCCAAATAGAATTTAATTCTATCAGATGATTTAATTGGTGATATTTTATCACCATCAAATTTTAAATCCAGGATTCTCTGTTAGAGAAAGATCTTTCCATATTAGAAAGATCAGGAAAAATATTTACCAAATATGATTTAATTTTATCACATAGAATTTAATGGGAACATTTTAAATTGGGGTGCTCACATGTTTTGCATGTGAGTAGCAAGAGAACTCACGTGTTTAACACGTGACCCCTAGTGTGGGATTTAGCCTGTTTATTTTCAGCGCTCATATGCTTTACATATGAGCGTTCATGTGTTTAGCACGTGAGGCATGTTTGGCCATTGGTTATTAATGTTCAGCGCTCATATGCTTTGCATATGAGCGCTCGCGTGTTTAACGCGTGAGCCCTGTTTGGTCATTAGTTGTTTTATTTAGTTTATTTTCAGCGCTCATATGCTTTACATATGAGCGCTCACGTGTTTAGCGCGTGAGGCCAATTTGGCCATTAGTTATTTATGTTCAGCGCTTGTTCCCCTCCGAATGGCGGCCGAGACATGGAATGCCTCGCCTGAGATTCGGGGCAGATGCTAATTGGTGCTATCCGTCCACCTCTCCGCAGATGCCAAGTTGATTTATGGCACCATATATCGGAGGTTTAAACGGTTGCGTCCGATGTAGCAGATTTCGTCAGATTCCCCCTCGTTGAGGGGTTTTTGATTGTGGGGACGCTCTTCCCTGCAGGCGCAAGCCCCTGCAGTTAATTACGCTACCGCATCGCGGTAACAACTTTCTCCTTCTCCAGCTGGTCACTTCGTGTCGTGGGTGTTTGTTTTGTTTGTGGTTGCCCGTGGATTGTATACGGAGACTAATTTATGTAGTCGCCCGTAGGACGTGGATTAATCCAAATCTGTGTTTACTTAGATTTGGGTTTGTGGTTTTGGTTTGAGGATACGTTAGCCATATTTGAGACTAAGATCGACTCAAACGTTTGTTAAGGATACGTTAGTCCGATTTGAGACTAAGATCAACTTAACAGGATCGTTTAGATCCGACAAAAGAGCGTTTGGGCTCTATTGTTCCAGTTTAGGGACATGGTGGTCCATTGCATGTATGGTCGTCGGGACCCGTCACCTCTCTGACGACGTTGAAGGATTACAACGACAGGTGTCAGAGGAGTTCAGAGATCTACCCTTGAACCAAAGCTGATTTGGGGGATTCATAGTCCAATTTGGGACTAAAGTCTGTTTGAAGGTTTAAGGATACGTTAGCCATATTTGAGGCTAAGATCAACTTAAACGGTTGTTAAGGATACGTTAGTCCAGTTTGGGACTAAGATCAACTTAACGGGATCGTTTAGATCCGACAAGAGAGCATTTGGGGGCTCTATTGTTCCAGTTTAGGGACATAGTGGTCCATTGGTAGTTTAAGGATATTGCGGTCCATAAGTAGTTTAAGGACGCATAAGTCCATGGGTTTAAGGACCCCACAGTCCATATGGGTGTGTTTAAGGACGCATTAGTCCGTTAGTTTAAGGACGCATAAGTCTGCGGGTTTAAGGACCCCACAGTCCGTATCTTGGTTTAAGGAGGCATAAGTCCATGAGTTTAAGGACCCCACAGTCCGTGTTGATGTGTGGTTGTCGGGACCCGTCACCTCTCTGAAGACGTTGAAGGATTACAACGACAAATATCAGAGGAGTTCAGAGGAGTACCCTTGAACCAATGAGTTGGTTGAAAGAGCAGATGTGCTCAGTTCAAGATGATTTGAGGACTTATGGCCAGTTTGGGCTAAGTCCAATTATGTTTGAAATATTGGCCCTCTGTTGGTCCATTGAAGGAGAGGCTTTGCCTCTAGAAACTTAGCCAATTGGGCTAAAGCTAGTGTTAAACACTAAAGACCAACAGTGTTGAACACTGGGAATAAGATTAGCAAGTTAGTGTTAAACACTAAAAGATAACCAGTGTTAAACACTGGGAACAGAGTTTTCAAATTGGTGTTAAACATTAAGCAAATCAGTGTTAAACACTGCAAATAGAGTTTTCCAAATTAGTGTTAAACACTAAGAAAATCAGTGTTAAACACTGAGGACAAAGTCTTCAGATTAGTGTTAAACACTAAGGAGAGAGGGGTCACGTGTGGACACGTGAGAGCGCCCTGATTCCCCTTATTTTATTCTGCAGGTAAGTGTTTAACACTTTAGTTCTGACGGCCATCACGTGCGAGCACGTGATGAAAGCCCACGCTCTGGTCTGTTAGAATGCTTATTAGGGGTCACGTGGTGACACGTGAGGGCGCCCTAAATGTGAAGCCAGATCTCCTTTGTTTTATCCTCAAATCTGCGAATAAGTGTTAAACACTTTTGTTTTTATTTTAGAGCATCACGTGTTGGCACGTGATGGGGATTTATGCGCTGACTGTTAAAACGTTTGCTAAGGGGTCACGTGGTAAACACGTGAGAGCGCCCAAAGCCTTCATTTCCATTGATCTTTCTTTCTGCGTTTTGGGAGTCACGTGGGAGCACGTGATGGAATCAAAAAGTGGGGCCATATCCCCTTTATTTTATTCTGCAAACAAGTGTTAAACACTTTTAACTTTCATAGCCATCACATGTGGGCACGTGATGTATAATCATGCCCTGATTTATTAGAACATTTATTAGGGGTCACGTGGTAACACGTGAGAGCGTCCAGAATTGTTTCTGCCTTTGCTTTTGTTCCATATATAATGAGGGTCACGTGGGAACACGTAAGGCATTGCCTCAAAGCTTTCCTCTTCTCATTTTTGGGGGATCTGTTCAGGGGTCACGTGGGGCACGTGACCTTTGTCTTTTCATGCACAGAGATCTTTTAAGTCTCCTCATCTTTAAGAATTAAATTCTTATTTAGGGTAAAACCCTAATTTTTGTTTTGGAGGAATTAAATTCCTATTGTGAAAGAATTAAATTCTTATTTAGGGTAAAACCCTAATTTCTTTTTAAAGGAATTAAATTCCCCGATATGTAAAAGAATTAAATTCTTGATTGGGGTTAAATCCCAGTTTCATTTTAGGAGGAATTAAATTCCTGTGAGTTTGGGAGAATTAAATTCTCAAAACTCAATTTCCCTTCTAAGTTTAGGATCTGCATGGCAGGATCTCGACCCGATGAGAATTAAATTCTCATCCTATGGGGAGATGTGCTCTGTACAGATCTTCAACTAGAAGAAGAACTAAGTTCTTTTCTTTAAATAAGAGTTAAACTCTTTTGAGAATTAAATTCTCTTTTGAAGCCTCTCTTTTCTTACCTAGAGTTTTTCTTTTGCAGAGAATTAAATTCTCCTATCTTTGCTTTTCTTTTCTTTTGAGAATTAAATTCTCCTCCCTCTGTTTTTCTCTCAAAAAAGTCGATCCCCCTTCTCTTCTATTATTGGCTCCTATTTATAGGAGAAGGAAGAGAATCAATTTATTTAGCAAATCTCTCATTAAGAGATTTGATTTGTATGTTGAGAGATTTGATTTATATTTATCATTCATCTGGGCCTTTAGATTGGTAAGTGAATTTTATTCACCATTGGATTTTAAATCCAAAGATATCCCTTTGTTATCTCGGTTAGATTTAGGGGGGAAATCTTTCCAAGTCCAAGATTATTCCATAAATTGGTGATTTTTAATCACCCTTGGATCTTTAATCCAACGGTCCCCATAATCGTTTTCCATTTGGAAAGATTTAGAAGCTTTTAGAATTTTAATTCTATTTCGAAAGATTTAAATGATCTTTTTTTTTAGAATTTAATTCTGTTGAACAGCAAGGCTTTTACAGCCAGTCACGTGTTGCCACGTGACCCCCAATTGAGTCATTTTCTCAGTGTTTACTTACACTTCAGTTGTAACCATCACGTGTCAATACGTGACCATTGGTCACGTGTGAGCACGTGACACCTCATTGAGGTATTTCCTTCAGCTGTTTGTTTACGCTTCAATTTTAACCATCACGTATCAACACGTGATCATTGATCACGTGTGAGCACGTGATTCCTGATTTTTAATCAGGGAACAGATTTTAGAATTTAATTCTATTCATTATTTTAGAGGCCTTAAAAGCCCATCACGTGTCTGCACGTGACCCATGGTCACGTGTGAGCACGTGATGCCCCATTGGGGTCTTTTCTGAGTTTTTATTATATTTTTTAACTCCTCCAGCGGGTTCTTAAAAGTCCATCACGTGTGGACACGTAATTCCTCATAACTTTTGATCCCGGATGAATTACGAGGCCCATAATATATCAAATCGAAGGGTTTTTCGAGCCGCTTTCGATACCATCAGAATTTATCTGTTTCTCATTCGGGAGTTTGTCAAAAAACAGCCCGGAAGATACTGGTTCGCATTTCCTTAAGCATATCGCTGCCATTTGATACCTTGGACTCTT